>VZRI01004360.1:34856-53072 GCA_013397515.1 Upupa epops | reverse complement strand
TGTCATCAGCAAACTTGCTGAGGGGGCACTCAATGCCTCTGTCCATGTCACTGACAAAGATGTTGGACAGTGAAGTTGATGCAGTGAAGACTGCAAAGAACCTCAGCCTTTTCCATGTCACTTGTGACCACATCACTTCCTTTCTTAGGTGGTCCTCACTTTCTCTAGTCTTCTTTTTACCATTAATATACCTGTAGAAATCCTTGGTGTTCCCTTTGACCTCCCTGGCTAGGTTCAATTCAAACTGCACCTTGGCTTTTCTAACCAGATCTCTAGCTGTTTGGGCAGCTTCCTTATATACCCCCATTCCAGCTGTCCTCCTTTCTACTCCTCANTCTAGTCTTCTTTTTACCATTAATATACTGTAGAAATCCTTGGTGTTCCCTTTGACCTCCCTGGCTAGGTTCAATTCAGACTGCACCTTGGCTTTTCTAACCAGATCTCTAGCTGTTTGGGCAGCTTCCTTATATACCCCCATTCCAGCTGTCCTCCCTTCCACTCCTTGTAGAGTTTCTTTTTGTGTGACAGCATGTCCAGGAGCATCGTGCTTAGCCAGGCGAGCCTCCTAGCATTCTTTCCTGCTTTCCTCCTTGTTGGTATATATTGCTCCTGGACACAGAGGAGGTGATCCCTGAATACTAACCAGTTATCCTGGGCCAAATTATTTGTGTATTTTAGATGGCAGATCACAAAGAAGTAATGAGAGGCATTGAGCGACATCCTGGAGTCCAATATCCTGTTCTCACTCCTAATCTTCAAGGTTTTAATTCTGCTGTAAGTACCTACACAGAAGACATTTCATACATTTTCATTTCAGTATCATAAACTAGCTTTTTAATGTCATGAAACCTGTCCTGCTAGAAGTAGGGTGAGGGTTTTTTAATGGTGCTCAGTTTTCATGGTGAAAAGTGAGCAAATTTGCGGAGCGATGTTACATTTTACATGTTCATAATTTAATGAAAACACTGAACAAAGTCTGTGCAAGTTTGCATAAATAATGTTCATGTATAAAGAAACAGTTCCTCCTACTTGTACTTATTTTCCCTAAGAAAGATTCTGAAGAGTTTCTTTGTATCAGAAAGTAATGAAGAAGAATAAGAAAAGACCTACTTCGTATTGTACTACATTTCTTAAGTTCTGCATTCAATTTTGGTAGGGTTTGAGAGTTTAAATACTTCCAGTTAATAAAAAATAAATATCCAAAGTTTAGTGGTGTTTGGTGGTTTGCACACCTGGGACAGTTCAGTCTTAAAACACGTACATTGACAGTCAGATCTTTATACTTATTTGTTTCCTGTAAATCTTCCATATTTTTGTGCTTTTCTCTTGATATAGGACAGCCATATGTGGATTTTGTTGTATGAAACATAAGACCATTCAGTTTCTGTACTGCATATGGAATAGTTACTGAAGCTTAGATAATATCATGTGGAAGCAGAGAGTAAAGGGGAAAAGATTGTTTCACAGAACAAGAATAACAGGAAAAGCTTCCTTCATTTCCTAGAACAAGATTATTCTCATTAGAGACTGGGAATTAATTAATTAACTGTTCTCTTAGGCTTAAATATTTTCTTCTATGATTTGACTTTCAGCATCCCAGTTTGCCTTCTGTTACATGATTTACTGAGTTCTAAGCAGGTGATCCCTCTAATTCCCTCCTCAGTGTAGTCACCACATTTACACATTTTCTAGACTGGTATTTAGTTTGAGCCTTTTTCTAAAGGGACTCACATACTCGTTTTCTGTATTATCCATATTGACTATGACACCTAGACCAATAGAGCCCTTGATTCTAAAGTTGACTGTAACAGGGAAATCCCTGTTGGTTATTGTTGCTGCTGTAGGCACATGGAGGCACAGAGCTTCCCTAAGCATAATGAGTTCCCAGCATTCCTGGGAAACAGACTTTGTACAAAGGATGGATTTTTCACAGTTGTTGCGTTTCCTTTTCTGAAACACAACTATAAGTATCAATCATCACTATTTTCATAGCTGGTTCATGTGACTTCCTACATTTTAATACTTTTATCATTTATCACTTTAAAAATATGTTTTCCAAATTTATAAGAAGAGGAATGATATGTGCAATAGTGAATTTGATTCCATCTGTTTGTATGAAGCAGGTTTTTATTTAATTGGGTTAAACTTATATTTTAGATATAGGTGATGTAAGGTGCTTTTAGCATTCTAGAATGTCATACTGAATTAAATGCTTAATCTAATCTTTTGTGATTCATTTTATTGAAATGTGTTTTTCAGATTGCAGCAGGCGCTACAGAAGTCTCAGTATTTGGTGCAGCTTCAGAATCTTTTACCAAAATGAATATTAACTGTTCAGTTGAAGAAAGCATGATAAAATTCGAAGAAGTTGCTAAATCTGCAAGAAATATGAATATCCCAGTGCGTGGGTAAATATAAAGATTCTTAAGTAGTATGTAGTTAGTGGAGTTGCTTTTTTAGGTTTTGGGTTTTTTACCAGATGTTTAAAATTTAAATTAATTGAACCACAATATAGACTATTATTTCTTTTTTTAAAGATTTCATACATTCAGTAATTTTTCCCTGTGTTTTGTAACAGCTAACAGTTACTACCTTTCTCTGGAAACTGAAAAAACCCAAACAGCAGTATATATGAACGTACTCATTTCATTATACGTATTTAATTTTATCAGCACAGATTACAGAATAAAATGTGTTGTATGCTGCTAAGAACTCTGAACACTGTTGTGTGTAATTTAGAAACACCACACACCCTCTCTTTCACTTCATTTGCTGTAGAATCGAGGTATAAAGTGACAGAATAAATTTACTCCTAAAAAAAAGAAGTTATTCTTGATATGAGTTATTCCTGAAAGCTCCAGGCTCTGAGGTGTTTGGAGTTTCTAGTGTGTGAAACTCTGAAATTGTCCAGTATTTATCTTTCTCCAGAGTATCTTCTTTTAAAGTTTAAGTGATCTAGAATGGTACTTGCCCTTGAAAATTCTTTCATTTCAGTTTTCTTTTGCATGGCACAGAGCTACTTATCTAAGATTATTTGTAAAAGATCTTGTGAATGCACAAAAGCGTACATAAGTTTGAGAAGAAACTCAACAGTGAGATTCCTTGAGGATTACTAGTAATGCAAACTACATCTTGCTGAGAAAATACCTGCACTTGAAAATAGACAAGAGAGAAATACTCCAGAGACAAAGTGTTTGAAATCTTGTCTGCTAATAAATACTGGGATCATTCTTTGCTCCAGAAATAGCAATGAGGTAACGCTACTACTTAATTTTTGCACAGGATTAAAGGAGTTTGAGCATGTGCCTTGAGACAAAAAGATCTGACTTCTAGATATACCTTAGCCTCAGAGGATCACAGAATAACAGAATTGTTCAGGTGAAGCGGAACCTCCAGAGGTCATCTTGTCCAGCCCAAAGATTTTAACACATATCCAACCAAAGATAGCTCGTAAATGCTTGAGACCTTTTTCTTTATACAGGTTCTATGTTTCAGATGGAAAATCACTGAAGATAGTAGGAAGGACTTTGACTGTATTAAGAAACAAAAACTTGTGTCAGAGTTTAAATACTCTTCTCTAGCTGCTAATCTGCCAAGTAGATTGAGGGTTTGCCTTCCTGAGCGTCTTCTCTTATAACAGGTCTGTTATTTCAAAGGTCTCTGCCACCACTTGACACAATTTTCTGACACTAAATTCTGAGCAGAGAACATAAATAGAAATCCTGGTTCTCCAGGAGGACTGAGCTCAGAGGTGTCTGAATTTTAGGTTCCAGTCAGATGTGGATAAGGGAATAAAGAGTCAATTCAGAAAATAGCGACAAACCTTAAGTACAGGGGAAGGTGCTTATACTAAACTTGTCTTTTCTGGTGTTCTCAGATACCTAGTTATGTCAGGCAATATTTTCTGTTTCATATTCCTGTACTGCACTAACAAATTCAACTAAACAGCACAATAGAGGTAATCAACTACCAAAGGAATCTTCAAAGTCTTAACTGTCAGACATTGTTTTGGATAGCTATGAGTGTCAAAAATGGACTTTGCAGCTAGTTCAGAAGATGATGTTGCTTCTTCTCCAGATGATGAAGAAGACCCTGTGGGGTACCCTAGATTGATACTGAAGCTTAAAATGTCAACTTACCTTCTGTGCACTAGTCATTACATATTTAAGAAGGTGGCAACGTACTGCTTTTTTTTCCCCTCACAGATTGTGTGTCTAAGGCATTTGTAATAGACCAGTAGCAGTTCTTCTGGCACTGAACCGCTGGCATTATGGAAATGACTTTTCCCCTGATAGGATTCTACAACATTCTCACACATTGATTGTGTACTGTTTGAAGAATTGTGTGGCAGCTTTTTTTCTGCACACAGGAGAATGAGAAAGCAGCAAGATGGGAGGAAGGCATGCACAGAGAGGAAGAAATAGGAGGCAGAAAATGATCAAACAGAAGCAGAGAAGAAGAACAATTTATAATAAATAAGAGTAAAATGGAAAACAAAGCAAGGAGATCAAAAAGAGTGTGAAGAATCAGGTAATGAAGCAAACAAAAAGTCAGGAGTACAGAGATGAAGATATATATGATTGAGCTCAGAGAAAATACAGTCAAAGTATGTTTTACAACTTGTATAAAGATCTGTAATTTCGATTCAGTTTGAGAACCAAGCCATATTTCACCCAGTACGTGCAGGACCACTTTATTGAGTCTGTTGTGCCAGTTGTATTATGTTACACGGATGCTTCAACAGTGGACTGCTTCACGTCAGGCATGCTACAAGGTGAGCATGTTCAAAGTCATGAATGACAACGGTGTAAGCCCACTCCAGCTATAGTTTTGTTCCTCAGGTTTACAGGTCTAAGTAGATTGTTCAGAAGTAGAAAGCCATTGATAAAAACATTTGATCTGTGGGACTAGAACCAAATAAAGAATCCAATTAGAGAGGATAAACATAGAGATGTTAATGATTTTTTTTATGTTAGAGCTATATTCATGCAGGATTTGAGCTTGTAACTAATTTATCCAGTGAAAATTAGAAGTTGAGTCATCAGGAGATAAGCAACAAATCAAATATTTTAGGAGAGGACTGTCTTGTTCAAGGTAATCTAATATGAATCAATAATGAAGTATCTGGTCTTCTAAAATTCTGCTGAGAAGTTGAATTGCAGAATATGGGGCCTTATTTCATAACGAAAGCTATCAGGTAGTAATTGATATCTAAAACTTGAGTATCTACAAGATTCATTGGACATGGATTTCAATATATGCAAATGTTAAAAAGAGAGTTCTGAGTATGCTAGTAAATCAGAAGATAAAAGAGAACTGGTTAACAAATCCATTTGGTCTTTGAGTGCACCTCTAAATAATCCCTCCTAGGCATATATCACAGACCAGACAAATGTGTTTTCAAGACAATAATTACAAAATATTTATTGTATTGTGATACATTGAGTCTTGTCCCTGCAAGTTCATACTCATTCAGCTGCGTTCCTCTTGGGTTGCAGAGGTACAGGAATCTGTAGGAAACATTTGAGACTGAATGATTGCTCAGAAGTAATAATAATAAAAACCAGATTCCTTAGTGTCCATCGACCTCAGTACTTCCCTGTAAGCTCCAATGTATTGTCTTTTGTCAAGTATAATTCTGAAGACTAGAAAAAATAAAAGTAGGTGTATGAACACATATGCAGAATTCAGAAGGAATTTTTTTAATGGCAGATCTCTTGTTGAACAAAGGTCTAGAAGGTGGATCTAAAATACTTAATTTAGTTCAACAATGAACAAAATACACATAAAGAGGAAGTATCAGTTTGACTGCCAAATCCAGGAAGTAAATAAATCTGTTCACAGCATTTCAGCTGCTTGTGAGAAGATTATGTTAGCAGACCTTCATTTCCAACTTAACACGAGAAGATCCTATACTGCTATAGGGAGTTTATTAGGTTGAGCTGAAGTAGTTTAATGAGTTCTAAATATTCAGAAGGCTTGTGGATATCAAGGGTTTATCTCAACTACTGCCTGGCTCACCATTAGCTTCATGGGTTGATCAGTTGATCAGGTCCAAGATGAGATTAACCAATTATTTGAGTTAATGTTTTAATGGGCCAAAACAAAAACACAACAAGGAGGGTTCATAAACTACTTAGAAATCACAGGCAAAGCAAAAATCTAACTTGATTTGGGGAAAAAACCCAACAAGACACACATAATTTACACAACATAAAAACCCCAGCACAAAGACATACAGAGATTAATCACATGTTCTTACATAACTCAAAGGAAGAAAAACCTCCCATTCTTTTCCTTGTGGAAACATGGAGTCCATTCGGTCCATGCACATGTCCCTCAAAATCAGTGGTTTGTTTAGGGTCCAATTCCCTGTTCCGATTGCATTGTGCCAATTCCTATGGACCATGACTGGGAAAGATTCTCCATTTCAGGAACAATGGACTGCAGGCAAAACCTTTCCTCTTCTGAGCTCTAAAGTTCCGTTCTCTCTCCATTGACCATATTCCCAGGGTAAGACGTCTGCTGTGCTGACTCTGGTGCCATGTGTCTCATTACAAAGAAACACACAGAAGCAAAGTGAAGAATAAGGAGGAAACAGGAAGCTCCAAACCAGTCCTGCTGGTTTTCACAGAGTTGGGGAAAAAACCCTCAGCTTGGAACTACAGGTTGAACATCATAAGTTGCTGTAGCAATTGCCCAGTACCAAAGTCAAAAAGCATGCCCAAACTACAACGTGGCGTTAATGATATAAAACACAAGGAAAAGATAATTAGGAAGTACACTTCAGTAGAGATAGCTTTTCTGGAGATAACTGGAAAATAATTAGTGATCAAAGCCTGAAATTTATGATCTTGATTTATGATCAAATGATTATGATTTTGCTGCTTATAAAGAAGCTGCTTTTAGTACAATACGTGGCATTTTGATTGTTAGACCTCATCTTGGAAGTCTCTTCCAACCTCAATAATTCAGTGATTTCAGTAAATTCAATGACTTTCTAAATGCTGAGGTAGTCAAGGCTTTATGGCAAGTTGTGCTCAATGCCGTGTTCTTTATGCTTTATATCCTGGCCTGTAAGTCTCACACAGACAAATCAAGCAGAGGCAAAAAGTGACAGTTTGAAAAATTGGAATTTGGAAGTTTCTGCTGAATGACCTAAATCAGAATATTTTGGAAATGAAAGGATAGGACATTACCTAGTTCATCAAATGGCATTTGTCCTCTACAACATTCAGTATGTAGGATTGGTGCTTTTGGTTTGACCAGTTCATATTTAATTGCAAAGAGAAGATTAGTTTCAGGTTTTATTTCGTTGTCTGGTTTCTATTTACTGAAAATAATTATATATTGTTTGCAAATGTTGTTGTAACATGAGGCAAATCTGAGCATGGCCACACAACAAGTCTGAGCTTGTCATCCTAAATCTGCTTGTAGTTACTAGAGAGAAATAGGCAGCTTTCAGACCATGATTTTTAACATATGAGCGTTTTGAAGTACCTGCCTTAGGAAAAGAACCAGTCTCTGGATGATCCATCCATCCTTTGGCTGCAAAGGAGCTTGGGTCCTATGTTAGTCATTCTATGGGTGGCCTTTCTAAAGCATATATAGGCTGTCGAATATTATCTTTGATATCAGAAGTTAGAAGAGACAAATTCCAATCTATCTGTGCATAGGCTAAGGGTTAGCACCATCTAATTTATGTATGTTGCAGTAGATATAAGAACTTCAGGTTTTGTGCTGCAAGGTAGCAGAAAATGAAGCTGTAGACTGTATGGGCAAAGATTTGTTCTCTGTGCACTGAGCATCAATGTTTTGTTTTTAATCACTCTTTTAGTTAGTAGCTTCTTTTAAAGAATCAAAACCTGCAGCCTTTGCTGAAGCAGGCTGCCAGAACTACAGTTTTTGGCTTCTAATATAAATTTCATAGGCAAAGTATTTTGCTTTGAATTACTTAGGTAATAAAAATATTAATATGCGTAAATTGTATTTATAGTAATTTCAATATTGAGTTTTTTTATTCTTTCTAAAGCCCTATTATTGTTTAATGTGTTATTTATTTGCAGGAAATGGATAATTTAGTGCCTTGCCATAACTCCTTATTTGTGCAGTTGTAAAATACTTCCAAAAATAATTTTAAGGGGTTTAAATTTTATTTCCTATTTTTACTGGCAATTTAGTATTTATGTAGCGAGCATAAATCATTGGCATTCCTTGAATCTTAAGAAAAATGCACTCAAACCATTGAAATGAAACTTTAAGCTTTTGCATGTCTTACTGTTTCTACAGCTGCACTAACATTGACTCCATCATCATCCAGAAAATTTATGTTGTCGGCTGTCACATTTAAATATGTAGCACAGTACACAGTTTTCTAAATGTTTACTGAATTAGTTCAAATGTTTATGAAGAATTGAAATCTCATGTATAGTCTCAGAAGTTCAACTATTTATTAGCTTGATGAAGGGGTTTTTATTTCATTTTATGTTTTGTACATGCATAAAAACTTTACAACAACATCTGGGACATATTCTGTGAAGACACTGAGCCAAATCAGTTAGAAACGAAGTGGTCACCTAATGGCTACTAGGCATATTTTGCATGTGAAACAACACAAATGACTGCTAGTTTTAAAATTGCATTTTAAAATGCCTAATTCAGTTATTATTAAAAAAAAATTCACAGCTTTTTGAGGGATTAGAAGTGAAGCCTAGCAGCTAGAACTGAGGAAAACCTGTGAGAGACACTAATTACAAGTAGTCACTTGGATCATGTTTGAATCATGTATTTTTAATCATGTATTTTTAATGTACACATGAAGAAAGTGCTAGTAAATTTAGCTTAAGCTAGAGTTTAAGTTAACATATTCACAGTTTTAAATGGACATGGAAATAAATAGCAATCGGTACAGCAGAATAACAGTAAGGAAGGAAGGACTTGCATTTCCCTGTGTCCTGTGACAGTGAAATAAAGCATTCATTTCTGTATAGAACTGTCTTAGTCCTCTGAAGAAATAACTGGGAATATAAGAGCTGAAAGGCTGTAATTTTATTTCTCTATAAGAACACACTTCTCTATGACCTAAAAGCTTCATTTATGTCCTAATCCTCAAAAATTTTAATGTGAATAGCCCTTTTGAAGCCCTTTGGGCTACATCCACGTTCCAGCGTGAATGTGCGTGCAAATGTTTAGAGGTTTGATGTAAGAAACAGGGATGCAAATGTTTTCATTAAAAGAACTGTAGTAACATTTTCTTACAAAGCTGTTGCCTCATAAATCACAGTGTATGTGATCACACGGAAATTCTAAACTGGTGCATGCAATTTCTTTGCTTATATTCCTACATCTTTTAAGAATGAGCACTATGGTGAAGTTCACATTATATAAAAGGATCTTGAACTGTGTCAATATTTGGCTTACATCTGTGTTTGTATGGCATTCGCATACTGGTTGATACACTTGAAAGACAGAAAATTATTGTATGTGATATTGTTGTTATTATTAACTTTCATGTTATGATAAAGGTTACAGATTTCAATATATATAATTCCTTGCTGATTCTAGGAAATAATTATTGTTATATTCTGATGCTGATACACAAAATAGTGGAAACTTAAAGGGACAGAATTAATTTGATTTGGCTTTATTTTGTGCTATTGATACTTGTATTTATTTGGAACCCCTCTCCAACCAAACACATGGAAAAACATATCAGTTTTAATACATTCTACAACATAGAATTTCAGGAATTAAGAATAAAATCTGAATTGTTTATAAGGAGAGTTCCAATTATCAGGACATTCTGATCTTTATCATTCAGTATGACAGTGGTCTTTTTTTCTTTTATTGCCATTCATCTTAAAAACTTTAATCCAAGCTTCTTGCATGGCTTTACAATCTTGTATTTTATATATTTAATTAGAAGAACCATAAATATAAACTCCCTAAATTAAACTGCAGCAATTGGGCTTTGCACAAATCTGTGCAGTTAAAGCTACATGCTTTACAAAAACAGACAGAAACTTTGAAATCATCTTATCTGCAGTGCTGGAATCCTTAGGGCTGGAGTGAACATTTTTTCACATTGCTTTAAACCCCTGTTTTTAGACTACACTGTTTAGTTTAGCATAGCTACAGTTATAGTAATAATGGAACAATTGATATTGCTACCAGTTTTGAAGATAGGAAGACTAATTTGGCACCTTCATGCTGCTGTAAGCCTGCATTTGAGCTTATGTGAGCAACAAAATGTAGATGAACATTTAATAGACTTGGAAGCAGCTCATTTTAGTGTGTGAATGGTAAACAAATCTACAGAGTTACACAGTATTAAGCCAGCTGGTCACAGTCCCCTGGAGAAGACTGAGAAGCTGAAGTTTGCTGGAATGTGGTTACTTGGTGCATTTCTCTGCACTGGGGACAGGTTAAGAAAAGGATGTAGGAGCCAGTGTACTATCATACTGGATGATTGACGAGGAAATGATTTCCTTAGGAATAATGTTATACCAACTTTTGCCACTGATTTGTGCCTGCAGATGGGTAGAAATTAGTAGGCCAGAACAACTGCTTTTTTTTTTCATTTATTTTAAAAAAAGAGAGATACCTGTGGAAAGTAAAAATGATCCCTTAGTGTAAAATCAGACGTGAAATATTAGTGTGAGATTGTAAGGTAACAATACAATGGTCTTGCTAGTATTTTACTGATTGTTCCATGTATAATTTGATAGAGTAGTTAAAGATAAGTGGTTAAGTATTCTTTAATTTTAATAGCAGTTTTGTGCAATTTGTAGAGAACTACTTTTCTAGAACATAAATCACAATTCAACGGTGTTTTCTGGGCACTCAAAAAATAATAAAACATAGCATTATTTTAGGATTGAATGCATACATATTAATCACAACTAGGCATTAGATACATGGAGAGGTTGTTTCTTTTTAAATCAAATTTGGGAATAAAAAAAATCCTGGCCTTATTTACACATTTTTTGCTTGGCTTGGAGATTCTGTTTCTGGAAGAATCTCCTTTTCCTCCCATCTTTGTATTTCCCCTCTCCTTACAGTAAAGATTGCCTGTTTTTAACAAATGGCTTCCTTTGCAAAGAGACAGAATATATCAACGTTAATATTATGAATTCACCAAATGATAGGCATATACATTTTAGCACGAACATCCAATAAAAATAAATACATCTGCAGTGAACATGGTAAATTATATGCAAACTTACACTATAATAATAAACAGGAAACAGCAACATCTGAGTCTGCAACTGGCTTCTCAGGAGGCTCTGTGCTTCCAGCTGTGGTAGCAGCTGTGGATCTGGCTCAGGAACTCTTGCTGAAACAAGCTGACAAAGGGCTGATTACAACATGGAGCTCAGTTTCTGCTTGGATTCATTTTCCTTTTAACACATTTCGATTATAAAAAGTTTGCTCATTTATCCTGTTTGTGGTTTTATATTCTTCACTTCAGAGTAATTTGGCTGTATGTTGATTATCACCACTCCTAGTGACCTTCCTTGATCGTGGGGATCTTATACTGCCCATACCATTTGTGAAACTACGCAATTTGGTTTTGACTTTGTCCAAGAAGTTAAAAACTCTCTTCCTCTTCCTTCTCCCTCCCCATCCCCAGAGGCTATTCAGCATTTCTGTAAAAAACACACCACAGTGAAGTTGTTGGTGTTTATTATTTTATCTGGTTTTTTGTGCATAGAGAACAATTTAGAGGAAGACCAAATGGTACCTGCAGTGAACTGTAGAACTGGCAAGTGGCTGGATAAACTCTGCCAGGTGAAACAAGTAGAGAACTATTTATTAAAGGGAGCTATTTCAATTTAACAGAACCTGAGTGAACAAACCAGCATTTACCCATGTTCCTAAAGCAGCTGTACAGATAAATTTACTGATTACAGTTGCTGCTTTCCAGCCCTTATTGCATGGACTCTTTTCTTGTTTGCATGCTAAAGACATAGTTAAGCTACTAAAACGTTTGGCCTTGATTCAGCAAAGATTTAAGCACATACTTAAACACTTCCATTGCAGAGTCTGCGTTGTCGACTCGCAGATATTTGCTTCTGCTGTCATACTGCAGAGGGTCTCTGGTAAATATCCTGAGACCAAGAGAGTCTTTTCATTGCATAGCTCTTTGTTTTTTATTTTCAGTCCCACTATCTTTTAGAAAACAGATGTATTCTCCAACTTAATTGATTCCTCAAATTAAATCCCAATTGCCTCTGTAACTGCTCAAACTCTTCCCTCTTTATTTCCTCTGCTGTTTTTCTATGCATAGGATCTTGCTTTTTTTTCCTAAGGACAAATAGATACAGTATGCTCTTCCTTCTGTCATCCTTTTCTCTCCTGCCCTGATTTTTTCTCCTCCACTGCCAGATCAGCAGGAGTTTCTTGTCTATTGTCCATATGTACCCCTTCCACTTGCCCCACTGACCCCGTGTTCTGTTCTTCCTCTCATTTGTCCCCTCCCTTATTTTCTTTCTTAACCTCTAGCTGTCCTCTGGCTCTTTTCCACTGCAATACAAGCAAGTATTTCCCTCTTAAAATTTGCACCTTTGACCCTCCTTGGTTCTTCCTATCATATCTCATTGCCCTATCTCTTTTTCATTCCTAAGCTCATTGAAGGCACTGTTTATAATTACTGTCTGGAGACTCTCTTCTGCACTTCCCTCCTGTAACTCCTATACTTTGGCTTCTGTTCCTTGCTTGCAACTGCAACAGCTCTCACCAAACTCCCTGATGACAACATCTCAGAAACAGTAGTCTGTTCTCATTCTTCTTGACTTGTCAGTAGTGTGTTGCAGTTGACCAGACTCTTCTTTAAAACTGTCTTTTGTTCCTTTCTGTGGCTCTGTCTTGTTAATTTTAATCTTATTAAGCATTTCTTCAGCATATTCTGCAAAGTTTTCTCCCATTTTGGATGTGTGTAGGTGGAGACCTTGGGGGCTCTGCTTTGGTTGGATTTTCTTGTGCTTTTAATGCTTAATGGGTTATTTTATACACAACAAAATGTAACAGCCAGACATATCTGTAGGTAATGAATTTACCTTCCTGTTGAAAACTACTTCCCCTCAAACATATTCATATCAACCCACACAAATGCAATTACAAAGCATCCCACCTGATGCTGCCCTAGCTCTGTATGTTTGACCAAATGTTCAGACCAGACACATGATGATCTGTCCTCTTTCACATAGACCAGCATATTTTCTTCTTTCATATATCAGGCACTCTGTACTCTTGAGAGCTATACTTAGCCTTGCCTGCATTAATTTTTCTGCAAATGATTCAAATTTTATCTCTTATCTGCAGTAAGAATATAGCAAGGGCATGTCAAATGGAACAAAGCATCCCAGTCCTCTTAAAATTGCTTATCTTGCTATATGCACTCTTCAGCTGCCTTATGCTGTCATTGCCCATTGTCATTGTCCCATTTCTATTGCTCCTGTCTTTTCTCCATGCACTCCTGGTGGTTTATTTTCTGCTGGCTGTACCAAAAATGTGTTAGCACCACATCTCTACCTTTTAAGCCAATTGTTTAAATGAAAATACTACATAAAATTCTGCCAAGCTCATCCTCGATGAACTCCACCATCAAAAAGCAGATCTTTCATTCTCCACAGGACTTTGTTCTCTCTCCGGTGGGAAGTTACTTACCTGTCAAATTCTTTGAGCGATCCCTATTTTCTCCAGGTTACTGTTGAGTATCAGATGGCCAGATAGATTGTATCTATCATATTTTCTTTGTTAAAAATGTGAGTCTAGTCATAATGGTATAAGCATGCACAGTACATAATCTCAAACAGATTTGTGCATTGAAGTAGGCAGATTCCTCAGGTCACTACATACTTTTATACCCCAGCAGACCCAGCTGAATTATGTGAGCTCAGGCAAGTTTCTGCTCACTGGTGTGAACCACTGGGAGTTTTCCCTTGTTCTCCAGATACCTCATGGCCTGCTTTTACTTTTCTTTGCCCTACTTCGTTCCAGATGTCATTCTTGCCACATTATCACTACTGAACTCATGTCTTCTTGATGTAACGTATGTGGCAGTTAGGAACACGTAAAGATATATGTAATGAAAGGAAAAATCTGCACATATGTACTGCACGTTTTGCATTTACTCTGGTGCTATTCTTGCTCATTTCATAATAATCACTGCAGCTGATGTTGCAAAATCTTTTCATAGTGCATGTATGTGCTCTGAGGTATTATGTAAAAAGCAGTCCTTTGGGGCTGAAATCTTTTGAGCTTGGTTTCATTTGAAAAACTGTATGCATAAAAGATTTAAGTAAATGATCCTGGATTGTTTGTGAGTTATGTATCACTGAAAAGCAAGGGGTTGCTTAACTGTTAACAGTAGCTACATTTTTCATCTTTAATGTGAGTAAGAAAATTGAGAATTTTGAAACTTAAAACAGTGACATCTAAATTGGGGGTAATATTTAACAAAGTCTGTGGCCAAGTTTCAAAAACCTGGTTTTCATAATAACAAACAGATAATCTGAATGAACCTACTAGGCATTTGGGCTAAAATTACGAGCAAGATGTAATGGACTCAACTGCTTCTGTGGAAAAAAAAATCATTGCCATTTCTTTGTCATATTAATGAAGTAATTTTTATGTCCAGGGTTTGCTTCGTCCTTCCTGCTTCCTGTAGCATGCCAACCTGTACCTTCAAACAAGGGATGACATTTGTTCTATGCATTAAAATGGTTTTTTCACATTTTTTTCTAAGGTTGTTTCAAAGCATTATTTTCACAATTTGTTTTTGCTTGTTCCTTGTCCTAATTTCACATTCTATCAATCAGTTTCTCCTCCAACTGCAAAGAAACAATGCATCCTTTAACCTGCAGACCTTGGCTGCATGCAAACTGGCATCTGTTCAATCCTGTTTGCCTTCTATAGTGTATAATTTTACATTATATGCTTCTGTGTTGAGAGAAAGGGAGTGATGGGAGATCGACGAAGAGTCTTGTTCTTCTATTAAGCAGTTGAACAACCTCCCACTGAGACTGGTGCTCTGCCTGTCTTTGAATCTCTTGTAAATCCCTCTACACCATGCTTATTTTGATTTTGTATGCCTGTTTCTTGTTAGTTTAAATCCTATTCCTAATCAATTTGAGATAAACAATTAGAAGCTTAATTGGAATGTCATGGCTCTTGTCACTTAAAAAGGGACATTTGAACCATATTCTGCACTAGCACAACATTAAAATTGAACAATGGAGGAGGCTTGCTTGTGGCTTTTGATTTTTGGACTTTGTGCAGTGGATAGCTGCTGAGAGACACAGTCTGGCTTCTCAGTTTCTTGTCCCAAGGCATAATAAAACTACAGCTTGCAATTGAGCTTTCATTCTTTTGGGGCACTGGAGCAGAAATGCCAGTACAAAGGGTGAAAGCTACCTTGTTCACTACAATTCTAATGACTTATGAGGTGGTGGGATTGTTATAAGTTGCTTTTGTCCATGTGTTGCTCTCTGTGTTCTGGGTAGCTGACACAAGGAAAAAAATGTCTTCCTCTGAATGCCTTGTGTGGACCAGACAACACAAAACTTGAGCTGAGCTGGCTTTTAAAACTTCAGAAGAAAATGCCAAGAGAAATTGAAGTCTCCTGCAGCATTGTCAGCTTGGCTGCATTACCAGGCCTTTATATGTTGTGACATATATTAAGCATAAATAAAGCTATAAATCTCTGATGTAAAAAGAAAATTGATAAACCTACTCTCTTCAACTGATGTAATTTTAACTTTTATTTCAAATACTTATTCTACATTGAATGGCTTATATGTTCAAAATTATATTTAATTATATGCATTTAATTATACAATAATGTTAATAATTTAATTTTTTAAGCAAATGGGATGTGGATGGATATAGAGATGCATATATAAATCAGAAGCATCTTTGTGTCTTCTTTTTGTTGTAGGTATGTATCATGTGCATTGGGATGCCCATATGAAGGAAACGTCGCACCAGCTAAAGTGGCAGAAGTAAGAGTGAACTTCTGGCTTGTCTTTTTAATAAATCAGAAGTAAATTGTAGAAGGTCTAGAAGTAGCATTCCCTACTTAACCCTAAAAAAAGAACTGTTAATAGATACAGTTCAAGGAAAACCACAAAATATAGGTAATGCTAAAAATGGGTGCTTAACCTCCCTCTGCCACAGGCAGTCAAATGTAAAGAAAATAGTATGTTTTGGTTATTATCAGTCATGATAAAAAATATCATGTGCTCTATTTCCTCCAACAAGAAGGTAAGGAAATGCTTAAGGAAATGGGCTCAAGCACGTATTTCAGTGGACCATGTTGTATGAGGTGGTTTCCAGCACAACCTCTTGCAAAGGGAATCTGCTTTCAAGTCCATTTTATGTTGGCACAAACATACTGTGCTCTGAGGTGGTTGAGTCACTGCTACAGCATTGTGCTTCTGACACCAGTGTCATATGATTGACACAAGAACCAAAACTCATCCCCAACATTATTTCCTTCTGTGTAACTTGCTGTAATTCCAGTGCTACAGTGGAATATGCTGAACCTTCCCTTCACATCCCATTTTCTCACTTAGGATAAAGAAGAAGAAAGACAGTGTCTTAGTCTAGGTTTTTATTCCAGCAGAGAGAGGGATGACTGAAACGTAAGTGTTAAGTTTTGCAGGAAGGCAAATAGGGCATCAAAGCTGATGTGGGCAGTAGAGAAGGAAGTGGAGAAAATTCAAGAGGCACAAGGCAGATCATGTTTGCCTTCCTCCTGGAAAAAGATTTTTCTCCTCTGTTACAATTCATTACCCATTTCTGGTCATTAAGGAGATCTCCAAACCACATTGTTTTTTAATTTGTAGCCCTGGTAGCTGCATGTGTCTGATATATGGTGTTCTGCGTGTGTGGCCTTCAGGTCTTCTCTTGCATCTTCCTGTAGTATACATTTTGGATGGGACCTGGGATAACAGTTCTCCCATAGCAGCCATGTACACTCACACTTTGAAAAAAAGAGCTAAACTGGAAAGTGTACAATATTTCTACATTAATTTAGTTTAATATGAGGTGGAGGTTGGAAGTGGCACAGCTTTAGTTAGAGCAGTGATGACAGATTCAGCTGTGCTGTTGGTAAATGGCTTACTGCAATATCGTCTTCCCCAAAAGGCTTCTTTCCATGTGTGGCTCACTTTCAGTTTGCCAGTGGGAGTGCTACTTAATGTTCCAAACCTGCAAACTTCTGGTCACACAGATATTTTATTTCTGTCTTCATCTTAATAAGTGTCTTCTTGTGTCCTTGTAAGCTGTCTTGTGTATTTTTGAGAGCGAAACTGCCTCATGAAAGGTTTGGAAGCCTGGATTCAGCCAGCACTGAAGTTTCTATAGGAGCATTTGATTAGCTGTTGGTCTATTTTACAATAAATGTGTACGCTCATCTTTTGCTGAATCAAAGTTATCAAAATTACTGGACATGTTGCTAAACCTTTCTGGAATGCTGCCTCTCTAGTCGTTAACTTTCCTGGAATGGGAGTGTTGGATTCTCTGTGCAATGCAGGTCTCACTGAATGGGAGCACAGTCTGCTGGGGTGTTGGTGACACCACCCAGCTTTGTGTCATCAGCAAACTTGCTGACAGTGCACCCTAATCCCTCATCCAAGACATTAATGAATAGATTGAAGAGGACTGGTCCCAGTACTGGTCCTTGGGGGACTCCACTAGATACAGGCCTCCATCTAGACTCTGTCCTATTAACCACTACTCTGGCTTCTATCCTGCAGCCAGTTCACAGTCCACCTCACTACCCAATCGTCCAGTCCACACTGCCTCAGTTTGGCTGCAAGGACGCTATGTGAGACTGTGTCACATGCCTGACTGAAGGCAAGATAGACCACATCCACTTCTCGGATCATGTTTTCAATGAAAAACCTCTTCCTAATGTCAAGTCTAAACCTCCCCCAATGTAGCTTAAGACTGTGACCCCTTGTCCTGTCTCCAATGTCCAGGAAGAAAAGACCAAATCTCGCCTGACTACAACCACCTTTCAGATAGTTGTAGACAGCGATATGGTCACCCCTGAGCCTCCTCTTTTCCAAGCTGAACAGACCCAGCTCCATCAGCCTCTCCTCGTAGGGCTGACCTTCCAGGCCCTTCACCATTCTAGTTGCCCTTCTCTGGACTCATTCCAGCCCCTCGACATCCTTCCTAAACTGAGGGGCCCACAACTGAACACAA
>VZRI01004360.1:5413-34675 GCA_013397515.1 Upupa epops | reverse complement strand
TTGGGGGACACCACTAGTAACAGGTCACCAACTAGATGTGACACCATTTACCACCACTCTCTGGGCTCGTCCATCCAACCAGTTCCTGACCCAGCAGAGCATGTTCCTGTCAAAGCCCCTTGCTGCCATCTTCACCAGGAGCAGATCATGCGAGACCGTGTCGAACGCTTTACTGAAATCCAGGCACACCACAAGCACAGCCTTCCTCTCATCGACCAGTCAAGTTACTTGATCATAAAAGGAGGTCAGGTTAGTCAGGCAAGACCTACCCCGCCTAAACCCATGTTGACTGGGCTTAATCTCTTGACCATCATGCAGTTGTTGCTTGGTAGCACTCAGAACTAACCATTCCATAACTTTGCCCGGAACTGAGGTGAGTCTAACAGGTCTATAGTTACCTGAATCATCCTTCTGACCCTTCTTGTGTGTGGGGGTCACATTCGCCAACTTCCAATCATCCGGGACCTCACCTGTGACCTACGACTTCTGATAAATTATGGAGAGCGGTTTAGCAAGCTCATCCGTCAGCTTTCTCATCACTCTGGGGTGGATCCCATCCGGTCCCATGGACCTGTGGGGATCATACATTCAATTTGCTCAACACATCCCTAACCCAGTGCTTGGTGTTGGGGCAGTGGTCCAGAGTGGAATAGCACAAGATTCATGCATAGTAAGCTGCTCAGTGGTGAGGAACACAACCCCATTCAATCAATAAAGCTGCAAGCTCTTAATCACATTCTGATAACACTGACAAAATAGTATAATCACTCTTCTTGCCTATGCTCCTCCCCAAAATCCACACTGAAATCTCCCAAAACTGTAACTGATGTCTTGCCTCCTGCTATGATAGGACAGAACACCCAATATGAATAACTCCCATTCAGCTTCCAAAGATGCACATTGTTGAAATCAAATATGGATCTCTTTTTAAAGGTCAGTTGGAGGTTAAGCCATGCCAAGTCAGTGGTAATGCTCAGTTTGTTAGCAGAGTTTTCCCTCTCTTTCATCTTTCACAACTTTATTTTCAGAAGCTGACATAGCTAAGGACTGAGCATGGAAAAGAAGCGAATGCTACGTGATTTCTAGCAGTTAGTCTCTTTGTCATCACTAGTGTGCTCAGCTAGGAAAGCTTTGAATCATGAATGAGAAGGAACATAAGAAAAAAAATTGCATCTTCTTTTTTTACCCTGATCTCAAATGAAAACTGAAGTTTAGGGATTAACTGGAGGAATCTGCCACTAACTGCAGGTGACCATTTTTTTGCCTTGCAGCAGTAGTCCAGTGAAAACACCTGCCTGGTGTTGTGATATAAAATATGTGCAGTGAGTTAAGATCTTTGCAACCTGGTGAATGTCCCTTTCATAAAGAGTGTATTGAATTTACTTTCACGAGAATCATGGGCTCTTTGGCTCTAAAGCACAGAGTTCTTACTACCTTTGCAATAGTCACAGCAAGTCCAACTTTAAGTAAAACAGTTCAGGCTACTTGAAGTTCTTTTTCAGCTGTTCTTTGAATTAGGTGAACAGCAATATTAATCCAGCACTTCTGAGACTGCTGGTGCAGCACTTTGTCAACTTCCTCAGACATATTCACAGCAATCACATTGATGAACTCCTGGAATAGCTTTAACAGCAGACTGTAGTGCAACTGAAGACGTCTTGGAAAAGGGTCCTATTTTTTCATTTCTAAACAGTTAATTTATAGATTGGTATTCCATTCCAGTAGAGTGGCTTCTTGGGATTGCTGATACACAGTGGGGAATGCTAAAGAGGACAGACACGCTCAGCAACGGAAAGCGAGAAGCCCTTTCCAAATAAATTCAACAACATTAAGAAGGAAAGATCCTACATTCAATACATACAATTCTGTGTTTCTGAGATACAAACATTACAAAACCAGACCTCAGTTTTCTTGCTCATACAAAGAACTCTTCAAAGACATAATTCCAGAAATACTTAAGTCTCTACTTAACTAAGTAAGAGGTTTGGTCAGGTATTAAGAAAAATTTCAAACTTTAAAGACTTGAATGTTAATCAATTTACAATTTTACTTCATTGAAATGTAATCTTTGGTTTCATGAAAAGCCAGCAAAATGAATTGTCACTACAACACGTTAAAAAGTTCAGTTTTCATTGATGTTTCAGTGCCTAGAGAAAGCAAAATCAGGCTTCTTCGTAATTATTTATTGTCTTAGTTCAGCCATGTGCTTGGCTCCATGTAATAAGCAAACAAAAAGGCAGGTCTTTATCCTGCACAAATTGTAAGCTGCAAAGTAGACAGGGAAAACCAAACAGCTGGGAGATCCCCAGAGAGAGGGAAATGTTGTGAAAGGGCTTGACAGAAACTTAATTCATAGTGTTAAAACTTGAACTTTTGGATTCTGTGTTGGTTATACGTGGTTGGTTATTCCATGTATAGAAGCAGGACTATCAGTTTAAGTTAAGAGGATCTGTGGGATGCTTTTCTAGGGTGTTGTAGTCTGAAAATTGTCCACATTTTCAGGTATTTGATTTTGTGCTTTTATGATGAAAATGCATTTTATTTTGAAACTAGAAATAGCTGTCCATACTGAGCCCTGGGTCAGTGCCCTCACTGCAGAGGAGATGGGTGGACAGAGTCTATGAAAGAGGGTGGACTTGCGGATTTCTCCCCGTCTTATTCTGTCTCTTGGCAGACAGAGAGCTGTGCTGGGCTGAGGGGCCAAGTGCATGCCTCACCCCAACCCTGCTTCCGGTGGGGGCAGAGAAAGGGCCCAACCCAGAACCGATCTAGACCTCCGTTCTAACTCAGGACATTGGGTGACAGTTTTCAATAATAAATAGAATGTTTCTAATACCTTGATAGTTCCAAACCACGTCCAGAAGTATGCCCTTTTAATATATGCTCTTGACCCTGTTTTGTATTCTTTCATTTTGATCTTTCCATGTTTCTCTGTTTCTAATCAGGTCGCTAAGCGTCTTTACAGTATGGGCTGTTATGAAATCTCCCTGGGGGACACGATTGGTGTGGGGACTCCTGGAAGCATGAAAGGAATGTTGCAAGCTGTTATGAAAGAAATTCCTGTGAGTGCTCTTGCTGTTCACTGTCATGACACGTACGGCCAGGCATTAGCCAATATCCTCACAGCCATACAGGTAACTCCAGCTCTCATTTTACAGCTATGACAATAGTAGTCTGAATTTTTTAAAAAGCAGCGTTAAAGAAGTTGCTAGAATGGGAAAGAGATATTGAACTTTCAGCAAATATTGCTCACTAATTGAATTAACCACAGGTATTAATCCTTATGCTCTTGCCAAAAAAATTCAGTTCTTCTCTGCTTACTACTTTCAGTTACATAGAAAATCACTAAGAAGCAGTGGTGATGATTATTTTCCAATGATTTTGGATTAATGATGGCAATACTTTTTTCCCCCAATGTCTCAGATGCCACTTATTTTGGGAATATTGTTTACTAAATTTAAATTTCTGTTTTGCAGAGGTATCTAAATATAACATGATACATAACTACATCTTGATATACATACAGATACATGATATTATTCATAATTATGTACATAGGATGATGTAGATAATTTTATAACTGTTGGGTGATGCTTTGTTTTATCAGTTATACCTTCCAAATATCCTATTTAGTCTTTCAAGCCTGTGGCTAAATAATCAGATATAGTTAGTTTCCATAAGAGGTATTTTTTCCCCTTATCTTTACAACTTCAGAAGCAGTTTCTGTAGATGTATAAGCCTGAAAAATACCTGAACGTGTACGCCCATTCCTAAGGAGACCTGATTTTATTACACCTTACAAAATCAGCATCTGGTTTTAAATCACATGCCTTATTATAAATTTTTTATATTTGATGACATCTTCTGGTTATTTGCAATTCAAGCAGACATTTTTAATGTCAACTTTCATTTGTGCTGACTTGTTATTTTGTCCGAGCTCGTATAATGTTGTTAATAGCAGCAATGTGTGAACACTATTAGTGATATAAGCAATGCAAAGGAACAGAGAAATGTTTCAGTATGGAATCTCCTCAGGTATTTCATGAAATACTGTATGGCAAGATCTGGTAAAAAAAAAAGTGTCTAACTTGCAGTGTTTCTGTTGACCGTTGCTCACTTTTACTGTTGCAAATGTGTGTGTAGCTCCTGTGGAATAAATAAATCCCTAATTTCACAGTTAGTTTCAGTTGCAGGTATAACAGCTAAAAGCATGGAAACCCCTGAGTGTGGGAGGAGTTAATCAGAAAAATACTTGAAGCATTGTTTTTCAAATCCTTCCTTAAAATAATTGCTCTCCTGGTGCCTACTTAATGCTAAACAACAGCTAGGCTTTCTTAATTTAAACTCAGTATTTGTTTGTAAGTTATTCTTGCTTCAGATTTATCTCCTGCTCCTATTTTTTATTTACTTCTTAAATTAACTGTGTAAGAGTTAAAGAGGGGAAAATAAAGCTTTTAGGTACTAATGTGCAGTTCTGGCTAATTAACATGTAAACTCAAGAGACTTTAAAAAAAATTCCTTTGCAGCCTTCTCAGATTTCTGGGAAGCTGGGAGTGCCTGAGACCCATGAGAAAAGTTCCCTATATGCTCAAGTTCTGCTACAGTGCATGTCTAAAGGTGCAGTTTTTGGCTGAGCTGAACTTGTCATGGATTTTGCCAGAAGCCCTTGATGAAGCAGGCATTACACAGTCTCTCTGACTGGTTTTGTTTGAGTAGCTCCTTGGCTTGCTCTAACTGTAGGTCCCCAGGCTCTTGAGCTCCTCAAATAGGTCTGGCAAGTCACAACATCCTCTCCTGCCTCTGGTCAAAGAAATGGGACAGCTAGCAGTGAATTATGGCAAAGCAATACTTTTTCTACAACAGGGCAACATTTACAGGTCAGCTGGATGGTAAAATGCCCAAGCCAGTGGATCAGAACACCCAGGTCGATTCTGGGTTCTGCTGTTAGATTTGCCTGAACTTTCCTCTCTGCCGAAGAAATATGAATGGCAAAGTACTGAGTAAAACTCCTTGTCTTCAACTCAGCCCTTTGTCTCATAGACTAGAGTCCACAGATGCAATTCTTCAACTTTTCTCCTTGATGGGTATGTGCAGCCAACACAGCGTTCCATCAGGAGTGAAACGTGTTTGAGAATTGTAGAAATAATGGGCTATGGTTATTGTTAGAAAACAAGGTCAAAGAACACTCACCAAGCAGATTCCACTCTTCGTAAGACTACAGTCTCAGGCAGGGTCTTACTGTATTTCCTAAGAATTAATGAGTGACAGCTGGAAAGCCACAAATCACTCTACATTGATTCAGGCATTGCTTCAATGGGAGATTTCCTAGGAGAGGAGAGAGAGGTGCCGGTGATTCAGTAAGTGTTTTTTCACACGGATCACATTGTTCCATGCAGGATTATACTATGCAGAATATTTTCTTTTGTTTGGGGCTGATCCAAAGTCATCTCAAATTGACAAGGCTGTATCTGTGTAAGAAATTAGCAAGGAAGTAGCCTTGTAGTTCTAGTATTCCATTTTATGTGTGTCATTTTAGCAAAAGGATAAGTAGCAAAAGATGGGAGAGAGTTTAGCCAACTTTTAAAGGGTAAGTAATTTTTGAAGTTGCTAGAGAAAATAATCTAGATAGAAAGCATTGCCTAGAGAAAGAGAACGGACTTTCTTTTATGATGAGAATTTATGTTAAAATGTGAGGAACACAAAGCGATGCCTTAATAAAGATAAAACCAGTAAAACCAGTAAGGTAAAGTAGAAACTTTAAAGTAGGAACAGGACTGGCTCTTGGTTAAATGGTTTAATATAAAATTATCAGAGTATGCCATTAACTGAATAGATTCACCTGGTGGGAAGTGATGTGGCTGCCTTGTTAGGGACTCTGGTATTCCGAATAAAATGACATGTGTGGATTAGCTAATGTGACAAACACAAAACAGAGCTACCTGAAGTGGTAAAACACTTATAGGAAATTGTTACAGGCCTTCAAGGAAGGGTAAAAGGTGGCTCAGAAGGCTTCTACGCTGGAGAGGCCCCCGTAAGGTGACTGTTCATATGAAGAGATCCGAGTTACCTTAACAATTTGCTCACATACAGAACAGGTAAGAAAGGAAATTTTTTTTTAAGTGATAGAGAATTCTTCTCCTGCACAGTGTTGGTGTTGTGTTGGTGCTAGAAACAGCTTTGTCTGTTTCCATAGCATGTATCTGAACATGAGAAAGAACACGCTAAGAGGCAAAAAGGAATTTTGACTGACAAGGATAACCCAGTGAATGAAACAATCGTATGGCAACCCCATAGAACTTCCTCAGATAGGAATCACTGCTGTAATTCATTGTTATAACCCTGCACTGCTAGGACCAAACCCTAATTGGAGACAACCACATTCAACTGAGATGACACAGGAAGTGAGGATTTTTAGCACCTTGTGTAATCGTTTCCGCTTTACTGAAGGCAATGGATTATCATGGTTAGTCAAATGAATTTGTTTTTATTAGTGCTTTCTTTTTTGCAGAAAACAGAAATTTTGAAATAAAATCTACCCTGTAGGACCAGAAGCAGAATCTAGCAAGCCTGTAATTTAATGTTCAAGGTTCACATTACAAAATCCAAATAAATCAAATACAGGTTTTCCTTAGAAATATTATAATGTATCCCTTTATTTTGATTTTAAAATATGTTTATACTTTATATTGATTTTAGCATTAAATATTAATATTATTTTTTGTTAAAGCCCTTGTACATTTTTTAAAACAAATCACAATGGAAACGGCTGTCTGCTGACTCCTTCACTTTACTAAGTAGATTCTAGCCATTCAGTGCATGCTGGAGATAACTAATCAACTTGCATACTTCTGTGCATCCAATTTACTCATGTAGTAAAGATTAGGTTCATACCAAGGCACTTGTTAATATAAGACAAACTCATTGTTTTAAGTGCCTGAACCTGGAGAGGAATCTAAATGTAGGTGCTGAAGTTGATAGCTTATTAATTCTCAAAGACCGTTGCATTGCAGGAATAGATTTCACAATGACTTTTTTTGCTTTTAAAAATATACTATGTGCTGCTTGTGGCCGTTGAGCTTACCTGTGGTGACAGCCTGTCAAGACCTCTTTCAGCTGGTGGTTAGAGGCCAGCTCACTGCCAAGATCTCTTGTCCTGGAGTTGCTTGCTGCTAAGGAGCCTCAGTTGGGGCTCCCAGTTTATCATTTGACAGTGTCGTTAAGCCTGAAACTCTTGTGCTTGACCCTCACCTGCACAACTCCACAGCAGCATTGCAATTGCTCTTGCTCCTGGCTTTATAGCTCCCTCATTCTCCCCCTCACCTTCATCTGAAGGCTTGGCTCATTGGCTTAGCCTTAGACCTGGCTGATCTGTGACTAGGAATTTTGTTGCGTCAAAAAATGAGACCAGAAATCAGCCTGAGGAATTGCTGTTTGTGTCTGCTAGAAGTTAAACATCTCTTTTAGGTGCCAGAGTACTTTCACTGCCATTCCCCTCAAATTTTTTTACCTGTGTTTCTGCAAGTAATTAACCTAACAGAATATAACTGCAGTGGTGGATCAAATAAGTACAGACTGTGTTAAGAATATCTCTGCACTAGAAAATCCACTTAGCATTTGTATCCCGCAGTCAGTCCTTTCACTGTTGGTTTGTCCACCTTGAAATAACATCAGTGGATGTCTACAAGCATGCGGGGCTCTTGCCAGCTTAACCCAGGGAATGACAAGCAGGTACACGTAGGAGCCATGCAAGTTAGCACAGCTGAATAGAGAAGTAACAGAAACAAATAATGGTAAAATGGCATGAAGGAGTGGAGAGCAAGTTGTGGAAAGAAGGAAGACACGTGTATATTTGGTGCATAGAAATGTTCCTAGGGTTTCTGTGGGTGACTTCTTACATACTTTTTTACATACGGACATGTAGACAGTCAACTTTTAACCTCTTAAAAAATAAGTAACAGGATATGGTTTTTGAGGTAGAATTTTGTGAAACTTTATGTTGTAAAAGCTCATGAGCACATTTTTCTTTGGATTAGTTTTTATGAGCATTATATCCTGGTTTTTATTTTGTACTGCAGGCTTCTCCTGCCTTTGTGTTGAAATTCTTTTGATTGATTGCATTGACAGAGTCACAAAATTAAGGGATTTTAAGATGCGATGCAAAGGCTGTGCTAAAGAAACCAGTGAGGGCATACCTAAAAATTCTACAGTAGAAATGAAGACTTTTGATTGCCTAACTTTTCAGGTACGACACTGCAATGAAACATTCACAGCATGCTGAGTAACAACACAGAGGTTGAGATCCAAAAAAGCAGGTCTGACTCAAGCCATCATTAATCCAGATATGCACATTTATTTATGGGCTGATATATTGGCTACCATTTTGGAGGATCAAAATGTATGACTGCTTGTTATTTGCCTTCAATCTAGGTTTAACCAACATCTGAACTCCTTCACTTTCTCCCTGTAGAATAGAGAACAAAGGGTGTACACAGGCCTTTAAGGAAGGTTTAAACTCTTACACTCTGTCTCCCAGCTTTATCTGCCATTGACAGGTGTATCCAAGTCATCAGTGGTAGTTCTGCGAATTCTTCCTAATGACCACTGGTGGGATTATAAATCTGCTTATGCATCTATAGCTCTTCCCTCCTAACACTGAGTGTTCAAGATGGTATCAACAATAAAAAAAGGCACATGTAACAGTGAATATGAACTTCGTAGCTGAGGAAGGCAGTCTAACCATGTCTGTTGCTATGCTAACACAAAAATGCTGGTTTTGGGGGAGTTATATTGAGGAAATGAACTTGTGTGTAGTGGATTGCCAAAGTTCTTGCTTGAATAATATACTGAATGCCACTAGGATTTTGTTTTACTATCAGCAGTGTGCTGGGGTGCTGGTGATGAGATTATTTATCTCTAAACTAATTTCTAACAGTGAAAATAGACATGATAGTTTAGTTAACATTTTGACAATGTGCTACAGACACTTCTTTAAGCCAGTTGGGAAGTATAGCATGAAATGAATGAGAAGGAAGCAGGCGCTATAACATTTTGGCTTGTCTTTCTTTTCCAGATTTGACATATCACCATGCAGTTTTCTTCAAATTTTCTTGTAAGGCTCATTTCTTATAGTTTGTGAAATGCTCAAAAACTATCTACAGAGGAAGAACATTGGAAGTGGACACATTATTTGGAGTTAATATTTTATTAATGTTTTTAATTGAAGTGTAGAAACCAAATAGCTTTTATCTTTGGGAGGTATTTTTAATTATTATTTTTACCATTAATATCTCTGCATTCTGCATAATTTGAGAAATGCACAGAAATCAGAAGGCTTCAGCAGATCTCATAAAGCTGCAGAAGACGTTAACAGGGGTCTCCATAAACTAAATTCAGGGTTCAGATAGGGAAACATTACAAAACACGACTGAGAATATCTGCTCAGGATTCAGGAAGGGCTGGTCATGCTTCAGTATATTTCTGGAATTTTTGGAGGCAATTGCTGCCAAAGAAGACAAAGGATACAGAGTGGCCATCATACACTTTGATTTTTCAGAAAACAATTTACAGTGTTCTGCACTGGAAGGTAATATTAAGGCACAGAGACCTTTAATAAGTGGAAAGTTGGCTAAATTGCAGGAAACAAACGGAGTTATGAAATGGAATTTCTTCAAGCTGGAAAGTACCCATCAGCGGGATTGTGGAAGTATTGGTCTGTGGGTCCCAGTTTTTCCTACTTGAATTATTAGCAATACCATAATGTGTTCACGTGAAGGGAAATTGTTCTAACTTGTCAAAATGAAACAGTTTAAATTTTAGATTTCTCTTCTGAGAAATTTGCAAGTGTAAATCTGTGTAGTGTTTTAAAATATGCACAAGAAGTTTGGGATCAAAAGCAAGAGTCTATGAATACACATAATTTTAGATAGAACAAGAGATTAATCCTCACAACACACCTGTCCTTTTAAATAAGGTCTTCCTAGAGTGTTCTACTTTTACATTTCTCTACGAACTAGTTTATCCTATTGTCTTGCCAGGTATTTTGGGGGCTTAAAATGTAAACAACACTGTTGAATTACTTGCAGCAAACTGAAAGAGCTGTTACCAACAACACAAAATTCTGTAGAAAATATCAGCCTTCCTTTTATTTCTGTTTCCTTTCATTCCCTTTTCCTTGTAGAAATTACATAGCACACGAGTAAAGCTAGCAATTAAAAATAATCGGGCATTTGTGTTGAAAGAGTATGCAATATTAGGGAAAAAACGAGTGAGTGGAATTGTTTAACATAAAAGCTAACAAGGCAGAAATAAGACTAAGAGTAGGTAAATTAGCAGGTACTAGACTGCAAGGTTTTTGTAAAGAAATCTTAAAAAGCTAGTGTTTGCTTTAGAAAAGTAGAAAAGCACTAGCCTTTTATCAAAAATGTTGGTGCTAGCAGTGGACAGCTAGTGAGGGATTATGAATGAAAAGTTACACTGCAGAAATGAATAAATCACAACTGTATACAGGAAGAAAACAGACATTAATACTGAACATTTGAGATATCTTCACCAGTATTTTTTCTGTGCTCTTTTTCTTTTGATAGGTACTGGTTTTACCTGTAATTTCAGCCAAATAAGAAAGCATGCAAATGAACAGGCAGTACGGCTCTTGCTCTTTGCTCTGATCAGGACCAAAGAAGTAGCAACCCTACTCTCATTGCTTTTTGCTGCTTTTTGAAGAATGTGCCTAGTATGCATTTTCCAAGGAGCTGAAAGTTTTTGACCTTTCTTCTTATGCTTTACGAAAAATTGATTGCCTGATAGTTCACAAAGAAATTCCTCATTGCTATTATTACAACTGTTACACTATTACTAAGAAGAAAGTTTTAAAAGTAGAGTTTGTTTTGAGATTTTTATTGTTGGAACATTTTAGGATAAGAAAAAGGGTGTATTTGGTTTTGTATGCTCAAATAGCAACCAGAATTTCTGAGGCAAGGATGTCTACAAAACATTGGCTGTGTGTTTATGGCTCAGGTTGTCTTTTTTAAATTAAACTTAGTATATTATAAATGATTAACAAATAATAGAAATCTACATTGTTCCAGCTGCTTCTAATTGATGATTGAATTTCAGAAGCTTCCAGCCCTAGTTACTGAACCATCAAACCTCAAGACAAAGACTGTTTCAGGATAGTAATCAGACAAAGAGATCCTTCATCAGTTATAGATCATTCTTGTCTCAAAAATCTCTCACTAGTGCTGGCTTGGAGCGGTAGACACAACTTCCCTTTGGCTTACACTCAAACCTCAACTGGATTTTAAAGCATTTTTAAACCTTGCATTACTCTTGCATCTCTATATGCCTACAAATTCCTGTAGTTTTATCACCCAAGTTCTGAATGGAGTATAGATGGAGAAATCACTGCAACAACTAGAGAAATAAAATCTGAAGTGGTTTTAGTTCTCTATCTTAAAGCCAAACGTAGTTTCTGTACTGATATTATGAAAGGAATTTATAGAAAGAATTAATTTGACCCAAATATTCATCAGTCTTTTATCTTTTTCTGTGCATTTTTTCTGTGCTTGCATACTTTTACTTTTGTCTTGGAATGCTGTTTGATTGTTGTTCTCCTAATCATATCTCAAATCCTTTCATTTCTAAGTTGTGAGAAGCCTTCATTTGCACATTTCAATCTTCAGTGCCAGTGGTACATTCTGGTTTCAGCTGCATTGATCATTTTCTGATTCATTAAATCTGAAGGTGTTAAAGCTATATTGATTTGGTTGACCGGTACCTAAAAGGCATCCAAATATTGCATTCATTGCTGTGCATATTTCTTCTCTTGTGTGTGTACTTTTTCACACACAAAAAACCCCAGATTCAGAGAATTCACTTGAAATGATTCTTCAGTCTTCTTCAGATTCTGTTCTGCTGCATCATTCTTTAGCTGTTAAAACAGAAAGGAAATAATATTAGTGGAATAAAAGAAAACAATACTGTATTATTTTATCTTTCCTTATAAGATGACTGCAAATTTGTATTTGCAAACAAAGTTCTCACAGTCACAGAGAATATAATTTAGATACAAATTAGAGGTGCATTTGAGGATAATACTCCTTACAGACTGTTAGTGTCTACCTCCCTTCTCCTTTGCTCTCCTTTGTAATGGTTCTTTGCTTCCACCAATACTTAAGCAGAGTAAATATCCTTTTGGCAGCTCACTGGCAAGAAGAGAGAATGAACAGATATGGTGCCTCTATGTTTGCCTAATCGTAATATTTTGCCTGGCACTTAGGTTAATTTTTTCCTCTCACTCACTGTTTTCCTAGTCATTGTTTGATAGTTGTAAGTCCACATGGCCAGAGTAATAGTCTTTTTTACAGACCTCCTTTTATCATCCCAACTGTGTCTTGTTTAACTTGACTATTTAACTGGCTAAGAGTCAGCATCATCCAGTTCTGAAGTGGACTGGGCAGTAATCCAGGTCTTTCTGTTAGAGACAGACATTCATTTTTTCGGACTGGAAACAAATTACTTCCAAATGCTGGAAATGTAAGAAGGCTATTCAAAAAAAGATTTTCAGGTGTTTATAGAACAAATTAGTATGAAATAGTTTTCAGAATGCTCAGGCAAATTTAAAATCAATATTTAGTACTTGTAGGAGTTGTAAAAATACAGCACTAGAAAACTGAAGGCACTGATCTGTAACATGCATAAAAAATATGGTGAGAGTACACTGGTGTCAGATTCCCCATGCATATTTCTATTGTGCCTCAACTGGATTGCATGCATGAAAAAGGCAGTAGTTTGGGGTTTTTTTTTACTTTTAAATGAGACTACACATCTGGCTGTAGCTTTGATGGGACTACTACCTGTAGCAATCAGGAATTGAACGGTAAACTGCTCTTCTACCCAATGTTTTGGATTCAGCTCCTGAAGATCAAAGTCTGTATCATCAAGATGACTGGTTCTAAAACCCCTTCCAATAGTCACAACAAATGAAACAGGATTTTCATGGCGAGGTATCCTACACAACTTGTTCATTTCCTCTGTCTGCACCTGTCCCACAGCATCCAATTCTTTATCAGTTTCTATCTCACATTAGTTGCAGACAGTGACAGTGCATGACTCTGCACTTCCACCATTGCTATATCATTCCTTTAGAGTGTTCCACAGCACCTCCACTCAGCACCTCCTGCCCTCTTTGGCACCAAGGCATATTTATACAAAAAGCTTGCATCTATAAAATCAAATTCTTACCCTCTGAAACAAGGTCAGCATTTCCAGACTGGATGATCCATGATGGTGCTAGTTCCAGACCATGCCAGAAACTGTTCCGTGGTTCAGGTGTTGTGTGAGCCAGGCCAAAGCTCAGCCAGATGTTCTAACACAAGTTACACATAGTGGACTATTGAGTTCCAGTCCTGATGCTATTTAGTTTATTGGTCATACAGACATATAGCCACAAAAGACCACAGGTTTCTGTGTATTAGCAGCAAAGAGAGAGCTGTGCTGTCATTCCTTGTGGCTGTTCAAAGATGTAACCCAAGCTGAGCTTTCAGAGCATCTGTTCAGCTTTGAGTGTGCTGCTGGCATCTATAGGGAATTTCAGTGCAGAGCTGTTTGAGGTCTTTTTAAACATCTGCATCCATCTTTACAGCTAAGAAGGGACTGCCCACATTACACAACTTTGGTTCAAGGCACGAGAACTTGAGAAATCCTTTGCTGTTTGCTGTGCATGTGAGTTGTCATGTAAAGCTGAACTGTCCCATCGAAGTTTTTCAAGAGCACTGTAGTTCAGGTCAGATATCTGTCCCACGTATCAATGTGATTAGTGAAAGATTGCCAAAGCTCTAAGCAGATAGCAGTAGGATACCTGAATATGGAAAATGTTGGACAGTGTTTGGGGCTGACATGGCTAACTTGCCAATTTAAGTTAAATTTCTAATGTAAATACACCACATAGGTCAATGTCTGTATTTATAAAACAGCAATCTCAAATGTTCTAGATTAGAGCACATACTCATTCTTGTAATTAAGATATACTTGTGGTGGTGAATTTAGAATATGTAGTTGTAGATACTTTCTGGTGTAGAACATGCGAATGTGCCAGCAATTGTACATCTAGCTTTGTGTTTTCAGCTGGTCTGCTTTTTGATTGACTGTGGTACAGAATTCTTTCTCTTTGTTAGGAGCTTACATGCTGCACACAAAAAGAGTTTGTGGTGGAGTGACAGAAATAACACCCAATTACTTTAAGTACCTTTGAAAACAGGGGTTTTTTTTTTCAGGATTTAATTCCTCATTCAATTTTCATGGAATTGTGAAAAAAAAATTCTTTCCATAAGAGTTTCTTGACTTGTTTTTAGAAATTCTCCCTGCAATCTTACTGCTCTTTAATCAGGCTGTTACTCTGTGTGCATCAGTCAGAAGATAAATGGCTTTTAGGTGTGTATTCTTTTACCCTTATTCGTCCTCCCTTTCTACCCTAGTTTTTCTAGGGCAGAATCACTGCAATGCTTTGCATTTGGAAATTCTTGTTTCTAAACCTGTCATTATTTGTGAGTGTGTCTATTCTAAGTTTCTGCCCGGAAAGGGGGCAGAATGGGCCCTGATTTTCAGATGCCAGCAAAGGTCAGCAGAGTTTACCATGACTATAACAGTCCTGGGAAATTACAAATCCCAGTGCTTCCAGTAGGGAAGATCAGTGTTTACAGGATGATGCTTCCTTCCTTTTTGGGCAGCACTACAGGCAGCTGTACTGAGGGGGTGGAACTAAAGCTCTGGACATTCTTGCACATTTATTGCTGCTCAGAACCAATTTTGTTATCATCCTGCAAACAAGGAAGGGGAGAGATGCTTCCTATCAAGGTGATACATCGGGTGGCTTTAGAGGTCCCTTCCAACCCAATACCTTCTATCATTCTGTTAAACAAGATCTGCGATGTTTCTGAGAACTTGCAGCAAATCTGGCCATACTGTGATCAGACAAACTCCCTCTGAATGAGGCTCTTGGGTGGATCTGTGTAGCTGCATGAGAACAAGTGACCATTTGCATAAGTAAGTTGAAGATGCCTCTTCAGACGCAAGACGAAGCTGATGCCTTATGGCCATTATCTTTTCTTTCTGTGCTGCTCCTCAGTGACACAGAACCACTCTCCTGAGTAAATTAATTTCTCATTTACCTTTTCTTTTAGTTTTGAAATGTTACAATACAAATTGAAACAGCCAGTCTTTCAGAAATAAAGCTTTTTTGCTAATCTGTACAGATAAATGAGTAATAGTCTTATACATTCCCTGTCTTTTGCCAGCTTGCATATTTTCCTGTTTGTTTCATTTTTTTTCTCCTCTGCTGCTTGCTGCAAGTGCTGTATGGGGACAGATTGATTGTCAGAGGCAAATTATGTGATTTGCTTAGCAGAATCCTTCCAAATGCCTAAAGTAAACAATCACAGAAAGATTTCATTGTGGTCTGTGTTCCTAACAGGAAGATTTAGCTTTCCCTAAGAGTTGCAATGATATGTAACAGTTTTAATCGAATGTAGCCTTTTTCCTTCTAAAAAATTAACTAGACAATCAAAATAGAAGTAGACTCAGCAAGGTAGTATAGTGTACGCTGTAAGAAAAGGTAGGATGCTATGGTGAAAGCCTTTTTAAACAAAAGAAGTGTTCTAGCTTTCCTGTTGGCAGATACATTGCATGAGTGCTTTGCTGATGTCTTGTTTTAAAACAGAAATTTTATTCAGAATGAGGGTAAAAATTCTCCAAGACATTGCATGTTATGGCTTTCGCCCTATAGCTACCACTCAGTGTATTGGAAGGGAAGATTCTCTTGAAGGTGTTACAACACGACCAAGTTTTGAAATGTGATGAATAGTGCAAAATAGATTCCATTATAATGGAATAATAGAAGCTGGGAAACTCTCAACCTGGTTTTTTTTTGGTTTACTGCATTATGGTGAAAAGTATGGTGAAAACTGTACTTGAAATGGAAATTCATTCTGCCTATGGTGTCCAAAAAGAGGCTTTATTTGATTCCATCTCCTTTGATCACATTACTGTCATTATTAACTGTTTAATCCCATGCTGAAATTCCACTCAGGATATTTTAGTTCTACAAAATGGAAAGATATACTTCCTTGAAATTAGGGAGGTTAATGACTAAACCATGTATTCCAGAGCGCTAAAAGGCAGGCTGTTCCTTGGTTCTGAATCTTTGCAGTAGATGTGCATTTTTACCGCAAGACTTCAATGGTCTCATTTGTTAAACACATTTCTCAGTCTTGAATCAGATTGAGCATCTGCATTGCTGCTTGCAAGTGCAGGGACTATTCAACAAGAATGCATTTTAAGAAATAAAGTACTGAAATAAACAGAAATAATAACAGAAATAATAAAATTGAAAGAAAAGAGAAAAATCTAGTACTTTCCTGTAGTATCCTCTTCAATGTTGCCATAACTTTTGCTTAATTAATTGAGAATCTGGTCTTTAGTTCCTCTAGAGAATGAAGGGCGGAAGAATAAAAACATTTGGGTTTGTTGTTGGTTTTTTTTAATGTTTTTTGATGCTTGATGTTTTTTTCCCTTACAGTGATTTTCAGAACACAGATACCAGTGAGAGAAAAAAAAAGTAGTATAACTACTGTAAATATTTTTCAAAATGTCCATCTGAAGCCCCTCAACCTCTGGTAATTAGAGGCCATACTGTGGAGATTGACAGGGTAAATTACCAGTTAATGTTTACACAACAAAACATATGCCCAGTACAATACCCTACACTAATGTTACTGAAACCAGAGTCCGGAAATGTACAGTGGAAACAAGACGTGGTACTTTTCTTGTGCCAACACAAACAGCAATTACAGCACAGTGTGAGAGAAGTCATAAGAAATACTACTGCATATCAGTAGTTCAACGAAGTCAGCACTTTTGTGTAATTGCAGGGGAAAAGGGCTGAAAAACATTACAGATCTCAGCAAGAAATGGCCCTTTATACTTTTAAACTGATCCTTGATAAAACAATGCTGGGGTCATGAGAAGGCTATTCTGCCAATTTTGCTTCACTGTGGGATCCATTGACATCTGGCTGAGCTGCGGAAGCTGGAAAACTTCTTTAATATTCTCTTGACAGTAAAATGGACATGTGGAAAACATTCTAATCTGTTAATCTTTGGTGCTTCTGAAGAAAGAGGACGTTTGGCTTTATACTTTATGGTGATGAATATTAACTCTCCAGATCTAGCTGTAAATAAGTTAGAGGTATTTGAATGGAGAATACAGGTCTTATTTTCCAAATATGGGGACGATGGGTATGCACCTGTGTAATGCAGATGATGTAATAAATGGCAGGAGCTTTTTTCCTAACTGTTCTTTACCATACATCTTGACAATGCACTTTTCTTTATGCTGACTATGTTATGTCGATGAATATTGGGAGCAGAATGTCTGAACCAACTTACATCCTATGGACTAAAATAGAGTAAAGCATTGTTTCACTCAGGGGACTTTGAAAACAGAATTCAGAGAGATTCAAAATAGCAGGTATGTTTAAATAAAGAGTGTAGGTTTTATTTAATAGCATTAACCGCAGAGATTATTTTTGACCTAGAACTTCAAATCCAGCGTGGAGTGATAGTGAATGATGGAGCTATCTATACATATAACCAGCTTGACAGAGGACGCACAATTCTTCATTTCTGTTGTGAGCTGTATCTCCCGAAAGGAGAGATCTCTCACATTAGAAAATGACTGCAATTAACACATACTAGGGATTGTAATCCTGAAACATATGTCCTTTGTGTTACTGAAAAACAAAAAAGTTACCATGAATTATGGAAAAATGAACTGGAATTCCTAATTCTGCACATCCTTTTAAATTAATTTGAACAACTAAGACAATGCATAAAGGTAAATCCTTTATGTGAAAAAACAGGTTCCCAGTTGTAAGTAGCAAATTATATCAGTCTAACACATGTACTCTGTTGGAAATCTGTGACTTCCTTTAGAAAACCTCTTTTGCAAAAAAAAGGTAGCCTTGGGAATTAACAGACCTGTTAGGCTATGAGGTAGAGGAAAGTTAGACTTGGACTGAAGTGTGTTTACCAACTGCTGCCTCGCTTTGTGTATCATCACATAAAGGAGAGGTTAGCACAGGACTGACTAGTTGTCAAGGTGTCAATGGGAACAGACCTAAAAGTCACTAATAATCTGAAAAGGTATTTTCACTCGAAATGTAGATGCTTGTTTTGCAGTTGAGTAACACTGAGTGAAGCTGAATCAGATGTGGAAGAAAATGTCCTTGTACGAGAATTGAAACAACCATCTTAGTGTTCAGCAAATTAAACTGGGGTCTGACCTTTAGCCTGCCTTAGCATTTCTTTGAGATAGAGGAAGACAGAGAAGAGGCTGACCTTAGCATATATTTTCAGACACCCAAAGAACCTCTCAGAACTCCTGGTGTCACATCAGGATCCCTTCATCTGTGTTGGTCCATTGAGCTTCCCCAGCTTCCATACCAAGGAGTAGTGGTTTTCAGATTGTGATGACCACACATGTAGTGTTGGTGATCAACCTTGGACAAGAAACTGTGCTTCTGTGTGACTCCACAGCACATCTGAAGAAAAGCCTCTGGGACATGCAGAAGGTCCTCATTTTTGCTGAGTGGCAAGTGTGTGATTTTAGAGATAATATGGGAAATGAAAGTCAAAACAAAGCTTTTTGTGGGTGGGTGATGTTTCTGGCTCTAGGGGAGTCAGGCACTGTGGTGTGAGGGCTTTGGCTGAATTGAAGATGGGAATTTAAATGCTGTTCCCATTTTGTTCCTTTGGATACCCTGATGTGAACATACCATAATACTAACATGGAATGAAAGTAGTTCTGCTCTGTTATCCCAGCCTTCTTATAAATGCCATCATCGCTGCAAGTTTAATTTATGAAAATGGATGTTGTCTGCTACCTACCTTTTGTTTGCTGTTTTGTTACTGATACAAGCTAGTGTCCTCTGCCTTATGCTGAAGATATTCTGTTTATACAAAGTGAGGGAGATTAGACCTCCAGTACAGTTTTGACCATCCAGCTTAAGCCGCAGAGTGCCTAAGTAGAAAGTGGTTTTCCAGTAAGGAGAAACTTTGGAAGAAGCTAACCAGGATGGAGCAACAAGATTGAAAGAATGTGCAGTTTCTTGATCAGGTATAAATAACAACAGAGGCAGTGTCTAATATAGGTAAATGAGGAGTACTCTTTACTGTTACTGTGATGCTCTGAGAAGATTTGCTGTTTGCATTGATGGATTTCCATGTTCCACCTTTGCCATGTATGTTTCAAACACTAGAAAAGTGCCTTGCTCTGATTCTTCATAGTCCTTTTTAATATTGTGACTCCAAGTGAAGTGCACTCTCTGTAGCCTGCATCTTAAACACTGATATTTCGTCTGCAGTTTCATCCTTCATTCAGCCCATTCTCAGCTGATGTCTCAGCCTTTCTAATAACTCAAAAATTTATTTGAATGGCTACTCTGCTTATGCTCTGTGAGCCATCCCTTGCAATACTTTTTCTTCAGACCTTCACTGTCAGCAGTTCCAAACACACTTTCTGCAGCCCTGGTAGAATTTTCCTCTCCCAGAGCAACCCTCAGTAACATTTCTATCAAGTTATGTAACCTCTGGACTAGGTGGTTCTTTCTCTGCCTACTCTAAAACAGAAAGAATGGTCAGGGATTGCAACAGGCTCCATAGGGAAGTGGGGGCCCTAGAGAGCATGGTCTGGTGATGATCTTGGAGGTTTCTTCTAACCCTAGTGATTCTGTTATTCTGAACTGCCTTTTGCCTTTCTTCTCTAGCTCCCATTCTCCCACCAGATTCCAAGATTATTATCTTCTCTGCTCTACCTGCAGAGAATACTGGGTCTTCTGAGTGTGCCCAAACTTCCGTCTATGAAATGGTTGTCCTGCAATTTTGGATCAGTCTTTGACAAGACATAGCAAGCAGACAAACTGTTGAATCACCAGAGGTTTACTTGGGAGCAGCAATTTCTGATGAAGAGACTCGAGGCAGTAACTACTTACTTCCAAGCAGCAGCAGCGGAACTGGGAAATCTGGGAATGCCTTGCATTGTTTGGGGAGGGAAGGAAAGGAGACTGGAAAGTCGCACTGTACTCTGATTTTCGCATCTCGGTGGGTTCGATCAGACCTTGAAATGTGTCTCCTGCTCCCCCTGCAGGATTTGTGACCGGTAGCAAGAGAGCAGCTCGGATGGAGCATGAGCTCTCCCGGAACAAATTAGCGGCTTGTAAATAGCAGAGATCGTAGATTCAGAAAAGGGGCAAACTGAGCCCGCATAAGCAATACTAACAGAGAATTGTGAACTTCTGCTTCCAATAGTCATGGTCTAGGATTTGAATTGGGACCTTCTAAGCTTTACAAAGTCTCACTTTTAATAGCATGTTTCCCCCTAACCATCCGTGAATGTTCTCTGAGGAAATGGTTCCATGACACAGACCTCTGCTTCTCCAGCCTGCTGCTAAGATGATTTCTGTTCAGCCAGAGACACAGGTTTTCCAGCTTGGTTTCAGAATAATTGCTTCACTGTTCTTGGTTGAAGTTGTGGGAAAGAGCATGGTCAGCTGCTTTTCTCCTGACACGCAAACATTTTAGCCGCTATGCTGAGCAGTTCCTGACAATAAAGTGGAACTTCTCAAAACTTGTAACTAATTCCAGACTGTGTGATCTTCTGAAAATCAGAATTTATCCCCCCGGTGCTAAATTTGAGAGTACAAAGCTACTAGAGTATCTGTGAGATGCTCATGTTAACAGTGACTGAATGTTAGTGTATCAAAGCACTTTTCTTCCACAAAACTTGCTCTCAGAAGTGGCCAATACTATGTTTCACTCTGACTTTCCAAAACAATCCTTCCTGAGGCAGAGACATGTCAGTGAAAATATAAGCTCCAACAGTTAAGAGTCTGACAAAGTAATAAACAACTGAAAGTAGGGCTTTGTGATGGAAAGTGTTAGGGAACTTCAATTGTGGATGTCATTGCCAGCTTTTCTTACAACAAATGTGTCAGTAGCAAGATGGAAAGATGTGTGCAGTGAGCTGAAGGAATGCTGTATGAACCCATTCTATGCAGCATGTCTGCCCACAAATTGCTTGCATCCCAATATGTTTCAGGAGGAAAAGATTTTTAATTTTCTCTGAATGGATTCATTTTCTGACTAAGTGAGCTGGGAAATTACAGACTTCATTGTAACAGTGACACCCTGTGGTCAGTAGTGATGGAGTTCATGTACTACAGAAATGTTCTCTTCAGTGATGCATTAATTAAGAGCAGAAAGGACATGAAACAATAAGGAGGCACAACTGACTTTCAGGATTTTCCACGGAGGGATGTTGCCCCATTTTATTGCCTTATTTGAAGATCTTTATCATTCAAATTGCTCAAATCCTACAATAAATTTATTTTCATACATTTGCTTTATTGAAATAAAGGGGAGTGGCAAGTCTTGATTTTAGGAATTGTGATAATGTCATTCTTTTACTTCTTTCTCAATCCTTCTTCCTTCCTTGCACAAACACTGAACTAATAATGAGTCTTTGTTCTATATTTGTGGACCTATCTTTAAGGCACTGTGCTACCAAATTCATGATGCTGGGGCCCCAATGGAATGACAGATCTTTTCCCTTTTGATGCGTAACTGGGGTCCTTGGTGTTATGATTTCAAAATATCTTCTTTTTCTTTTTTTTTTCTTTTTAAAACCTGATTTGTGAGAGACCTAGTTTGTAGCTTTGGTTTTATAACTCGCACATCCTTGGAGTTCCTGATGCTGACCTTGCTGTTTTTAAGGGAGGAACAAATGTAAACTTGTGTTCAGATGAAGCCAGCTTTAAAGATCCATGAGGAAGGAGACTGACTGTCCCAGCAAGAAGTTATGGAGAGGTAGTAAAGTGAGAAACATGAAGTATTTATTATTCATTGGCAATAACATGTTCCTGTTAAATCTGGCTGTTTGACAGAGGTGATGAATTTAATTCCTTGCTCTCTTACTGCAGAATTAGGAAATTAGCATGGGACAGGAGTAATAAGCCTGCTCTGCAGAATGAACTAAGAGTAGCCAAAGTTAAAGCTTGAAATGTGTTCAGGAACTACTGTCAGAAATGTGGTAACTGACACAACTCTACAAGGGTCAGAAAGGCTTGGAGCACTCAAGTTGTCCTGGAAGCCCAGCCCCTGGTCACTCAAACACATGTCTGTAGGTAAGCAGCATAGTGACTGCTCATTTGGACATATCCTACAGAATAGCTGCAGTGCAGCTTTTCTTCAGGCTCAGCACGATTTAATGCCTGTCAAGAAGTGACAGTGAGACTGCGAGGTTTTTGAAGATTTCATATTGACAGAGCTCAGATTGATGGAAAGTTTGAAAATCATTATCTTCTTTAGTAGGCTGATAGGACGTGTGATGAAGGAAAAGGCCTTCTTTCACACATTATGTCAGGTTTTACCATTTTTTTAAAGCTCCTTAGGTTTTTAATGTCTGAAAAGGCAAAACAGCTTCATAGCTGCTTGGACTCAGAAGTTACTTATTATGTGCTGTTTCTGACTGTGCTTGGACAGGCTGGACTAGATTGTGAACCTCCAAATTAGTTGGTAGTGCTGCTAAAGAACCTTTTCCAACGTCTGGCTTTAGCACTGTTAGTATGGAGCTTGGAGTAAGGATTATTTAAGGACTTTTTGAATGGAGCCACACTGGAGATGAACTGCAGTGATTCTGCACATGAATCAGAAATCTTGCTGTATTTGCATGAATCACAGGCAAGAGCAGACACAGCTGAGCTTACTGCTGAAATAGCACCATGTTGCAGTAGACATCAGAAGTGTTGTGAAAAGACCTTTAAAACACAATATCTTAAAGGCAGAAGTGCCACTCATTGCATATTAAAGGCACTGATTTGAAGTTACATCAGACTTGAAGGTCAGCCTGAACTGCTCTGTTGTACAGACACCATGCCAGGACTTTGTCTACACTGGGTGAATCGTAAAATGTCAAATCCATCCAGATACAGATAACGTTAGTGATACCTAAACTTATTCACAGACTGCTTCTGGGAAGCAACAGGTTAAGTGTCCTGGACTAGAACAGAAGCCACCTTGTAGATGTGACCAGTGCAAAGCTGTGACTAGACTTCCTTTTTTTTTCAGTTTAGCCAGAACATTTGTTGCTTTAAAGGCAGAGCAATTATCACTGGCTGTCATCTGAAGGTTACTGCTCCCACTGCCTACCCAGATAATCCCATTTGTCATGTCCTTGCATGTACAATGGACTAAACTGACTGAGTTTACTCCAGCTTCCAGTGTGGGTAACTTGGATTGTCTCAGATGAGGCTGCCTAAGTCTTGCACTGCAAATGCAGAGTTACAGTGTCATGCTTTGTGCAAGCATATCAAGAGATGAATCTGTATATAAATCCAGTGCTTTAAGAGGACACACCCTTTTCATGCTGGCAATATATTGTTTCTCACAGTGAGAGGCCTGTGCAGAACTACAACAGGCAAGGCATTTTATGAGATAATTCACTGGGGTTAGAAGTGACTGAGAGAGTTGAGGTTGTTCAGCCTGAAGAAGAAAATATTCCAGGGGAACCTTCTAGAGACCTTCCAATACCTGAAAGAGGACTATAAGAAGGCTGGGGAAGACTGTTCACAAGGGCAGGGAACGATAGGATGAGGGATCATGGTTTGAAGCTGGAAAAAGGTAGATTTATGTTAGACATTAAGAAAAGTTCTTGAATCTGAAGGTGGTGAATCCCTGGAACCGGCTGCCAAAGAGGTGGTGGAGGCTTCATCCTTGAAACCATTCAAGGTCAGGCTGGATGGGGCTCTGGACAATCTGTTCTGGTTAGAGATGCCTGTGCTTGTTGGAAGGGAGTTGGACTAGAAGACTTGTGGAGGTCTCTTCCAACCCAACACAGTCTGTGATTCTGTAAGCTGTTTCTGAGTCTGTTGATCTTCCCTGGAAGATGAATAGCCATGGTGTACCTCAGCACATTATTTGCCTATAGCTTTCTCCCCATGTAAAAGGTACTGAAAAGACAAAAAACCTGTTGCAGCAGTTACACTATGGAGCTTGAAGCAATTTCTTCTGGGAGCAACATAGGAATCTTAGCAGCTGCTGCAAAAATTTCTAGTTGAAAGCCATCACAAACACTTATCCTACATGCCTTGAACACAGATGTTTCATGTAAACCATTTTCTGGTGGGTGACTTACACAAACAGAGTGTGTGACAACTGACTAAAATGTGAAGCATGTACTTCGGTGATTCACTCCATAATTCACAGATTTCAGACTTTATTAAGTACAGTGTTGCTTCTTAAAGATTATCACTGTGTGAGCAATATTAAACAGTTACCTGTCATGGTAGGTAACTGTTAGGTGCCTTGGGTCTTCTGAGGTCTTTCTTACAGGCTTTGAGAAGCCACCTGTCTAGAAATAATGTTCACTGTCTGAGAACAGGACCTGGGATAAGACTTCATTAGATTATCCTTTATTATTGCCTTCTAGGAACGTTGGCATTTCAAAAAGCCTGTAAGACCAATGATAAAACTATGGAAAGCACTGATAAAATTAGAAAGGAGCACAACAAAACAAAAGGAAGGCTTATTTCAGAACCAAAAAAAACATTGATGGGTATATACAGGCAAGGGATGTAGGACTTCATCTTATGCCTGCTTTACCACCTAGCTGTATGCATGGCTAGGAAGTAGAAGCTTAGTCTCCCAGCTTAGCCTGTGGAGACAGGTAACAGAAGAAAAAGCACAGAAATGAGCAATCAGTGCAGCCAGACCTCTAAGCTGATCTCAGTGGCTTGTAAATGTGAGTATCAGGCACGGTTTAACCTCTGAAACTTGCTGGACACAAAGTTGAAGAAAGCTTATTTCTGCACAGGAACTCCTGTCCTGAGTTTGAGTGGTTGTTGCAGCCTAATTCAGTCTCTCTGACTTCTAAACTTTTGTAATGTATGGCTGAAGTAGCTCAAGGGAAGAACGCTCTACTGTGCTTAAGGCAAAGTGAAGCTGGTGTCTTTGAAGATGTGGTAACTCACTCTGTCTAATATCATTGTCTGCTTCTGATTATCTCATAGAGCCTGAATGTCTCCAAAGACATGTAATCTTCTTCAAGGGGAAAACTAAAGAGCATTCTCTAACAGGGGACTCCTGGGTCACATACTAGACCTGTTAAAATGTTTCCCAATTTCAGCTTTATTTTAAAAATTAATCACATTACAAAGGGCATGCAAGAATCACTACACAGATCGGTGGAAATCACAGACTCAGTTCCTTTCTTTCTCTGACCATTCTTCAAGGGAAGGCTTTATCCCATAGCAAATTTAATATTATCTGCTGGACTGAACTGGTAGCTGGTTTACTGTTCTTTATCAAGAGTATACAGAGAGAGGATCAGGAGAGAGAATGAACTTGGATGCAGTAGGAAGGAAATAAAAATCAGAGAATTATGAATTAAAGACAGCTGTCTGCTTTTCAAGTGTTAGTTTCAATGAGAAAGCATGTCACTTTGCATCAAGCATTTCCTTAAGAAATACTCTAAGGTATCTGTTGAGAACTTGCAGAATATCCAAGCTATTCACCGATGCTACACATTTTAAAGACTAGATCTTGAATGAAGTTCCAGGAGTGTCCAGATGAGCAATCTGATATTTTGAGGGTTGTAGTTTTTTTTCTGTACTGGTCAATATGCCAAAAAGTGGATCAGACCTGCAGGCAGGATAGTGTGAAAAGCAGAGAAGGTCTTGACTCAGTGTGAGCACTGCTCAACAGTATCAAAATAATCTGTATTATCAGCACTGTTTTCAGCACAAATCCAAAACACAGGCCCATACTAGCTACTATGAGGAAAATTAACCCTATACTAACCAAAAGCAGCACAGGGTGTGAAAACCTTACAGTCTTCATCTAAAACAAGAACAAAAAAATCTTATTTCTATGGTGATTTCATGATCTTTAATGAAGAGGCAAGAATTTAAAATGGAGAGAGAGAAAATGCTGGTAGGGAAGTTATTTGTGAAGTACAATAACTTTAATATAAAACACATTTTAGATGTCCCCAGATCTTTTGGATGGCACATAAATCAGATGTTAACATTAAGACTTCTGTCTTGCAAAGGCTTATACATATGTTTATCATTACACATTTGAACACCACCACTGATTTTTGGCTGCATATAAGCCTATGCAGGAATAGATGCAGACTACTTAAAAACAGCATGTAGAGGTAAAGAGAGAAGACATAAAGCTCTGGCACTAAACCAGCAAACATCACAGGTGATGGAACCTCTTCCATGTCCTGTGTTTGAAGAGTCTTATCTTACAAAGGTGTCAAGACCAAAGTCATAACGAAGAATTTCCTCTGAGACACACCCCTTCGTGGAGAAATGTGCATTTTATCCAAGTGTAGTCTATCTATAAATAATTATAAATAATACTGAGGTGTGGGGTTTTGTCTTTTTGTCTTTCAGATGGGAGTTGCTGTAGTGGATTCATCTGTTGCAGGACTGGGTGGTTGTCCCTATGCAAAAGGTGCTACTGGAAATGTAGCCACAGAGGATGTGATATACATGCTCAGTGGTCTGGGTATCCATACAGTAAGACACTTTTACTTTTTAATTAGGACTTTAAGGAAAACAGAACTATTTTTTCTGGAAAACATAAAGCATTGGGAGCAAATCGTTTTTGTAAAGTTGGAGTCATAACATGCTTGACCTGTAACGTCAGTGATGTCTTCACTAGCAGTTTAGAGTTGAACTGGTTTGTGTATTTGACAGAAATTTGAACAAGCCCATATCTGGACTTATGAGCAGCTTAGTAGCAACTACTTTGAGTCATAACTCTGCCTCAGTAGCCACAAAAGAAATCATTACTATAGTCGTTGCCCCAGAAGGGTGGTCAGCTTCTCAATGGAAAGACTGAGCAGACCTTAGCTTTTTTTCACAGGGCTTTGGTTCTGACTGTAAATTTTCCTGGCTTCAAAGTAGAAAAAATGTGGTGGTTGAATCCCAAGCACAGAACATGTCTATTCCTGAGTTATCCAATGAATATCTTCCAAAATGATGTAAAACCTGTTACTTGCTAGCAGGTTTCTTAGTAATTTTTATTTCCAGCCCTCTTCTTGCAGGGGGTAAGGCAGCTAATCTGCACTGAGCTGCACCTTGAGAGCAGCAACACTGCGGAAGAGACTAGAAGGAAAGTTCTGTGAAGAGAGGTTGAGTGAGCTGGAGCTGTTTAGCCTAGAGAAGATGATACTCAGGGGGGACCTTATCACTCTCTCTAACTACCTGAAGGAAAGTTGTAGACAGGTTAGGGTAGGGCTCTTCTCACAGGCAACTAGTGATAGGACAAGAAGGCAGGGCCTGAAGCTGCACCAGGGGGTGTATAGACTGGATGTTAGGAAGCACTTCCTCATGGAAAGGGTAGTTAGGCACTGGAATGGACTGCCCAGGGAGGTGGTGGAGTCCCCATTCCTGGTGGTGTTTAAGACTGACATGGCTCATAGTGCCATGGTCTAGCCGATGTGGTGGTGTCAGATCATGGGCTGGACTTGAACTCAGAGGTGTTTTCCAGCCTCAATAATTTTGTGAATCTATGAACCCTACCAGTGAACATCCCCACCTTTAGTGTCTCTGGAGTGATTGGCTTGTTAATTATTCTGTATCCTGGGAACCAGATGATGCTGCCTTCTCCAAAGAATGTGTTTTTTGGTCTGTTGGTCATCATTGTTTTGGAAATGGGGCATAATGTGTTTGTGCTAACTCACTCCATCCAGTGACTTTACCATTAATGTAGACATAATCTGGGAGAGTCAGACTCAAAGGAGAACATACAAACAGCTGCCAAAACTGCAGTGTGAGTGGAGAACTGACAAGCCTGCTGTCTGAAATACAACAATCTGAGTTACTGGGGAGCTATCACTTCTCTGCAGGTTGCTGTTCAGCAGGTCACACATGCTAGAGAAGATCTTTGACATATACAAATCATGGGATTTCTGAATTGTACATCCCCTGAGCACTGCTAAAGCACATTCAGTTCACTGATGGAGTTCACTGTCATATTTATCTGTTTCATGTGCTTCTTGGGGAATTCTGGGTGGATATCAGACACCTGTTTAGTAAAGATTGAACCACAAGTGCCCATTGTACAAGTGGACTTTTCTCTGAACTGTTCATACAAGCTTTGGAATAGCTTTTTTGTGAAGAAGGAGTTTATTCTTTTGAGATAACACAGTGTTTTGGAATAAGGAGAACTCATGTATTTCAGTTTACAGTGCTGCGTACCTTAGGCTTTCAGTGTAGTCTTTCCATGGGCAAAATCTTTGTTGAATTTTCCAACTTACTTACAAAAAAAGGAATCAATTATATCAAATGTAGCCTGAATGAATGAAATACACTTTGTTCCAGGCTTCTTGATAGGATTTATTGATCTGTTAATAATCTAGTGTCCAAGAAGGAATCTAGCTTGTCAGAACGTGATACTGTCAACATCAGTTGATTCTATCAAGGAGATAAGAATCTCACCATCAAACATTTAGTTCTCCCTTTAAAAAATTTAGATTATGTGATAGCAAAACACAAGACTTTGCCCTTTGACCCTTTTAAGGACCAGTGTTTTAACGGGATGAGAAACATGGAGCTTCAAGACTATTATCTTAATATATGAGTTTTGGTCTTTGCACTGATAGCTTTGGTACAATGGCCACTTCTGTAAAATAACTATAGCAAAAATCTATGATTATGTCCCTTTTTGCATGGTGCAGCAAAATGAAATTAAATGCTATCCTTCTGCATGGAGCGCTTTCTCATGGTACTCTCAGCTATGCACTAAAGCTTTCATTTTGTTCAATGAAGTCACTTAAAGTGTCAACCAAAGAATGGACAGCTTTTACCTCTACTATACTGAGTTCAGGTTGACTAGGTACATTAAAATAACAATGGTTCTTCAGAACATGCAACCAAGGAGTGACAGGTGATATTAATAGTTCTTCATGGTTCTTCATTAATGGTTCATTCTTCTGATGGTTCTTCAGAACATATCACCAAGAAGCAACAGATGATATTCTCCAGCAGTTTAAATGTTAAATGATTTTCTAGCAGAGCCCATTGTCATGGTTTAGCAAGAGCGTCTAAATCAGTTTGGTTGGTGCTTGTAAGTTAAGCACAACAACCAGCTCTCACCGAGAGTTCAACGGGCAATGAAGCAATTTTGCCAGAAAGATAACAGT
>VZRI01004359.1:0-26938 GCA_013397515.1 Upupa epops | reverse complement strand
TTAAAATTAAAATTTATAAAGTATAATTCATTTATAATTAATAAGAAGTATAATTAATTTCTATCTGGAAACTTCAAGAATCACTTAATCACAGAACCTCAGAATGGTAGGGGTTGGAAAAGACCTCTGAAGATCAATTAGTCCAACCCCCATGCCACAGCAGGACCACATAGTGAGGACTGGACATGATCATGTCCAGGCAGGTGTAGAATATCTCCACAAAAGACTTCACAACCTCTCTGGACAGCCTCTTATGGTGCTCTGCCACTTTGAAAGAAGTTTCTTCTCACATTAGATGGAACATGTGTTCTATAACTTCAGAAAATTTGGTCAAAGTAATTGGAAAGAATTTCTATGGAAATATTGTTTATCCTTAATAGCTGAAGAGATGTGTGCTATCAGGCAAAAGACTTCTAAATATTTTTGGTAATATCAGGTAATTTATGCCTGATATGCAAGGGATGGAAGTGCAATGGAAACATCATTCAGAAAATGACTCCATGTTTTTTACTGCCTGGGTTTGATTGCAGTGTTGGAAGTTACAAATTGCACAAAACCCAGCACACCCAGTTCAGAGGGGTTTAAGGAGAGTCTTTAAATTTGTGGAGGATTAGCATATATTTTGCTCTCAGTATCTACAGCTGTGTTAACCTGAGTTTAGTTCACACAATTATAGATTCACACTAGACAGGTTCTGCACTGGGAAAGCTTAATCTGCCTATTCTTGTCCAAAATTATTGCCATTAGTTATTTTTAATGTCTATTTGCTTTTTTTCATTGCTATTTTAACCACATGTTGATTCTGACTAGTGATGAACATAACTCATCTTTATTAAACATATTCCCCAAGCTCTCAGAACATCTCCTGCAAGTACATTTGGATAGCTCTATCTGGGTATTACTTGCTGGAAAACTCTGATGAGTCTGATATTGATACTGGGGATATTGACTATTTCAGAGCTATAAATTCAGCCACTACATTGCCAGAATTGTTCAGAGCTTTAAGACATCCATTGGTGAAATAGTTCTTTAGGACAAAAATTAAGTCTCTGCAGGCTCTCAGTGTCTTACAAATATGAAATCTTCCCTGTAACTGAAGAAGAATGTCTGCTTAAGGGTTGCTCTTAGTTTGGTAGGTTAGGAAAAAAGAAGCTGGCACAGCAGACTGCTCCAGGGGTTCTAATAAAACCATGATAGCTTTTGCCCCAAGGCAAGAGCTGAAAGAGTGAGGGCAGGTGGGTAAGGCATCCCTGGAGAGAAATCCTGTGTCTGGTGGAGAGTCGGTGCTGGCTACCATTTGTTATTATTTTCATGGCTACAATGGAAAAGTCATCACTTCTTTTGGAAGGAGGAAAGTGGCAGCATGGGGAATGGGCAGAAAAAGGACTCTTTGGTACAGAGAAGGCATCAAAATTACCAACACCCCCAAAACTATGAACGTGTAAAATATGATGGGAGTGGGGCAAAAACCCATGAGCAGTATAGAAAATAGGTACACTGAATAGTGTAAAAAGGAAAATAAATATGATGGTAATAGCAATATTGTAGTAGATTGCAAAATATTTCAGTCATAATAAATGTTCCAAAATATCTGTTCTCCTGGCAGGGGAAAATGCTTGGGAAAAGAGGATCAGAGGAGTTTTGCTTAGTTACTCCCCTTGAATAAAAGCCATTTGGGTTTGCAACCCAGTATTGGTGAGCTATAGCTGTTCTCACTCTGGTTCCAAAGGTACTATGCCTATTCGAAGTCAGATGTTGTTAGAGAATGAGTAGAGAGGCATTATACCAGCTACTTGATCCCATGGCACAAAACATGCCCTAAAGAGTGCTAAGAAAAGTTTCATTCTCCCCTAACTTTTCAAATCGAGCTCAAAGTTGACTGTGTGCACAGTTGTAATTTTCCACTGCTAAACTGTTTGCTTTTCAGTTTTATTCACGCAGGGAATGAGTCTGGAGCTGTTGCAATCCCTTGTTTTTATATTCCATGACCCCAAATCTTTAAAAAGGAAGCATTAGTTTGGACATAAAACTTCAGTCCCTTTCTTCTAGACTTAGGAATTTTTAGCAATTGGTATGTAGCTGTAATTAAGAGCAACTAATCTCCACAACTGGTTCACCTAAAATGGAAATTTTAATTAACAATAGGGAAAGAGGTGAAGGGAAAGTCTAAGGGTCTGTCTTGTGGCAATTAACTCTGAATCACACCCTACCTTTCTCAGATCTAAAGTTCCCCAGCTTGAGTAAATTCTAATTTGATCCTTGTGAAAGGATCATCAATACTCTTAGAAAACAGGATACAGTGTTCTCATTTTTTAAAGAGAATTATTGATTTTCTAAGGCTTTAATTGCAGGTTGATTTGTCCCAATTCTGGCTGCTGGTGGTCAAATCCTTTGATTGTTCTCAATCTGTGCAGAAGCCCAGGTGAACAAAACTCAGGGGAACCACAGGCCTCGGGATTCTTAAAATAAAATTCCAGTTCTAGGGAAGGATGAGAAAGGTGTTCCCTACATTATTGAGTCAGTTTACCCAGCTTAGAATCGAATTCAAAGAAATTTCAAATAGAGTGCTTGAATCTACCAGCACCTGTTTGACCCATAGGTGTTCACAGAACTTGTAAATGTATTTCTGATTTGCAGTTTTGCCCTCTTGTTTCTGATCCCGTCAACTACGCTGGACTTATTGCAGTTTCCTGGAGTGTAGTTTGGCAAAGCTAATTGCAAGCTCCAGGCAGAAGAAGGGACAGAAATAGGGGTGATGCAGAAAAATAGGGATATTTTGAAAATTTTTCTCTCAGAGCAAAGAAGAAAAGAGACCATAAGAAACAGAAGATGAAGAGGACATAGTTTTGACAATAGATTTACCTTGCTTTGTTTTGAAGGAAAAATGAAGCCTTGTTCACTGTGCTGAAAGTAAAAGACTTGGAGAGAAGCTGGTCTTTTCATTTAAAAAAGATTTTATGAAAACCAAAGAATGCAAAATGACCATAGGTATGTGGAAGAATGAAGGCTTAACAATTCCGTTTCTAACTAAGTGTTGGATCTTGTTTTTCGCTTACAGTTTGCCAGATAAAGCTGGACCCAGTCCAAAACAACAGATTTTGCCTTATATACTCATATCTAAGACCTATTTTAACTGCTCATGCCTGGTAGAAATGGGGGACTGGTATCACATGTCTTAAGATGAGAAAGGATGAAAGTAATTTTTATCTGCACATGTGTCCTGGGTTAGAATGAAGGTATAGATCTGTTCTGGGTTGGTGCCTGCAATCCAAGCACACCAACCAGCTCTCGCCCAGAACAACAGGCAATGAAGCAACTTTGCTAAAAAGAAAATAATTTATTGAACCCATCACCAATAAGAAAAGGCAAAAAAACCCCAAATAAGTAAAAGAACCAAAAAAAAGTAAAACAGAGACTGTATCACAATGCCTTTACACACACACTGAAAGAAATGGGAAACAGCTACGACATTGAATTTTGTCTTCAGATGAGAGCCCTGGTAAAAGGAAGTGTACACTAACACCCTAACCAGAGGGGGAATTCACTCATCCCCTCAGTCCACACTGTATTGCTTGTGGAAAAGTTCCTTTTCTGGTCCTCTTGCAGATGCCAGCTTCCTCTGCATATCTCAGGCTTTCTTATAACTCCTCTTGTCTTGAGAATTGTTAGTAATGCGACCATGGTCAACACATCTCAGATGCAGGAACACAACAGAACACCAGTCTATTTCTGTTTCCCAAAGGTTTAAAAGGTCAGTATCTTAGGATATATCTCTCTCTCTTATCAAAAGCTTCTCTCAGTCTCTCAGTGGCAGAACATACAGCATCTGCTGTCAGGCCCAGGTGGGGCAGAGGCAACATGGCGCTGGTCACATGGGGCCACACGTTTTGGTGAACAGGCCTGCTCAAGGACCTTTTCTTCTCTCTCCTCTTCCTCTCTTTTTCCTTCTCCAAAGTGGTTACGGCTCTGAGGAAGGGAAAGGGTTAAAAGCTCATCATCCTTTCTTGATCTTCAAAGATAATCAGGCTGCAGGAGCAGTGTGTTGGCAGCGGCTCCTTACTTTGGCCCACTGCCAGGAATAGGGTCAGGGTTGGACCCTGTGGCAGAGCTGCAGCCACAGTCCAAGGACTCCTTCTGGGTTCCAGACTTCAGGGAAGAGGGAGCTGTGACTGGCTGAGATGGGAAGGCTACGCTTGTCCCAGCAGAGCTTTCTGTCTTTCAAGAGACACGAGAAGAAGCAAAGAAATCAGGATGTCTGCTCCCTTGTATAGACTGTGTCCAAAAGTCAACTGCAGGATCAAGACACTAACCTAAGGGTCTGATGGGAGAGTTCTCTCTAGCTTCAAAGTAAAATGCTCTTTTGGCATAAAAGCACAAAAATCAACGTATGAAAATTTGGTAATTTTCAAACTACAATGTCTCACCCATTGCCAGCCATTGTCTTTATGTCCTAGATAGTACAAGTAGTGAACCAAGGTTCCTGACTGAGTGAGCAATGGCTAGCATATGTTTTATTCAATCTATAGCAAGTAGTTAATACAAAAAAACAGCCAGGACAGAAACAAAAACTATTGAGCCTGGAAAAGCTCTCTGAGCTAATCCAGCCCAGCCCAGGACCTAACATCACCACATCAGCTAGACCAGGGCACTAAGAACCACAGCCAGGCTGTCCTTCAACACCTCCAGCACAATGATGACTCCTGTTCAGCCACCATGCAAAAGAGCTTCAGAGATAAAGAAAGTAGGGTCCAGTAAACCCAAATACACTACTTATATCTCCTCATTTACACAATAAGAAAAAAGCATAAAAAAGCCCTAACTAAAACCTCATCATATTTCAAGGCCCCAAGGTCACCAGATGCAGGTTACAGTCAAACAAGAAATTAGAGGAACTAATATAAGTTGTAGGACAAAGGATGAGGGTGACTTTTGTAAAAACAACCTCTGCTATATCGGTACTGCTCATTTGGAATAAAAGAGAGAGTACAGAGTAGGGACTTCACTAAATGTCTAGAGTAACAATATGAGAAAAAAGAAGGAAGCTTTTCCTTTTGTGATGTACAAGTGTCATTTTGAGGTACAAAAGGCCTATCCAAATGGGGCTGATTTCATCCAAACAGTGATTTAGTGGAAACAATAAGCTCCTGAGAAAGAGCTCATGAGGGAGCATAACTGCGCAGAAGGAAAGGAGTGAAAAGCATGAGGATGTGGCTGAAGAGAAAAACAAAAGTGGTGACTGTGCTTGCAAATGAAATTAACTCTCTCAGAGATTAAATTTGGGATTTGAGAGTCCTAACAAAAGAATTAGATGCAAAACCTCCTGAAGAAAGTTATTAAAGGTCTAACACAATATGAAATATTGCAAAAGTAAAAAACAAGGCCAGGAATCACTGTACGAAGAGAAAATGGCAACAGAATAGTGTGTGTGAGACCAGACATAGAATTATGAACACAGCCATATAAAGCTGTTGCACAAGCAGCATGATGGCAGCTACTATGCTACATCTGCTAATTGTATTTCAACTATATTTATTGAGGTACCATGAGTTCACCAGTGGCCACTTTGCTGAGCAGTCATCATTAGCTCATCTAATAGCTCTGAAGGATAGATTCCAAATATCAGATGAAGAGGGAAGGTGGGAGGTGTTGCAGAAGCTCAGCATCCCTAAAAGCAGCTCATGCACCTCTGTGGACCCAGCACACACGATGTGATACCATTGCACAGCAGAAATTTGAAAGTGTCTACAGAAGCCATGTAATGCTCCTTCACCTGGTCTTGCAGGTAGCACAGCTGGCTAGCAGCTGGTAAAGGTGCTTTGTAGGAGTGATGGCCTGGACAGGCACAGGCTGCAACCAAGGAGAGTTTCCCTTAAAGCCCAGCTGGATTTCCTCACCTTTGGAAACACCTCCTTAAACAGGGCATACAACAGACAGAGAGAAGATGCAGTTGCAAGACTTTCCTCTCATCCAACCTGTATAAGAAGCATCCCTCAGTTTCTTTGCCTATTAAGTCTTAGAAAGTTACTAGATGCTGACATTTGCACTAAACTTCTCAACCAATAAACACAACCAAGGATCCTACTAAGAAAAACTGCCATGAGAAAAAATAGAAAGGCATGTCAGAATGCAGGGTGCATAGGATGTAGCTGAAATAGAAGTGTATTTACAATAAGAGATTACTTTTATGTTCATGGTGTCTCATAAATGCTTCCAACAACTCAAACTTTTTTGTGATATCATAGACTCTGCAGGCATTTTATGCTTCCAAGAATAAATTTCTGCTCCAATGACCTTAGAGTATAAACGTTTTCCACAGTGGATTCTGAATCAAGCTCAGAGTGGGCTGGATGTAACAGCCCACAAACTAAACACATACATAGACATCCCAGAAAATAGAACTAACCACTCTGCAGAAACCTTCTGCTGCTTCTACTTTGCATTTGTGGGTCCTTGTTTTCCATGGAATGAAGTATGCACAGTACCAGACCAGGATGCTGCACTGGGTTCTACAAAATCTTCAATCCCTTGTCAAAAAAAAAAAAAGGAACCGCTCTGTGAATATGCACAACATCAGTAGGGATGTTCATTTTTCCTTCTGCACATCTTCCACATCAGCCACCTCTTCCTTCTTTTCCTATTGTCATTTGCTACCTGGATCTGTTTTATTGCATGGCCTCTGTAAGTCTTCTGCTCGTTACTTACCTCCCTGGTTCCTCAAGAATTTAAGCTGAGTAAAAGTAACAAAGAAAAGCAGTTTCCAAAAGCTAATAATTCAGCTACTCATGATGTGATTTACTCATTGTCCAGCAGGAAAACTGTTGTCTTGTTGAACACTCTGTGGACATGTTGCATCATGGCTGTTTCACTAAGGCAGCAGCAGCACATGAGGCCAACAGAAAGATTTCAGAAGGTTTCCTTTAGGAGTATGGTTTTGCAATAGTAGTAGGTATTTTATTAATAAGATCGCATAGGAAATGTAGTTGTCTGGTGAAGTACTGAACAAAGAAAACCTTACTGGTTGCTGACCTCACCTGTCACTCTTATTGCTTTACCATCACGATAAAGCCTACAGAAATATCACAATAGATTACATGTAGCTGCACTGAAATGCATGCTAACACGCTTATGTATAAACCTTCTCCCTACAAGCACCCCACTGCTTTGTACTGCTTTTGTTAAGTCCTTTCACTGCCCCCCTAATTCAAGCTTCTAACTGTTTTGATTTGTTTTCAAAATAGCAAGCCTTCAGTACCCACCACCAGAACACAGCTTTTGAAGCACCCAATGAAATGTTCTGCCACCGCACTCAATCCTCATTCATCAGCTTGTTGATAGTCTGCTCCCCGGATGATTTACCTCCAAATAGTTTTAAAACATTCTGTTTCAAGTATTTATTTTAGTTCATTGATCGTCATTCTGTTATTTTCCTTGCAAATTTAATGAAGTAAAAATCATTTGTACCTAAGCAACTATCTTTCACACTTGTGATGTGTTTCTCCTAATCTTTCAAAATTATGTTTGAGTTTGCATGCTAACAGTGAAGAACTTTTCATTTCTTCCAGCACAAGCTGAAACATACCTCATGCAGTCTTCCACCCTCCAGGTCTTCAACCTTTTAACCCTACAGCTTTAACCTGACTGTAAGAGGAGAGGTCAGTCATCCTGCAAACTGCCTTGGCTTAGTGGTCTGTTGCCGACACTGCAAAGCTGTAAGTGGGCTAGCAACTCAAAAGAGGACTTTGGAAGTCTACCTGTCTCCTTTACATAACCCACTGACCACGACCAATGCGGGTTGTTTGTTTTGTCTTCATTCACACAGACCTTCCTACCAGTCTTTATAAATACCCATGTGGTTATCAAATCCCTATGAAGGAATACTTTCAAATCCTCACTACTTTTTACTTGATTTCCTAGTTATTGTCCTAAAGCTTTGTTGTTTTGTCTCATTCTCAACACCTTTTGATGATGTACTACTTCATAAGTTATTTGATCTGTAGCAGTATCAATGATCTACGGTTTTCAGCTGGTTTTCAACTAGTTCATCTGAAATCAAAGCACTGAAGTCTACTGGAGAAATCAGGTGAAGCAGGTCCAACCCTGGGTCAAGCAATGAGGTTGAACTTAGATGATCTTTTGAGATTCCTTCTAACCTGTAACATTCTGTGATGCACAACTTGTCATAGTCAATGCCCAACTTTAGTCACAGCAACAAGGCTGGTGAAAGGACTAGAGGGAAAGTCTGATGAGGAAAGGATGAGGAGCTGGGGGTATTTAGCCTGGATAAGAGGAGACTCAGGGGGGATCTCCTCCCTCTCTTCAACCTTCTACCTGAAGGGAGGTTGTAGTTAGATGGTGGTTGGGCTCTTCTCCCAGGTAACCAGCACCAGAATGCACCAAGGAAGGGCTAGGCTGGATGTTAGGAAGCCTTTCCACATGGAAAGGGTGCTCAGACCCTGAACTGGACTGCCCAGGGCAGTGGTGGAGTCCCCATCCCTGGAGGTGTTGAAGGGCAGCCTGGATGTGGCCCTTAGTGTCCTGGTCTGATGATGTAGTGATGTCAGGTCCTGGGCTGGGCTGGATGAGCTCAGAGGGCTTTGCCATCCTCAATAATCCTGTGATTCTGTGATCTGATAACCCCACAAATCTTTGTAACACCATTTTGACAATAAAGTATACTACACTATTTTAACAGTCAACATGTTTTTGCTTGAAGTGGCCTCTTGAATTCCCAGGGAGGCATTAGAAGAAAATTAGAAACCACAGCCAAAAAATATAACCATAGCCAGCCCCCACTCATAAAGTTTAATTGGAAAGGGGATATTAAGCATCTGTCTTTATTGCATTTTGAAACAATGAATAATATATGTTGTTGGCTAAAGATGGAGCTCTGTAGGGTGAGTACATTGCTTTATTATTCAAAGGCAAATGAAAGTGCACTGTATGACCAATTAATATGGGTACTGCTTTCTGTGAAATAAAGGAATACATTCACCAGGCTCAGCTGGTGATTTACATACTCAAGTACCTTTAATCACAAGTGGTGAAGCAAGGGTGGGAAGAACAGTAGCCAAAGCTGTTGCCAGGACAACTTATCCATGGATTTAGCATTATCATGAACTGAAAACCTACAAGGAATTTAATTTAACCAATACCTCAACCTTCCAGCCTGCTAAGCACTGCCTGATCCCTTTCAATAACAAATCCCTCAGGAATGGATGTACGACTCGTGGCTGCACCAGATGAACAGCAAAGCAGCATGGAGTATGCCCACGTGATTTCTTATAAGGTGGCATGAGCTTGCTCTGGCCCCTAGATCACAGCAGGAGCTATGAACCGGCTCTTATACAAAAACTGGCTGTTAACCTACAGCCATGCCCCAGACAATATATTGTTTCCTTTTAAAGCTCATATCAACCTGGGGGTTGTGTTGCACTGATGTGATCACACTGCTCTCAGTGGACTGAGAGACTAGGCAGAGCTTGCTTGTGCCTTGCACACTCTACAATGCAGATTTGATCTTCAACATTATCTCTGCCAGTGAGTTTAAGGAGAAAACTGGTCTATCAGACACATTTGGCTCAAGCAGTTGTGTCGGATGTTAGGCAACGGTGTGACAAAATATAGAGGATCTCCCCCACGCTGCAACTGCTTCCTACTCCTGTAGACTTCTGACAGCAAATGCTTCCTATTGTTCCTCAAGTATTGGGTTGCCTGACGTTCACACTGCTGTTGTCAGACTACTGTTCAGTACTACTGTTCAGTTGATGAGGCCCCATAGGCCTTCTTACACTGGCTGAAAGGGCCGTGTGGGATGTCTGATTTCCTATCACACTACCATGCCAACAGATCTCGGTTGCAGCACCCTTCAGCGAACAGCACGTTATGGATTTTTCCTCCTGCAATGTATTGCAGATGATTCAGTTGTCACACTCTGCTGTGTGGAACAAAGACATGCACCAACGCTTCTGGAAAAGAGCTAGAAAATGTGTTTGTTTCTATGTGGCTTAAATTAGTCCTCTTTATTTGAACTGTGAGTATTTTGATTTTATAGCCATAATCATTGGAGGAATAGCGGCTTCTTGTTTACTAGATGCCTTCTTTCCTATGTCAGCAGCTGTTACCATCTGATCTTGCAACAGGAACAATAAGTGACCATGAGATTTTCCAGAACCCAGCTGGGTTGTCTGTTTGTCCTCTGTCTAGATCTAAACCTTAGGTCACCAGTGCAGAGACTTCATCTTCACTAGCCACAAATGCAGGGCCTCAGTCTTTCCGCATTACAGTCTCCTCACAGTTGCTGGCTAGTTTGAAGACCACTAACAAATATATCCATGTCCCCTCACATACGGGACTGGAAAGCAATAACATAGAGAACTAGGAACATAGTTTAATAAGGAATTTTGAGACTGTGATGGTCAAGTGCAGGGCAGTGTTTAGCTCATGCTGGTTTCCCAGCTGTAAAGCAACATGGACATATGGGAGCAGTATAACAAAGGGACACAAAGATAACTAAGGGACTGCAGTATCTGATGTATGACGAAACGCAGGGAGAGCTACGACTCTCCATCCTGGAGAAGAAAGGGTTCAGGAGATTACATCGTGTCAAATTAGCAGAGATGAGAGGCAGTACAGAAGACAGAGCCAGGCTCTTCTCAGATTTTCCCACTGACAGTGGGCACGAATTCTAATACCAATCTAGCAACTGACACTGAAAAGTAAGAAACCTTTTTTTACTCTGAGATGGTCTAATGTGGAGCAGGTTCTTCAGAGAGGCTGAGTCGTCTCCATTCCTTGATAACCTTTCAAATGAGCTGAATGTAGCTTTGGGCATTCTGCTCTAGTTGACCCTACTTTGAGTTAGCAGGTAGATAACTAACCGGTTTTGCAACCACCAGGGCTGATGCTGCACAGAAATCATTGTTCTCTTCTTCCTCTTTGCTGAACAATACTAATTAGTGATAGTCTGTTAATTGTCCATCAAAACAATTTTACATCTTTTTTTCATTTCTCACATTCATTATTTTCAGCACTGTTAGCATTTTTGGTCTTTGATCTGTATTAAGCTAATATATTAGATTCTTTTTTTCCTTTCAGAGTCTTCATCAGTAATTTATCAATGATTTTTTTTAACTGTGATGGAGGAAGAGGTCAAGGTTGAGGCAAAATGTGGATTTTAGAATGCAGGCATTAAAGCAGAATCCAGAGAGGTTTTGAATCTCATTGGTGCCATCAAGCAATAAATCAATACATGAAAGAAGAAAGAAACAAAAGAGATTTGCATGACTCATGCAAGAAGAGAATAAAAGAAATATCACCCGGCTTCCAACATTTGACTTTCATTATTTTATGAGGTTCCTCATAAGGTCGTGTTTGCAATATATGTTTTAGTAGTGTCTCTTTCTTCGCTTTCCTTTTGAGAGACACTGAAGAGTTGACATATCCTGTTTCATGTTGGAATAACAATGCTGCACATTAGCATGTCAAGTGTTCTTTCATTATCAAAATGAATTTTTCACAGGCCTAAGAGCTGATTAATGGTCTAATCCTTGTCCCTCTCATACTGTAATGGGCAAAGATTAACACTGAAATCTTTTAGCATCATGTGTCAGTACAGATTTGATCAAAAGTCCTTTAATCATCTTCCTTCATGCTAATGTGCAAGCCAAGAATTTCAAAATGAGATGTTAGCTTATGCAATGCAGGTATCAACCAGTGCACCTTTCACACAACTGCCATGCTGCATTTCAGCATCCTACAAGGAAAGATGAAGTGTTTTGACAGAACCAGAAATTCCTCAGGTACCTTCACACTCCACTGAAATCCTTGTTTCTGCACTCCCTTCCCTGCTCATGCACGGTGGCACTGAGGTGGATTCCTTGCTGGCCATCATCAATCATAGTGGGTTAAATTATGCTTGACTCCAAAACTGACAAGGCCAGGGGATACCAAAAGCACAGAGGTGCATTTTCTCCCATATCTTTGATACCTTGATTCACTTTCAATTGCAAAGCTGCAGCATTTCTATCCTCACTGATGAAAGTGACCTTGGAACTGTTCTCTCCAGAGTAGTTCATGCTTAACACAGGCACAGCTATTCTCTTGTATCTCATGATGTATATGTTTACAGTGTTGTGGAGAGTCCATAGAGCTTTAATGATTGATTGTGTGATGCACAGAACAGGGGTATGCAAAGAGGTTATCCTAAGAATCTCATTTCTTTTTAAATCACACCTCATGTGTCCCTCCCCTCCTCTGTGTAGGGCTTGGTGTAGAAATGACAGCCAATTCTGGCTCCAATCCTGCATAGTCTCATACATCTTATGCCCTATTACCCTCAAGGGCAACAAAAAGTGTGGGGTTGAATGCAAACACAAGTCTATTAGATCTCCTGGGGATCCCGTGGTAGGTGTGGAAGGGCTCTTTCTGCTTGGGAGGTAGATCAAGAAAATGTGGTTTTCATTGGAGAGAAAGAGGTAAGAAGTATGTACAATTCCTGACCTTACGATCACAATCCCTCACCAGGAATCACACGCATAACTGGGCAAGAAGAGGCAAGACAAGGGTCTTTTTGTCTGATAGGTTTGCTTGGATCCAAAGGACAGGGGAGGAACCCAAACATGGATGAACTGTACAACAGTGTAAGCAGCATTTAGGATTGAAAGTTCTGGCTGCCAGAAGGCTGTCTGGCAAGCAGCAGATAGGCAGACATAGGTGGAGCATAAACTTTTGCAGAAAATGTAGTTTTAAGTTGGTCCCTTTTCTTCCAACCAGATCTACTCAGAATGAACAATGCAGTCAGACGGGCTATCAGATGAGCAGGCAGTGACAAAGAGGAGGGGAAAATAATGCAAACATTTTCTAGGAGAAACACAAGTCAGACAATTTTGAGATTGTGATGGTCAAGTGCAGGGAAGCACTCTCGTTGTCGGAGCCGTGGGCTGCGACACTAGCTTCCCATCCAACTCTAGTGAGGCACAGGGTTTGTGAGGATTGAAAACACCTGCTCATTCTCTTCTCAGTGTAGCACGGCTGGTTTTCGTGTTTTGGGTGTTTTTTGACCTTACCAATGCCTTACCTTGTGCACTCACAGTTCTGCTCAGGAGCTGTCAGGGGTTGGGCAGTGCTCNAGCTGGAGCACAGGAGGTTCCATCCCAAGATGAAGAGAAATTTCTTCACTGGAAGGGTTACTGAGCACTGGAACGGGCTGCCCAGGGAGGTTGTGGTGTCGTCTTCTTTGGAAACTTCCAAGACCCATCTGGATGCACTCTTGTGTGACATTTCCTAGACTCTATGGTCCTGCTTGAGCAGGGTGGCTGGATTTGATGACCTTGGAGGTCCCCTCCAACCCCTAAGGACTTGTTTGTCTGTNTTTAAATCACACCTCATGTGTCCCTCCCCTCCTCTGTGTAGGGCTTGGTGTAGAAATGACAGCCAATTCTGGCTCCAATCCTGCATAGTCTCATACATCTTATGCCCTATTACCCTCAAGGGCAACAAAAAGTGTGGGGTTGAATGCAAACACAAGTCTATTAGATCTCCTGGGGATCCCGTGGTAGGTGTGGAAGGGCTCTTTCTGCTTGGGAGGTAGATCAAGAAAATGTGGTTTTCATTGGAGAGAAAGAGGTAAGAAGTATGTACAATTCCTGACCTTACGATCACAATCCCTCACCAGGAATCACACGCATAACTGGGCAAGAAGAGGCAAGACAAGGGTCTTTTTGTCTGATAGGTTTGCTTGGATCCAAAGGACAGGGGAGGAACCCAAACATGGATGAACTGTACAACAGTGTAAGCAGCATTTAGGATTGAAAGTTCTGGCTGCCAGAAGGCTGTCTGGCAAGCAGCAGATAGGCAGACATAGGTGGAGCATAAACTTTTGCAGAAAATGTAGTTTTAAGTTGGTCCCTTTTCTTCCAACCAGATCTACTCAGAATGAACAATGCAGTCAGACGGGCTATCAGATGAGCAGGCAGTGACAAAGAGGAGGGGAAAATAATGCAAACATTTTCTAGGAGAAACACAAGTCAGACAATAAGCTTTCATGGGCTGTTAAACACCAGGCTGACTCTTCTGCAGGAATAAGTCAGCATCTGGATAAGGAAGAGACAATCTCTTTTCACTTGCACCCTGTGATAGGACAGGGGACAACGGGTGTGAGCTGGAGCACAGGAGGTTCCATCCCAAGATGAAGAGAAATTTCTTCACTGGAAGGGTTACTGAGCACTGGAACGGGCTGCCCAGGGAGGTTGTGGTGTCGTCTTCTTTGGAAACTTCCAAGACCCATCTGGATGCACTCTTGTGTGACATTTCCTAGACTCTATGGTCCTGCTTGAGCAGGGTGGCTGGATTTGATGACCTTGGAGGTCCCCTCCAACCCCTAAGGACTTGTTTGTCTGTGTATCTGTGTCATGCAATCTGAACTGCATTAGCTGAGCATCTGGCCAAGCACGGCCAATTATTCTGTATTTGTGTAGCTCTGTCCTGAGACCAAGATATCCACTGTCTGTGCGGGGCAGCTAAATGCAGCCTGAACAAAGGCAAGAAAGGAGCAGAGAGAGGAAGCAACCAAGTGGTATAGAAGACCACACTGCAAACAGTGGTAAAGATGAGAGGGAAATTCTTTGTTCTTAGAAGGAAGATGTGGTTTCCCTCTGTGGCTTTAGCACCGTTGGTCAGAGCACTTGCAGTAGAAAGCAAAATCTTGAGAGTTCAGGGTGCACTGGCCACTGCGCTGTCAAATTAATGCTATTTAACACCCCTCAAGCTGGTCCAAAAGAAAGACAGGATGTGTGAAAAGGCAGAGTACTGAAGAGAGTGAGGTTTTCTGTACCAAATTTTGTGCCAAATCATCCAGGCAGAATTCTGCCCCCATCTCAGTGATGGTTGTATCTGTGATTAGCAAGAGTAGATGGAAAGCTGCCTTTCTGCCATGTCTGTAACTCAACCTGATGAACTGCTGTGGCCCATGCAGTGTCTCCCCATTTCAGGTAGAAATTCAACAATTATTCTCAAAGGCCATTTGCAGAATGTCGTCTTCAGGATATGAGGCAACAACATTCAGCTGAGGAATCACAAATGCCTCAGGAGAAATAGCTTCCCATCCAACTCTAGTGAGGCACAGGGTTTGTGAGGATTGAAAACACCTGCTCATTCTCTTCTCAGTGTAGCACGGCTGGTTTTCGTGTTTTGGGTGTTTTTTGACCTTACCAATGCCTTACCTTGTGCACTCACAGTTCTGCTCAGGAGCTGTCAGGGGTTGGGCAGTGCTCAAGGGAGGAACCTCAGTTGTTACAGACTTCTGGGTTGAGGGTTGAGCATCCATGCCAAAATGTTTTCAGGCTGACTTACTCTCCTTCTCACTACATAAGTATGTGTGCTCATGGGTGCTTTGGTCCCTCTTTCCCCATAACTTTTGTACTCTTTAGCTTGTGTCAACTAAATTCATCAGGTTTGATTAATTTAACTGTTTCTGCTGTGAACACAATACCTTGAGTCGAGACCATTAGACAGTCTCTCACAGTAAGATCAGATTAAAGCTTTTCTTTTTTTTTATACTAGAGAAGACGAGGATCAGTGGGGACCTTCTTCCTCTCTACAAATCCCTGAAGGGAGATTGTAGTCAGGTGGGTGTCAGCCTCTTCTCCCAGACAACTAGTGCCAGGATGAGAGGTCAGGGCCTGAAGCTGCACCAGAGGAGAGTTAGGCTGGATGTTAGGAAGCCCTTCCTTATGGAAATGGTGCTCAGGCCCTGGAATGAACTGCCCAGAGCAGTGGTGGAGCTCCCATCCCTGGATGTGTTGGAGGACAGCCTGGCTGTGGCCCTTGGTGTCCTGGTCTGGCCGATGTGGTGATGCTATGTCATGGGCTGGGCTGGATGAGATCAGAGGGCTTTTCCAGCCTCAATAATTATGTGATACTGTGATTTCCAGTCCCTTCTACCTTGCTGTGTCTCTGTGGTGGAGGGAGTTGTGCAATAGATGACTACAAAGTGTCTGCATCCCTCCTACACAGAGCAAAGTGCACAGAGCACTGGAAAATGCAATTCAGTGGAGCTAAGCCTCAGTTTTTTGCTCTGCTCCCTGAAAAGCTGGGCTCACTACATAAATTCTGAACTCTTCAGAATAAATTTTTCTTTATGCATGTTTGGGCAGTGCCTAATAGCACAATAAAACCCTCTTCACCTCAGAAGCCTCTACGTGCTTCCATAATATAAATAAAGGATTGTAAATGATGAGTTGTCAGAGAAAAAGGTCATGGATCATCAGAGAAAATCAAATTGTAACAGCTCATCTGGGCCAGACTGCCTACAACAAAACAATTCATCATTAAGACATTTTTGTGCGTTATTATAAATTTAGATTTAGAAGAAAGACTGGGATCCTTCAATCACATTTTGTTCAGTTACTTCCCTATGAACCAAGAGCAATTTATTGAAGTCTGTGGAGTTGCTATGAACTGACGAAAGGAAAAAACCCAACCATGTTGCCCCCATATATTGAAAAAAATGTTCTTTATGCTTTTTATCTAGGGAGTACTGTTTTAAATGTTTACTGCTGTGTAAAGGCTGCTATTTTCTAAAACAATGTATTTATTGGATTTCTTTTATTTTTTACATTTCTTGTGCTGCAGTTATATCACACATATCAAGCAAAAGGTCTGAGTGATTCTATCAGAAAGTTAAACACACAACAACAAAATCTCAGGGGTTTAATTAAGATAAAGAGCTAAAAAGACTCAAAATTAAAAATAAAAACAGTTCATAAAAACTTTCAGGTAAAAACTACTTAAACTTCAGGTTTCGCTTGGCCTAGTGCTAGTAAACTGCTTTCAAAAATTCTATTCGCTTAACACAATACGTGATGTGATACACAGGAATGTCTTAAATGTCCAAAATCACTTCTCCTTCACATATGATTTTTTATATTTGTATTTTATTTTTCTTCTTTCAGTGACAGACCCATCTCATTTCTACTGTGTAACCATGCCAATTCAGCTGTTGGCTTCAGGTTTGACTCAGTCCATGCAGGCATCTACCATGTTCTGTGAAATCTTGGTGAAGTAGTAGAGCTAATGAGAAGATCAACCCACAAATGATTACTAATGATAGGATGAGAGGGAATGGCCTCGAGTTGCATCAGGGGAAGTTTATATTGGATCTTAGGAAGAAGTTCTTTACTGAGAGAGTGGTTGGGCACTGGAACAGACTGCCCAGAGAAGTGTTGGAGTCCCCATCCCTGGAGGTCTTTAAAAAAAGAGTACATAGAGCACTTGAGTCCTTGGTTTAGAGGTTAGGGAGATGTTGGGATGAGGGCTGGACTTGATGATCCTGGATGTCCTTTCCAGCCATGAGGATTCTATGATTCTATGACAAAGCTGTCCTTTGTAAGGATAGATACTAGTGAATCCAGCCTTTGAAAGCCACCAGAGGAACATGTCAGAGGTGTATTCTCCAGTTTGTTCTTTTCATTTTATCCAATATCACATGATTTATAAAGCATCTGCCTCTTCCTTATCAGGACTTTATAGCTAGTTCTTGCAGCTCTCCAAGCAGGTATGTGTAATAACTTTCACACCCCAACCCTGTCTCTCATAGCAGGGCTGTCACTCCTTGGCTGTCAGTTCCAAGTGTGGGGCTCATTTATTTCCACAGATTGTTCAGGAATGTTCTATATCCAAGCTGTACTATGCCATCCAAAGAGTTTTCTGCAGACTATGGCTTTGTCATCTGACAGTTTAACTGCTGTCCTTTCCTCCCCTTCCTCCTCTGCTCAAAAAATAAAAAAAACCAAAATGGACTTGTCAAATAGTAATGGTTTCCCCAGGACTATCTCAGCTCAGAGGCTTGAGATGGCCACTTTGATCTTGTCTTTAATTACATCATATAGGCCAGTTTGATTGGAATATAAATTGTTTGCCTCTCTGATTCTAATTCCAAAGGCCTGGTAAATTTTGGGGTAATGTCAGAAAATAGATACCTGATTCGACCATTCCTTATTTTGATAGCTTGGGTGATTTTAGTGCTTTGAATGCTAGATTTTTAATAGCAAACAGAAGGTCATCTGCATAGATTAATAATCTGTGGGTGTATGGTTTGTCTTTTTATTTGCTTTTCGCATCCAGTAGTGTTTTCTAATGTTTCTAGTTATAAGGCAAGTAATTGCATCTCTCTGCAATCTCTCTCTCCTGTTAGCATCTGTTACTATCACAGATCATGACAGATGGGCATGTGTACAAAGCTTTGATTAACACCCCAGATTTATTTTTAAAACTCTGTCTGTACAGAGTCTGCAGCACAGACAGTTGAGAAGGGGACTGACCTTTTTTCGCCTGATACAGTGTCCCTAAGTCTTAACAACACGACCTGGACTGCAGCTGGCCCGTAACAGTGCATATACTAAGACAGCTAAATGCATCCCATAAGCTGCTGTGGTTAAATGAAACTTTCTGAAACTGAGCATTTGACCTGACTGAAGATCTGTAATATTTGATACAAGAATTTAAGCTAAGAACACCCCAAAATATTCAAAACAAAGGAACTGAAAACCACTTAAATTAAGCAGTCTAACCCACAGAGGAAACGAAGCAGAAAACCATGGGCACCTGGAAACCAACTTAGACTGTTCTTGGGCATCTGTTTCTGGAAACCTTGATGAAAATCTAAAGCACCAAGAAGTTTCCTGGGACTTATATTTCATCAAGACAGAAAGTCAGTACCTTCCTGCTACCTCTATTCTGGTAACACAGAAGGTACCTAATACTCTTCCATCAACCTGTAACACCCCTTGCCAAAATCCCCTGGGGCCTCCTACTCCCCCCTTTGATCTCAGGATGAAAACCTGCAACTTCAGGTGCTTCCACTGGAAAAGGTAACCACAATAAATACAGAAAGAGATGAGATGGTCCTCAATTTTTAGCATAATAACCTAAAGCATTTATTTTGACAAATCCTTTTTGAATCACATCTTCTTCATCCTGAAGACATTCAGACCAGCATCTCCTGCTACTTGCAAGTGTGACCAAATCATTATGTTTTCTAATAGCTGCCAAGAGGGAAGACACATCCTAGCACACATTCATGCAAATAAAGAGGCAGAGAACGGGGACAAGAGTGCGGATGATGGAGCTGTAGAGCACAGGCAAGGAGGAAGTTTCTCTTTTCAGTCTTTGCCCTCCCTGCAACTTCGGTATTTACCAAATGCCATCAATTAATCATTAAATGCAGCAAGATTTTTTCTTTTGGTTTTTTTTTTTCCTGACCACCCAAACCAACACTGAATTCAGAAAGACATCTGGACAGAAAAATGCCTGGACAGATATATGACCTTAGTTTTCTGTCAAACTATCTTTAGGGCCTCTCAAATGGCGCTGGAAATCAATGTGTAGCCAACAAATTCAAGCCCTGAATCTTTCTCATCAGGAGAACTCAAAGACCTGTCTGTAACTGACAGATACCTACCGACAAGTCATTGATGCTGGTGACGTCAGTCAGTGGGGAAAATGCTTGACTTGTTTCTCTAAATATCAGCATCTAGTGGAATCAGAATATGCTCCAGCTGTTCTCCCAAAGGATACACCTCTTCCCTAAATCTTATGGCAGAGCTGCTAGTCCTCTACATCACTGACAGACCTATGTTAGTGTGATGATACCTTATGCTCCACAAATGACACAGTTTAAGAAGCTGCATCCCACTCTGCCTCTCTACTGCCTGTAATGGAAGCACAAGGACTCTCAGCGCATTTAGGCTCATTCACACTACACATAGGTGTTCTTGACTCCTTGTCTAGAAATCAGTATTATACCCCCAGAACAGGGATAACAGGCTCTGTGTAGATGTTGTCTCATTAGGTACCAGAAGCAGCATGCCCTGGTTTGCATGGAGCTTGCCCTGAACTAATTAATTCATCTTAGAAACAATAGCTGTTATCCTGACTGGAGTTGATAGCTATTAATGACTTTACTGCTTCTTGTGAATTGAGTATATCCTTCGGGCCATTTTTCTTGCCTGAAAAAGCTGGGCCCCTGATGCCAGGCCAGCACATTGATCTCATGGTGTGCCACCCTTTATTGTTGCATTAAATTTGAGCCAAAGTGGGAGCTAAAAGATAACTTTTGAGGGAGGGGAGATACACCGATCTGCCCAGTGAAGTCAGTCTTGGAGTTAATGGTTTACATCACCATGCACCAGTCACTGGTGCTTTTCTGTTTTCTATCTAGGCTACTTTACCTCTCTGCCACCTAGTATATATCCCTTTTACAATTATGTGACTCCAGCTTCCTTAAGATCTTCTCCTCTCATGTCCCCTGCTATTCCACTTTCACTGCTTGCATTTCTTTCCCACAGCACTCCTTTGCTTCTGAAGAGAAGCAGAAGCTCTGAAGCACATTAGCTTTGGCTCATTTAAGCTTTTTCACCTCTGCCCCGTACACTCCTTCGGATGCTGCTCTGTGCCAAGGGGATTTGAAGTAGGAGTGTAGGAGGATCAGCTATCAGCATACATGGAGGCACAGCTGTATTTACTTGCTTCAAAGGGCTGTGGTACTTTGACTGAGAGAGCTGGAGACAAGATGTATGTGTTGTTGCATGGCATGGACATGCACTAACCTTGTCTAACTTCTGAAAAAGCCTGCAGACTTATTCAAGCTCAGAGAATCTTGATCAGAATGTCTCTGCCAGAGAGGTGGCACGCATTATTGCCAGGCCACTTCCCATCACCTTTTAAAGGTCATGGAGAACAGGAAAGGTGCCCGATGACTGGAGGAAGGCTGATGTCACTCCAGTGTTCAAGAATGTTAAGAGGGATGACTCAGGAAACTACAAGCCAATTAGATGTGCTAAGAAAAAGATGATGGAACAAATGAAAAGATGTGCTAAGAAAAAGATGATGGAACAAATTCTTTTGGATGTCATCTCTAACCATTTGGAAGCAATGAAAGNGAGAACAGGAAAGGTGCCCGATGACTGGAGGAAGGCTGATGTCACTCCAGTCTTCAAGAATGTTAAGAGGGATGACTCAGGAAACTACAAGCCAATTAGATGTGCCTCCATCACTGGAAAGATGATGGAACAAATTCTTTTGGATGTCATCTCTAACCATTTGGAAGCAATGAAAGTTATTGGGAGTGATTGGCATGGGTTCATCAAGGGGAATCAGTTCAATCTGATGGCACTTTATGACATAAAATCTGGCTGGGTAGATGAGGAGAGAGCACTGAATGTTGTCTACCTTGACTTCAGCAAATACTTTGAAACTGTCTTTCAGAACAGTTTCATTAGGAAATTCATGGAATGTGGGTGAGATGGATAAAGAGCTGGCCCTGTGTTCATAAGCAGGGTCAAGCTGNTTAGGAAATTCATGGAATGTGGGTTAGATGAGGGGACAGTGAGATGGATAAAGAGCTGGCCCTGTGTTCATAAGCAGGGTCAAGCTGGAGACCTGTGACCACCAGTGTTGCCCAGAGGTCAGTGTTGGGTCCAGTCTTGTTCAACATTTCAGTGATCTGGACAAGGGGACAAAGAGTAATCTCAGCAAGTTTGCTCAAGTTTATGTCAATAAAGCTGGGAGGAGTGGGTGGCACACCCACTCAACAGGCTAGAAAGTTGGGCAAAGAGGAACAACAAAAAAAGAGGTTCAACAAGAGCAAGTGTAGGGTCCTGCACCTGAGGAGGAAAATCCCCATGTACCAGTATAGGTTACGGGTAGACCTACTGGAGTCTAGCCCTGAAGAAAAGACCATGATGTCCTTCCTGGTGGACAGTAAACTGACCATTAGCCCACAGTGTGCCATTGTTGTTAAGAAGGCCAACAGTATTCTAGGGTGCATTAAGAAACGTGGTCAGTAGGTCTCCTCCCCCTCTATGCTGCTGTGGCCACATTTGTAGTAGTGTGTCTGCTTCTCTGAGTTCCCCAGTTCAAGAGAGACAGAGTACTACTGAAAGGAGTCCAATGGAGGGCAATGAAGATGACTGGAAGCCTGGAGCATCTCTCCTTTAAGAAAAGGTTGAGAGAACTGGGACTGTTTAGCCTGGAAAGAAGACTGAGAGGAGACCTTTTTCATCTCTATACATATCTGAAGGGTGACTGTAGGGAGGATGGAGCCAAACTGTTTTCGGTTGTGCCTAGTAACAAGACAAGGGGCAAAGATCACAAGCTAGATCACAAGAGGTTTCATTTAGATATGAGGAAAAATGTCTTTACCTGCAGGTCACGAAGTCCTGAACAGGCTACCCAGTTAGAATGCAGAATCTTCTTCTCTGGAGATATTCAGATCCCACCTGGATGCAGCTCTGTGCAACATGCTCTATGCAGTCCTGATTTGGGGAAGAAGTTGAACTTGATCTGAGGCGCCTTCTGACTCAAATGATTCCGTGATTCTTTCGAGAGCAAAGTGGAATCACAGTGAGTTGAAATCCTTCTCCTATGGAAAACCAGATATTTTGAAATTTATTAGACAATCTCTTCCATTATCTTGGACACACTGAAGTAGAAAGATCATATATAAAATTTATAACAATACCTCATTGTTACAAAGCTCACAGGTCCTATGCTTCCATAATACAAGAACTTTCAATTCTTTATGGCCCCAACTTTTCTCCTGCCTGGAGTCTATCCATGTCAGAACAGCTTTATTAATGTTAGACCACACTGCTGACAATGACCATTTCCCAGATACCAGAAGCAGAGCTTGTGATGAACTGAATTAAACTGGGGGGTGATTCTGTGTCAAAGCTGCTTAGTGAGCATGACAGCAATTTACTGAATCCTGAAGAGCAGCAACAAGCTGAATAATATGTATTGGACAGTACAGCTTCCAATGCACAAGCAACTGAAGCTATGACACAGCAGCTGTCAACTCACAGCCTGTTTCTCAGAGCTATGAAACAGCAGTTTTATGACCCGGCCCCATCATGAATATGCATACCCGGACACCTCCTCTTCATGCATATACATAGTGCTTCTTAGAATCAAGACCTACTTGGATGCCTCTCTCATGCATATGGATGATGTCCTCTGGATAAAAGACCATGTTCCAGACTGATAGTGCCCACTGCAGAAGACAAGTAGACCTCATGGGATGCTGTGAAGGCCCATGGCAATGGCTTTCCTTGTTCTTTTTCCTACTTCTTTCACAATATCTTCCTACCCTCTTTCTTCTCTGGTCCTCCTATTGCTCTTTTTACCCCTTTCTTATTCTCTCCCCTTAATGATAAAAGCAACTGGTGGGTGGCATCTGACCTCACTTGTGTCTTAATTTCAACGTTGGTAACAAATCACATCAAATGTCTCTGGGTTCCAAATTGGACCCTCACAGAGCTATAGCACTCCTATTTATACAGAGCAATATGTTACTCCAAAGTGGACTTCAGTAGTCTATTAAGTAAGGATTGCATTATGAGCACTTACTCATCTCAATGTGAATGCTGAAAGATCTTTCCTTGCGTTGGTGATTAGTCCTTTGATAATCAAATATTAATTTTGATCTCCACCTGGTATTCAAAATGTTCATGTATTAACTGCATGAAAGATTAAAATGCAATTATTTGTTTAAGACAGCAAATTAACATTTTGAGAAGAAGAGATAATGCAGAAGCAACTGCTTTTCAAATGTTTAATTTCAGTGATTTCCCTGTTGGCAAGTATTTCAAACAGCTAGCAATAGGTCAGCAGAAAACAAAAGAATCTTTTCCTCTCAGTTAAACTACTTCTGTTTCCTTCTTTGTGCCCAGAATGAAAAACAGTTGTTTGCCTATTGCTTCTACTCCCAGACTGCCAGAGGGATGTAGAAATACCCATCACATGGGAGAGTCACAACACATTCTTGCAATTCTCCACAGATCCACACAATCTAGCACGGTGGCAGCCTAAATGAAAACTATCTCTGAAAACCACCCTAAATATGTGTATATTGGGGTGCATATTTTTACTCACTTAACCTTTTGGAGAGTTTATGTTTACATGAATAATTTTTTCTACATCAAGAGGCTTAAAGAAATGCTGAATAACATTTGCAGAATAGCAAACAATCATTTTATTCCATTTTTCTGAACCCATCAACAACATCTCATTCAGGAAAAAAACACAGCTAAAAATTCTCTTCTGTGCTTTGCTGGTAGTTTAGGCCGTGGGGATTCTAAAAAAGGTATAATCACATGTATTTTATTAAAGAAGATTCAGTAAGATCACAGTTGTCAATTGCAATCTTAAATATCTTAGCGGCTTCCAAGCTTCCTAGTCCTGAAAGAGCACTCTTTAACTAAGAGTCAACACTTTCTCCAACAGTGCTCCAAAAAGAGTTGGGGTTGTTCAGTCTGGAGAAGACAATGCTCCAGGAAGACCATATAGCAGCTTTCCACTACTGAAAAGGGGGCCTACAGGAAATATGGAGGGGCTTTTCACAAGAGCGTGTAGTAACAGGACAAGGGGTAATGGTCTTAATTGAAAGAGAAAATTAAATATAAGCAATAAATTGTTTAGTATGAGGCAATACAGAAGGTTGCCTTGAAAAGTTGCAGAGGTCCCCTCCCTGTAAGTCTTAAAGGCCAGGTTGGGTGGAACTTCGAGCATCTTGGTCTAGTGAAAGTTGCCCCTGCTCAATGCTGGGAGTTTGGAACTAGGTGATCATTAAGGTCCTTTCCAGCCCAAGCCATTCCTTTTGTGCTTGTCTGTGAGTCTATGATTCCATGGTCTGTGTATGTCCCGGGTTAGGAACACTCAAAAAAAATAGCAATGAAAGGCAGCCTGGTCTCAAGGCATCTAAGATAGAATCTATCAGGCAAGGGAAAACAGCTTGAGGAAACAAAAAGGATTTACTGAATCTCCCTCTAAGCACAAAAAGAGGAAAAAGGCCCAAGCAGGTGACACAAACAAAAACAATGTCACTACACACAGTCTGAGAAAAAGAAAGGGGCAAAGCATTCTGTAGCAGTCTTTGGCTACAGGTAGGGTCCCCTGGGGAGAGGGTCACACACAGCACAGTACAGCAGCAGCAACAAGGGGGGCCAAATCCCAGGACACTTCAAACCCCAATTTCCTGACATTCTGACAAAGGTTTAAGAGTTACAAATCTTCAGCTCTTCTTGTGCAGACAGTTCTGCCAAGCTGGAACAGCAAACGTCCTTCCAGGCTCCATGCTCCTGATAAGTTGAGCAGTCCCAGTGTCTTTCTCAGCAGCAATCTGTGACAAAGGCTTCTCTTCCTGCTGTTCTGTAAATCAGGATGGTGACAGCCATGTGGCCCAGCCATGTGGAGAACATACAACACCAGCCAGGGCGGCAAACCATCAGGGAACTCACCCCTCCTTCAGGGTCTCGGGCTTTTGGGGATTTTCGTCTTTAAGGTTAGCTCAACAGTCTGGTGTCTTCTGGTCTATGATGATCAACGTAACTGCTGCGCTTGATGCTTTTGATGCACTTGATGTGGGAAGGAATCAACATTATTGGTTTCTTTCTGTGCCTGCCCTCTTCAGCACATGGGTGGGGGAAGAGCTTTCTGCTCCATGACTCAAAGCTGCTCACTACAGCATGGCACAAAACCACTCACTCTGGCACAACACGGAGCTGCCCATTCCAGCAGCAGACATGGGACAGGGCATCCTGCCACCACTCCTTGCCCCCCCTCCACTGTGGCCAGTTGTAGGTGGGCAGCGGGGTCTTGCTTGCAGCATTCAAACCACAGTGAGTGGGGCAGGCTGTGGCCTCTTCCCCCCTCCCCGAGCTGCCCCACAGGGCTCTGGGAAAGGGGAAAGAGAGCAAGAGACTGCTCTTTTATGTCTTTTATTGGGGTGCACGGCAAACAGGAACACTCCGACACACACCCCCCGCCCCATAAACCAGTCACAAAACCTTGCAGACCCAGCAGAAGCTGGCGCTCTCACAAGGAACAGCCGAGGAGAGGGAATTTGCAGGCGATTTGAATGCAGCTCCCAAAAGCTGTGTTCAGGCGAACAAGCAAACAGCCAGGCAGTCTCTTACTCAATAAGGAACAGTGGCTGGGGAGTTCCTCTTTCTTTCTTTGAGGATTTTTGGGGTGGACTGGAGGTTCCTCTGACCCAGAGACCCAGCAGAAGCTGGCACTCTCAAAAGGAAAAGCCAAGAAGGAGAGGGAGTTTGCAGGCAATTTGAGCCCGTGTCCCAGAAGCTTGCAGTCAAGCAAACATCCAGGCAACTAGTGGGCTTGCTGGTTGGTGCATGTGGGGGTAAGAAACAAAACCAAGAACCAGCCAAAAACCCCAACAAAAATATAAAAACAAAAAACTGCAAACCCAACCAACCATGGTGAGTACTCGCTGAAGAGCAGCAAAAGCAGCAGTGTCAGGGGTCAAGCATCAGTCACTCCAGAGAGGAACAGTGCTTCCACCCAGACAGAGCTACTGAATGGAGAAATAGACCTCGACCTCAGCCTGCAACAAATGCCTTGAGCTTTCTCCTCAGGATGAGGCGTGGACCATACTGGTCTGCAAGAGGTGTGCCCAGGTAGAGGATCTTCTGTAGCAGGTTGCTGAACAGCAGCAGACCATCAAAAGATGGACCAACAAGAGGGGCTGGTGAGTGAAGTCAATCTCAAGGGCAGACTGGGCTGTAGTGATCATGAAATGGTGGAATTTAAGATTGAAGGGCACCTAAGAGGATGCACAGTAAGCTTGCAACCCTGGACTTCAGGACAGCTGACTTCACACTCCTGAGGGATCTACTTGTCAGGGTATCATGGGATGANAGGGATCTACTTGTCAGGGTATCATGGGATGAAGTCCTGGAGGGAAGAGGCACCCAAGAGAGCTGATTGTTATTCAAGGACCAACTCGTCCAAGCCCAGCACCAGTGCATTCCAAGAAAGAAGAAGGTGAGCAAGAATGCCAAGAGGCCAGCATGAATTAACAAGGTGCTTCTGGACTGACTTGAGTGCAAGAAAAAAGCCTATAGGCAGTGGAAGCAAGGGCAGG
>VZRI01004358.1:148826-167318 GCA_013397515.1 Upupa epops | reverse complement strand
CTTCCAGCCCCTTGACCATTCTAGTTGCCCTTCTCTGGACTCGTTCCAGCCCCTCGCCATCCTTCCTAAACTGAGGGGCCCAGAACTGAACACAACACTCCAGGAGCGGTCTAACCAGTGCCGAATACAGGGGGAGGAGAACCTCCCTCTCCCTGCTGGCCACACCATTCCTGATACAGGCCAGGATGCCATTAGCCCTCTTGGCCACCTGGGCACATTGCTGACTCCTGCTGTGTTTGCTGTCCACCAGTCCCCCCAAGTCTCTTTCTACCTGGGAACTCTCAAAGATCTCCATTCCCAGCCTAGAGTTCTGCCTGGGGTTGTTATAACCAAAATGCAGACCCCTGACACTTACCCTTGTTAAAACTCATCCTATTGGAGTCTGCCCATCCCTCCAGTCTGTCCAAGTCCCTCTGCAGGGCCCTCCAACCCTCCAACAGATCAACAACCCCAATCTCAAACTGTGGCATCATACACTATAGCCAGAATTATGAATGAATGAGAGGCATTCTGCAGCCTCCAACAGAAAGCTCCCTAAAATAGTTTGCACCACAGCTGCAAATGAACCCCTGCATCTGAGTCACCTACTTGTCAACCTTAAAATCACAGAATATATTGGGTTGGAAGGGGCCTCCAAAGGTCATCTAGTCCAATACCCCTACACCAAGCAGGGAACAGATGGCTCAGAGCCCCATCCAGCCTGACCTTGAATGGCTCCAGGGATGAGGCCACCACCACCTCTCCAGGCAACCTGTTTCATCGTCCTCAGATTAAAGAACTTTTTCCTGTAACACATCTACCCCTTTCTAGCTTAAAACCATTGGCCCTTGTTCTGTCACTGCATGCCCCTGTGAACAGTTCTGCTCACCTTCTCTACACAGCCTGGGGTTTATTCGGTTGTCAGGCTGAGTTCAATCCCAGTGGGTATTGCCCATACAGCCAACACCCAAGAGAGGACCTCCTGAGGCATCTTCAAGCTGTAGACCTCAAAATGCTCAACAGGAAGGACAGACTTCTTTTCAGTGCACACAGACAGCTCTGTGTGATTCCCCACAACTGTTCAACAAATGCTGCTCCTTCGCAGGAGAGGCTTGGCTGAGTCACCAAGTGAAGACATTCGCGTCCTGCTGAAACACAACACAGAACGTGGGGGTTTTTTGAGTACTTGGAGCATCAGAACACAAAGTCACGACGAGAGCTAAGCTTATAATTGCTTTATTTCATCTCACTGGCCAAAAATTGTTTGGGGTAGACCAAAACCAAATAATTTTCAGCGTCTCCACCCGAAAGAAAGGGCTTCAAAATGTCAATCCAACAAGAGGTTTCTCTCAAACAAAAGTAAATACAAAGCCTTTTGTTTTCCTGGGGTGTAGAGAGAGGAAGGGGAAGTGCTTTATTATTTGTTAATTAGGGCTAGGTCAGGCTCTAAAAATAGAGCTGTCAGAACAAACGAAGGGTTTCTTTTATTTTTAAATACTGAGTCAAAACTTCTGATTTTTTTCCTTCTGGAGAGGGAAAGTTTCCCTCCCCGAGACTTTTAGTGACTAAAAGGTGCATTTTCAGTAGGAAAAAGCAACACAAAATGCCATCCAGTTCAACTATTGAACAGTTGCTTTCAAACAAGTCCTCTGCTGGTTTGTCACTCAATTTGCAGCTTGCAAACCACTGGGATCAGCACTGCAGCTGGGAGTGTTCTGCAAAGCTATTGCAAAACAGGGAGCTGGCAAAGCAAAACAGGCATGGTTTTCCATGCAACCTGTGGGTGCCAAAGTGTTTGTGAGGAGACAGAGGTCAGAGCCGTCTCTGTGCTGCTGTCAGTTCCCACAAGGACCATCCTCAGGGTCTCCAGTTCTTCTCTCAGTTCTGTTCATCAAAATCGCAGCTTTAGGTAAAGCAGTATCCCATTGTGTGTGTAAAGAATGAATCATTTCTCTCTCTCTCCCTCTTCCAACCAGTAAACAACAGTGGGATGTGAGATGGCAGTAGGATTTTCAGGTTCTTCTTTCTTTACAGAGGGGTGAGGTTGTTGCTAGACTGAAGGAGGTTGCTCTAGTCCATTAACTGGGAATTCGTTGTGTGAACATACCCTGCAATTATTTAGTAATGAACAGTGACCAGAAACACAGAGAAAGCCTGTTTCTCCTCACTTATTCTTATCTGTAGTCATCCAGCACATCTGGCTAATCTCATCACAATGTCAAGCACCATCTGTATCCACTTCTGCTCAGGTGAAGACACCTGCAGCTGGAGGAGACCAATCCCCCCTGTAGACACCTCCAGTGGGTAAAACCAAACACAGAAGTGTTTGAAGTGTGCTACCTATTCCCAAGCTCTTTGCATATTTTAGCTAGTAATCGTGTCCTGCCAAAGGCACGAGTGAGCCCAGAGCCTTGCACCTCCAGCTAAGAAATCTGTTCTCCATGATGCAGGGAGAAGCACCCTCCTTCTGTGGCACAAGAAGCCTTTGCATGTCTTCCCACAGCACAATGAGGCGAGATGGAGGACACTTGTTGATGGCCTCACACACCAACAGGAGCTGTTTTGCTGAGAGAAGGAAGCTGTATGCACAAATTTCTTCAGGGTCAGTGGAAATGAAACATCCTTTCTCTCATTGCCCCTATCGGACCACAGCCCTTGCCACTTCTAGAGTAACAGCAAGCTGTTTCACCTAACCCAGCCACGATGAGACAGGAGCAGTCCTGGGGAAGCACAGCGGCACCACTTTGGGATGTACTGGTGAAAAGAGGCTGAGGTAACAGTAACAGCAATAGTACTTCTAACAGTAGAGAACAGGGCGCAAGTTTTGAGGGTCCCTGTCTGGGCTTTGGGCACCTAAATTCTACCATATTTTCTCTTTAAGCTACCAAACCCTCAGCTGCTCATTTGCATCTCTGGGCCTTAGTCTCCAGCTCTCCCATCTGCAGCAACTGGTCTATCATCTGATGCAGAGGGATGGCAGTGCGCACAAAACCTTGCAGCCTAGGACAGCCCTTGCCTCAGGGTAGGTCCATACATTACTCATACATTTACAACCACAAACTGCAGCTGTACTTTAACCATTGTGAGCTGCAAGATACCTTGAGGAGATGCAGCTACACACATCAGTGTGATACTCTGATTTGCAGATGAAACTGTTGGGTCTGATTGCTTTCTGTAAACTTTGTGTAATAGGGAGGGAACAAACAGTTTTCCAAAGGATCTCAATCAGCAGGCACTTGTCACCCTCTAAGTCTGCGTCTCTCCTGACCTCTTCAATGTGCTCAGACGTTTCATTCCACAGTAGAGCCTTACTGCACTGCACTGGCATCATGCTGCAACGTGAAGGAAAGAGATGTAGCAGACACATAAATCTGAGCTGGGAAGCACCTCCTGAAAGCTGTCTGTGGAATGACAAGACGACTTGATTCTGTCCTGGGCAAATCACACCTCCCAAAGGACATTTTTTGTCAGGGGAACAAAAGCTATGAGGGAAGATGAGCTGGAATTAAAAGCACAAGTCAGCAGTGGAAGTGAAGAGGCAGAAGAGTCAGGCTAGATTCATCTTTTTTCTCCACAATTCCACATCAAACCTCAGACATGACAGCAATACGAAGAAAACTTCCAGAGCTGTAGCAGTATGTTAACAACAGAGCAAGCTGCTTTCAGGGACGGGAACCTGGCTCTTTCAGCAATCACTCTTTTAAAGGCCATAGAAAAACCACATGCTAGCCAACTTACCCCAAAATGTGAAGTCAAAGAGACTGAGGTAAGTTCAGTATCACCACGACTGGTGAATAATCGGTGGAACTAAATCTCTGCCCAGAAAAATACCCTGTCTATGGAGTAATGCTCCAGACACCCCCGAGCAGGTGGGACTCAGGAAGGTCCACAACATCTAGAGATTTAACAAAAAAACACCCAAGATCACAGGCCTGATTCTGATCTCACCTTGCTGTAAATCAGGAGTCACTCCACTTAGGCTAGTAGTTAAGTGAAGTCAGTTTAAGACCTTTAATTTTTAGGGAAGGATAGTTGTTTTATTCTCTCCGAACTGAAGAAGCCCATCAAGCATCCAGCTGGCTGCAGGCTGTAAAAGAGCATGTCTCTGGATGGAATCACCCCTTCTCACTCTTTTAAATCCCCTGCCCTCCAGTAAAACACTTTAAAAACATGTAAGAGCTATTTTGGTTGGGGTATGCCCAGTTGTCTCAGACATAATATAGACTGCCTCCTAGTCCAAGATCAACTCAAGTGGTCACCAGGAAGCTGTGAAGTCAGTCTACAGCAGGAGAGCACCAGAAGCACCTTTTAAAACAAAAGGTGGATCATTCCCCTTTCCAAGCCAAATCACCTGCAAGAGGTGGGGATTCAGTTAGCATTGGTTTTGGCCTCTGAAGAAATCAATCTCTGAAGGTTTCTGAATTTAGCTCTCATCCATTTTCAAAACAACTCAAGATTGGGGTAGAAAATGTAAAGAATTGCTCCAAGATACATTTCTTCCTACAGCTGTCAGGGTAGCCACACATCCTGATCCATGTGAGAGAAGAGAAGAGAAGCACAGACGTATTTTGAGCCAGGAATTGAGATGTGCCATTTCTGTGTGCACCCCAACATCCAACACGCCACTCTAAAACAGCACACACCACTCCCAAGAAAACCCATGGGACTCTTACCTCTACTCACTCTTCAGCGGTTGCGATAGTATGAAACCCTCTCCAAGTGGAGTTTATTCTATCTTTTTAATTTAAACAAAAATGATCTTCTTTCTCCTTCCTAAGCTTGTCAAGTCATGGGAACATACCCTGCTGCCTTCCTGACATAAATCAGCAGATATGTCGGAGGGACAGGCCAAAAAATGCACACATTTCTTGCCCTTCAGCTCTATTTAAGCCCTAAGCTTTTGCCCACATCCTGGAGCAGAAGAAATGTTTTCTTTCCACTGAATTCTCAGCTTTCATATTTCTACAGACATTGGCCCTCACCACACAGTTGATAGTAACAACTTGACCCGGAATCTGTTAGGAAGAGAAATGCTTTTATCAGAGTGACAATTATAATCCAGCCCAGACTATCTACAAACAGCAAAAAGCTAAATAAAAGTCCGCTTCTTTTTTTTTCTTGAGGATGCTGTCTAATAAAAACTCCTCTCCAGTCTGGCTCTCCTTCAAACGTGCCTTTATTTCAGAGATAGTTGCCAGCTTGGTCGTCTTCCTCCAGAATCTGCACAAATTTGCTGCAAGGACTACAACAAAAGACTAAAAATCTATGAAGAACCAGAGGCTTCTTGGCCAAAAATAGGAAGTCCGTCACAGTGTATGAATCCAGGCTGCTGGAAAGGGCGCGTTTATGGTCCTTGATAAATGACCACATGGAGTAGTTACAGGCTGTGTTAAAAGAAGTAGGCAAGGCAGAGATAAAAAATATAAATTAATTGCATGTAACGTGCAGGAAGTCATGGCTATCATCGCTGTGGATGCCTGGTCAGCTGGGGGCCTGTGCACAGGGCAACTGGTTTTTCAGAACCAGTATACCTCTCTGCCTTCTTCACTGTCTCATCTTCCTATCTGTCTTAGGCATAAACACAATTTGTCAAGGGCACCCCAAAATCTCCTGTAGATTTGACACAGCATCTTTCTGTTCTCAAAGGAACAATTATGACTCCACTCCCACTGGTATGAGAGCACAGTCCTTACTGAAATCACCCTCAAAGTAGCCCACACCTTAGGGAAGGCCACAGCTCCCAGGTAAAAATGGTGTCTCAGGGAAATCGTCGTCAGGATTCATCACAGTACTTAGAGAGTTTTCTACCTCAGATACCTTCTGCTGGACAGGGCTTCCCTACAGTTTCACCCAATGGTCAGAAGGACCCTGTGTACTAAAATGACCCTAACGCCCCACGCTGTAGTCTGAATAACCCACAACAATCCTATCAGCTCACCATGACAGTCTGAGACATCCTACCTGCTGCAGCAAAACATTTCCTAAGCTTCATAAAGCTGTGCAGGTCCTGCTCAGCTGGTGACCCGCCAGCCGTGGCGTGTCAATCAGAAGTGCTTTTCTTAAGATGCAATGCAGGGAGTTTGAGGTGGCGTGGAAACTCTAGAACTGAGCCACTGTCAGCGTTGTCTCCCACACTTAAGACAGCAGCATTGCTTTCAGTCATAACTACCTAGCATTTCATGTGTTTTCTCTTGCCCAGCTGGCTTTGCTGGCCACCTTATACCTCCTGCCGTCGGCATAAAACTGCAGCAATGAAACCCAGGCATCTGCCCTCATGGAGTCACCTGCAAACCCAAATGATTTCTTGTCAGAAAACCTGCCAGAAGCTGCAAAATCAAATGGGGTAACCCCAACAGTTAGAGACAGGAACACAAAATTGATAGGATCAGAGTAGTTTTGGGTGGACAGGACCTCCGAAGGTAGCATGCTCCAATCCCTAGTCACAGCAGGCAAAGCTTGGAAGTCCATCTGTGTTAAAGCAGAGGCCATGCTCAGGGCTCAGATCCTGTCAGATTCTGACCATCTCCATGGATAGAGGGCCCGCGAATTCTCCGGGCAATTTGGCAGCATCCTGCCACCCTCATGGTCCCTAATATCCAAATAGCTTTTTCCACGTGTTGCTACTCGTGACATCCTTTCACTGTATACCTTCGAGAAGAGCAAAACTGTCAAGGTCAATAACAGTAGGAAAATCAAAGTAGTAATACATATGAATAAATGTTAGATAAAATCATCAGACAACCTGTTTACCCCCTGTGAACTTTCTATTTGTGGGGAAATATCCATGGGTGACTGCTTCCACTGCACTGACACGCTACCTGGGAACAGCACAGCAGTATTTCCGAATGTCCAACCAAAACTTGCCCTGGCACGCCTTGAGGCCAGAAGCTGAACCTCCAACATCTGCCCACATCCCAGACACCCAGCACGCATGAATGAAGAGGCTAAAGCTCTCAGGTTTGGGCTGCCCTTCTCCAGCGAGCCATTGAGCTGAAGCAAGTTCTCAACAGAAGCTTGAGAGCTGGTTTATTAGGTTAAATAATGCCCCCACCGGACACGTCTCAGTGTCCAGATCTGGTGAGGGCTGAGCAAGAGCTCAGACAGAAGTTGAGCTGAGAGCACAGCCATACCCCAGCACACCTGGAGACCTCAGCAGTACTAGAGGAATTGTTTTTTCCTAATAAAGACAAATCATTTATTTCCTGGCATTTACACTTTTGTTACAAGCTGCTATGTGTAAACAGCTTTGTTTGTTTGTCCTGTAGTTTTATAGCTGAATGCTGCTGTAATTAAAGGTGTTTTAACTGATATTTGTATAAAATTGAAGTAGGCAAATGGAAAAAATAAATAGGAGGAAAGTTTTTAACAGAAGTTATTTGCATTGGCCGCAGTGTTCTTCCCCACTAGCTAGTGAGGTTTTAATTAGCATTGAAAATCATAAGTAACTGGAGATGAAAGAACCCCATTAGGTCACCCAGCCCAGTTCCCTGCCAGTTCAGAATTGTGCCCAACAGTGTATTTCCCAGTGTTTTGTCAAGTCCGGCACTAAGCCTGTTCATTACATGAATAATATGCTCTTTTGAAGTAGCAGGAGGGGAACTGCTCACAGTCCAGATCCAGGCACTTTTCACAGCTCAGAACAAAATAAGAACGATAAGTGAAGATGCAAGCCAGAAGAGAGATTTGTACGCAGGGCTCCGCGTGGGGCATTTATTCTCATTACTCTTACAGGGGAGCTCACGCGTGGCCCAGTAAATATGGACAACAAACTAAATGTCATAGCAGGGATTGCAAGAAAGTGTTTAACTGCTTCGCTGACATTATTGTGAAGGGGCCCAAAAGAGGGAAGGAGGAGGAACTGCAAAGCAGTCTTCACTCAGTTCCTTCTGGCCTGGTTCAAGCCTTGTCCCACAGGAATATCATGCGGAGTTCACTCTAATTTTCACCAAAGAAAAGGGGAAGGAGTACAAAACCAAAACACCGCAGCCAAACCAACCAACCAACCAAACCCCGAAAGTACATTGTCATGGCTGACAAATCCCAGAAAACAAGCAGCTGGCACAGAGTTGTCAAAAGGAGGTGAAGATTTCTGACAACCAATGAGTCAAACTGGAGATGAAGACAGAATGAAAACTACAGTTTGCTAGACGGAGACAAGAGATCCTTCCACACCCAATAGGAAGGCATCAGTAAGATTTCACAGTCTCACAGTACTGATGAGTCAGGAAAAGACCTTAAAGATCATCCAGTCCAACCTAAAACCAACCAAGTAACCCTGACATCTGCCATCTAGCTCATGCCACTCAGCACTTCATCCAGCCTAACCTTGAACACCTCCAGAGACGGCGACTTGACCACCTCCATGGGCAGCCTGTTCCAAACCCGGATCACTCTGTCAGTGAAAAACCTTTCAAGGGATGAGGCATCTACCACCTCTCTGGACAACCTGCTCCAGTGTTTCACCACTATCACTGCAAAGCAATTCTTCCTTAGATTTAGCCTAAATCTACCCTCTTTTGCTCAAAACCATCCCCCCTTGTCCAGTTTCAACAGGACCTACTAAATGTATCCCCATCTTTCTTATAAGCCCCCTCTAAGTACTGTCAGTCCACAATAAAGTCTCAGAGCCTTCTTTTCTCTGAGCTGAATAACCCCAAACCTCTCAGCCTGTCCTCAGAGCAGAGGTTCTTCATCCCCCTGGAGGTCATCTCCAACAGGCTCATGTCCTTATTGTGCTGAGTATTCCAGAGCTGCAAGCAGCCCTCCAGGTGAAATCTCACCAGAGCAGAGAAGAGCAACAGAACCAACTCCCTATACGGATCACCATATTCATATATATCACCTGGGTATGGTAATAAAAATGTTGAATACCTACTAAGGATAATATTTTTATAAGAGGAAGCTCACAGATTGCACACCTAATGTTCACAGACTTCTGCTCAACGCAGTAATTGGCCAGCGTGCTCCATTCTGGTGCCTCTTCTTTTGACACTTGAACAATTCCACAGGCTATGTAGAAAAGGCAGGCCACACAGGCAAAATCTGGGTAGCTGGATGCTAACTCTGGGCTGAATTGACAAGTCAATAATGAATAATTCTATCACCAAAGAATGGGAGGAAGAGGTTATAATCATTCTTAATTGCTACTGTTAATTGTTATTGCTAATCACTTTCACAGGGAAAAGGTCTTGTCATCCTAAAAATGAAGTTTGGATGGTGTTTATTAGGTTGTTAAGTGTCCAGCTGAAGTAAGCATCAACTTTTAGGGTGTGTTCAGCTCCCTAAAATTAGCTTTATACGCAGTCGATAAGGACTGCAGGACCTGAAGCAAGTGCTGGTGAAATGACATATCCAAAAGTAGTTATCAGCAGGCCAGCTTTCCATGTGTGTGTGCACCTGACAGAGAGCTGTGCAGTGATCAGACCTAGGCTGTATACTATTCAGCTGACTTTTCATCAGTGGCTCGGGAGTAATAAAGAGTGCTTTAAAGCAGTCAAACACAGAGCAGTGTACCTAAGAGGGAGTATGGAGTAATGTGACAATATGAAAGCCCTAAGGCTCTTTCAGTTATTCTCCAAGTTTTTTTCTCATCTAATGGCTTTTACCCATAGCTATGTCATGATTTGGTCAAGCAGACGAGTCCCCAAAGGAGGGAAGAGCTCCAACTTGTGTAGCCTGATGAGAGTAGTCAGCTGCTATATGGATGCTCATGGTCAGGTGGCACAGCTGATGACTTAACATGATGGCTCCAACAGAAGAGGAGTAACAAGAACAAAATCCACTCATGAGCATCTTATTCGAATTACAGGGGTAGAGATTCAAGTTCTTGGCTAGGCTGGAGATGCTGAGGCACTCCATCTTCTCATGCTCTAGGAGAGAACCTCGCTAAGTCTTCTGTCTGTGAGTTCTCTGCAGAACCAGAGTCATCTGCAAATCTCTCACAGGTGGGAATGAACCAAGTAGGAAAAGGGTTTTATCATGAGTTTAATCACTCCATCCCTTTATAGATGATAAAACAGCAAGCTAGGGCTAGAGAAAGGTGTGCACTTGGTCACCCCACAAGCAAGTGGCAAAAGGATGCTCGCAGCAGGTCAATGTCCAGGTTTGGAATATCTTCCCTGTAACCTGGCAAGACAGGAGGTTTTCTGCAGTTCTGTCATTCACCTGTTGAAGAGGATAATCAGGTACCTGAGAGGCCAGTGAGAGATTTTTAATATGTTTGAAAAGGAAATATAAATTGCCTCATTGGGAGAGAATCATGAGGAACAACCTTGTTTACATTGCTTTTTTAACAGCTAGAAAAAGGAGTGGGGTAGCACTTGACTACAGAGGATTTCAATGCCTTCACCGACAGAAAACAGCGTATACCAAGGGCTGCGTCACCTGGCAGAGGAAGGTATAACGAGAACCAAAGTCTGGGTCCAGCTTCCAGACAAATTCAAATAGGAAATAAGGCACAAGTTTTAATCATGGAACAAACTACCGAGAGACTGCTAGAGTCTGCATCCCTTCAAGTCTAGGCTGGATCTGTTTCTGAGCTCTGTGATTTAGCCAAGATCAGACATAATCCAGCTTCGAAGGACGCTGCCTTTTGTCACGTGTGAAATTTAATGACTTGCGATGTACTGGTCATACTGGCTGATCTAATGGTCCCCTCTGGCCTTAAATTCTGTGAGAGACATCAACTAACTAGCAAAGCAAGGACAAATGACCCAGTGGTCGCAGTATATCGCTCCGAGTGTGGTTGCCCAATTTTAAATAATTAGTTATAACCAAGCCCTTCCTTAATCAACAACAACAACAAAAAAAAGAGGGATGGGGAAGGGAGCTCCGGAGAACAGTTCGGTCAAGTTTAATCCAGAGAAAAATGACATCAGACTCCTCAGAAAAAAAGGTGTGCAAGACTTTTTAGAGTATCCAACCTAGATTTTACAAGAACAAAAACGGCTTACATACTTAAAAGTCCATTTAGCGCTTGGCATAGAGCTCTTGCTTTCTACACTGAGTGCAAGCACACTTCAAGGGCACTGGGGATCCAGTTACTATCCTGCAAAGTGTAGGGGTTGGCTGAACAACTCCAGAGTAACTCAAATACCAGGGAACCTGGCCTATTCCCTGTCCATAAAATACACAGAAAACGATCCCACTCCCTGACATTTTTTCAGCTGGGACAGCTGCTATAACAACTCAGAGCTTTTCAATCTCTGTAGAGAGCTCATGTGTAACCTCTGCAAGTTTTCAGCCTGGAACCACTTTTCTTCCAAGCCCATTTGCCAGAGCAACCAAAAGCGCTCAGGGAAAAGCTGTTTGATAGCCTCAGGGGGGTGGGGGCTTTAAATCAATGAAGAATTTAAAAGGTGGGGAGGGGGAGAGGGGGCAGGGAAGTAGGGTAGAAAGATTTACAGCGAAAAACAACATACAGCTTGAATCCGGTCCAAGAGGAGCCACGGGGGGCTGGTGCCAGTCATCACTGATGAAAGGCTTTGGATTTGTCAAGGAGAAGGATGCTGTGTAAAACTGTGTTCAAAGCCCCGGTGAAATTGCATTAAGGGGCTGGTCCCTCCCGACTTTTCCTGAGCAACGACTCCCAGGTTTGTGCACTCTGGGAAGCACACCAATGCCTTCCTTCATGCCCCTCTCTTCTGCAGTGGCCCTGCGGCTCCTGCTGGACTGACGCTCCCCACAAACCCGACCCAGGCTGCAGGGAAATGTTTTGTTTAGAGAATCAGCTGCTTCAGCACTCACTGCTGGATTTAACTGTTTAGCAATGTTTTCCAGCCACTTGACTCCCTCCATCATCCAGCCCAGCTGGAGAGCTTAGCCTCTTTGGAGTGCTTCTTTATATTTCTTCACTCGGGGGAAATTTGCTATAGCATGATACGCCTCCAAATCCTCCCGTGTGCCTGGTGACGCAGCAGAAAGCCCCACAAGCCACCCCTGCCCAGGAAAGGGCTCAGCAAGTGGCTCCTTCATGTCCGCCTGCTAAACGTCGCCTATCCTTCAGTGCCCCTGGCACCCACTTGTGTAACGTGAGGGGGATAGAGGGTCATTTGCAGTAGATCACTAGGAACTGTAATATGCTTGATTTAAGGGGCTGATAGGGTCCCCTCTAGTACTTGGCATGAGGATGTTACCCTTGGCTATGCTCATACTCAAGGGCAGAAGTTTCCATCAGCAACTTAAAAGCCTTATAATGGAAACAAAACAGGCAGAGTCAATATAAAATCTCCACCAGTGAAATCTGAGTCATTCAGCAACTGAATGCAAAACACACAACAGCTAAAGCTTCCAGCAAGGCGTATTTGTTCCTTGTCGACCAAAGCATTCTGTCAGCATTCGGGGTCCCACTCTTCCCAGTGAGCCGGAGAAGTTTATGGATAGTGCCAGGTATTTTGTTGATGAAATGCTCTTCAGTTCAGAAGACTGTGAACAGTCTTACTCCATTGAAAAATCTGGGACTCAAGCAGCGTATTTGCCTCTTTTCCATCACATTACACTCAAAAATGCTTCAACCCCTCCTCAGACTGGCAATGCAAGGTCTTCCTCACTTTCTTCTACGTGCCTGTCTTCACTGCTGAGCAGTGGCACTCTGTGGTTGCCTGAACACCCCAAAAAAAGGGCTGGCAGCCCCCCAGATCAGCTGCTCAGCAGCTCCACACCCTGACTGCATGTTTGGCGGTGACTCCTGCTGTTTCAGCCCTCTCAGCCCAAAATACATTTCTCTGTATTCATCCCAAATTAGGGAAGACCAGCCCAGGCACCAATCCTTATAATGACAACCAGGCAGTGACCTCAACCCTACACATCCCTGCAATTTCCCTCCGCCCGCCAGGTACTGGACTGCTCTTGGTGAGTGCACTGGCCTCTGGCCACCTGGCTTTTCACAGGGATAAACACCCTTTTCTGAGCTCTGCTTCATCTCAGGGCAGGGCAGGGACTTTTTCAGAGGCTTTCAGAAGATGTGAGGAGTTTTTCACCAGCTGCTGAAGCTCTGCAATGTCACTTCAGCTGCAAAGATCTGTGCACCACACCTACATCCTTTGGGACATGACTCTATTTCACTTTCTAAACTGTCACCCTCACAATCTTTTAGGTTACAGGCCTTCCTCTTCTCCCAACAGCACCAATCCCAAGTTCTGAGGGTTAAAAAAATAAAGCCTTGCTGTGCCCACCTGGACAGCCTCCTAGGCACCGTCTCATCACACCCAGTCCTGCAAGTACAGTACTGGTTTTACACAGTATCACAGTATCCCATAATGATGAGGCTGGAAAAGACCTTACAGAGCATCCAGTCCAACCTAAAACCAACCCTAACATCTGCCATCTAGCTCATGCCACTCAGCACTTCATCCAGCCTAATCTTGAACACCTCCAGAGACAGCGACATGACCACCTCCGTGAGCAGCCCGTTCCAAACCCGGATCACTCTGTCAGTGAAAAACCTTCTCCTAATGTCAAGTCTAAACCTCCCCAATGGAGCTGAAGACTGTGACCCCTTGTCCTGTCTCCAGTGTCCGGGGAGAGAAGACCGACCCACGCCTGACTCCAGCCCCCTTTTAGGTAGTTAGAGACAGCAAGAAGGTCACCCCTGAGCCTCTTCTTCTCCAGGCTAAACAGCCCCAGCTCCATCAGCCTCTCCTCGCAGGGCTGACCTTCCAGCTCCTTGACCATTCTGGCTGCCCTTCACTGGACTCGTTCCAGCCCCTCGCCATCCTTCCTGAACTGAGGGGCTCAGAACTGAACACAACACTCCAGGTGCAGTCTAACCAGTGCCGAACACAGGGGCAGGAGAACCTCCCACCACACACAAATGTAATTCCTGGTTTCAGCCGAGTTTTGTTGGCTTATTGGGTTGTAGCCATGATTAGAATCAAGCTCCCCCTGGAAAAGAAGCAGCATTATTCGAGGCACAAAACCCAAGGCTCTCCCATGTTGTGGCCTAAGGAACCTGCATCACAGTTCCAGCAGCATGAGAGATAAATCCAGGCTTGAAGCATGACTTCATTTCTTGCTGCCTTTTTTCTAGCTGACTTGCAGCGTCACCGTTGGCATAAACAGCCCTGACTTCTCCATCAGCTATTTCCTTCTTCACTTCCTCCTGCACCAAGTGTGTGTGTTTTTCACATTTGTATAGTACTTGCAAGTTCAGAAAAGCTCATCTAACTGTGACTGAAACTCTGGCACGTAGCTTGATGGTTTTTCCCCCCTTTTACTAAACTAATCTTTTGCACGATACACTGCCAACTTCACTTTCCCCCCGCCTCCCTTCTATATAAACACTCTTCCTCTTCCAGCTATTCCTTACACCTTTGATAAAGCGCGTTGCATACACAAGATGACTTTGGCTCGGTGTTGTAAAGATTTGGCATAACGCTGGATACTCACTCCACTTTGTGTCATTAGGAGCCGTATATACTTCTGATTCCAGTCTGCGGCCGTGATTGACTGTTTCGCTGGTAAGTGATGAAGGCACGGCCAAACATAAATAAAAGCCGGGCAGCACCTTTCAAAGACCTGCCTTTTATTTATTTTATAGCAATGGATTAGGTTCTAAAGTTTTCAGGAGGTGTTGCTTTACCAGTGGCACTTTCTGCAAGTACGGCGGTGTTAACCTTGGTTCCCTGGCCACCTTCCAGCATGGTTAATTATATTCTGCACACTGTGAAATTCCCACATAATTTTCAATTAAGAAAGTTATTTGCCACTTCTCCCACTCCCTGAAAATTGTTAGGAAGATTTGCTGCGTATAAAATGGCTGCTGTGCTCCAGCCCAGAGGTGGCTGTGTGTTAGCCAAAACCCATACGCAAAGACGACTCGAATATATAACAACTCCAGTCCTTTACTCTAATAAAGGTAAGCAGGAATTCTTCGGTCTTAAGCTTTGCTGGCAATAAAAGAGGCCGAAGGAGAGAGGCTAGGAATATATTAAGGTGTCTAAATGCATGCATGAGTCTTGTTAGCACTCTTTGGGGGTGATCTGCACCCAAGCTTTAATGTGAATTACTTATCGCTTGCATTAATAGCCACTTATTTGTTGCCGAACTCTAGAGAGGATGACAGGCTGCCTGTTAAGGTCTCCCCAAGAAGAGGAAACATTCAAGCTAACACTCATACCACCTCCTCAGGCTGGGTGCCCTCTGGCAGTGAACTTCAGTGGTGAGCACACTGCTGGAGGAGATATCCTCAGACACAGGCAGTCTTACTTTGCCCTTGTCTCACTTCACGCACACCGTGTCACAGAAGATTCTAGTCTTGTTTTCCAGCCCATGTCCCATCCCAGAACATTGCTATTGTTCATGAGGGTTAGGGAAGGTGACTGCGAGTCCATGTCAATAGCTCAAGTTTCGTGACAGATACCCAACACCGTGCCTTGTTTAGCTGGTGAAGAGTCTTTTCCAGCATGATCAGCTCTACCATCCCACACCCTTGGCGGCCTTTCACCTTCAGCATTCGCTGACAAGTCTAGGTCATGCTCCAGGCAGCTATCAGAGAGGATGCTGCCAAGACTGCTGAGTGCTGCAGTCTTCACAGACCATACCAAAGAGGGGAAAAGTTCTTCCAATTCCATACTGGGGGAAGGATGAATGCTAGAGTTCTCTTGGCCAAACAAGGCTGACCTTGCCGTGGGCTCAGCAAATATGTCCCCTTCAAGGACAAAGTTATGTCTGATGGCACATCACCACATGCTCACTCGTCTCCGTCAACAGTAGCTTGTTACTTTCCATCTCTGCCTGGCCTTAAGACACTTTGTTCTTAACTTCCAGCTGCTCCAAGTTTGACTCACTCCTTTATTATTAAATTAACAGTATTGAACAATTCTCACCGGCGCTTCATTCACCCTTTTTTGTTGTCATGTTTTTATACTACCTTGTCACCACTACAAGCTGGGATGTTCCCCATCTCCACTAATTGTCAGATTCCCCTGTTCCTTCTCAGTAGAAACCTGTCCTCTTGTGAATAAAGCACAAAGAGAAACATCTTTCCTGTATATTCTTTCAAACCATAGCTGAAGACTCCTCTCCACTGGAAGGAGTAGCTAGTTCTTTCTGACAACTTTATGTAACACAGCCATCGTACTCTTTATATTGGCTAGGGCTACCCTGCTTCAGGATCTGTACTTAACACGTCACCCTCCTGTCTATCCCCATCGCACGTACAAACACCTGCGTGCACACAAAGCCTTCTGTATTGCAACACTTTCGCAGGATCGCAGTGCTGCCAAAGCCTACTCTTGCAAGGTAGCTCTTGAGTACATCTCCCACCCACTTCTGCCTCAAGGTCACACTACTCCCCACTAGGTACACTCCTAACAAAGTCTTCTTGCCTCCATACTACTGCAATCTCACCCCTCAAATCTAGTTCAACATGACTCATTATTTCTAAGACTTTAAACAGGGAAATCGAGCTGTCTTCAGGAGGAGTCGACAGAAGCCACCGTCTTAGTGAGACAACAGTGGTGGAAGAGTTCAGCCTGGCATTTTTTTCTACTGACAACACCCTCACCACCTCATTTGTGAGAATGCTCTCAGAAGTAGCCTATTTGATGTCTTTGCCAACATAAGGAAGGTCTCCCATGGCGTTACGTTACAGTATGGATGGCTTAAGTAGAGGTCGGCTATGCCAGCAGTACTTTTCCAAGTTATCAGTCACAGTTTTGAAGGCCAAATTGTTCAGTAATGGCCTGCATCTGTCAAACAGGGGCACCATCGCTGACCAAGTCATACGTGTGATCCATGAGAAAGGCCAGAGCATAGAAACAACATCGCTCCCTATCCAGCTAACCTGGAGAGCAGTTAACTCACTCTGAAGTCATTATTTCGTAACATCTGAGAAAATGTTCATAGCAAAGATTCTGTGAGGAGGCTATTTTAGAGGTGGGTATAATATTGGAGTGCCTGTGGTGGTGACCCTCCTGGGAACAGCCCCTTGTAAATTATTCATAAACGACACGGAGAGGTAGAGCTCCGTGTGTGGTCCTGACTTGATCTTGCAACCGTAGGAGCTGAACGGCTCGACGTGGAATTGTTTCACAACTGCCTTATTTGTTTTGAAATCTCTCAGCATCCTTCAGATGACCTTCACAGGAGTATGAGGAAAGAATTTTAATTATTATAGTACATAAATCTAATGCTTATCACAGAGAGGCCCCCAATCTCTGCTAGAACCTCCATGCATTATTGCGATAAAAACCAAGTACTACTCCCACTAATTACACAACGAGCACTTAACCTCTCTGTTAGTACGTGTGATGCTGCCAGCAAGGCTCACACACCTAGCCCTGGTAGCTGGCAGACAAATTTTACAGATGCTACGTGACAGTCATCTGTTCCGAAGGTTCTTGACTTCTCATGAGTTTCTCAAAATAACCTGGTAAACAACCTGCTAACGCTGATGGTGAGAGCACCGCTAAAACTGTTCTCTACTTGTCCGCACAAGCCCTGGGATTCCAGGACTTCAGCAGTCCAAGTATGCTGTGGCCATGCTGGGCGTACGAAGTGACACACGTTGCAATTTCTTGACTAACCTGCAATGATGGTGGCATTCGGACCACCCTGGCTTGTAATGCTGCAAAGGTCACCCCAAAGGCCACTGGTGCAGACACGGGAAGGGACGGTGTTCTTATTTTACACGGCTGCGCTGCAGAAAGTCCCAACGAGAATCAAATAAGAGATAGCTGTGGATCAGCTCTTTTCAAAGAGTTCTACTCCCCTGAATCCCGATTAATCTAATAGTACAAGGAATAGTAACGCTTCACCTCAGAAAGGGAAATATTTTGAATAAGCTTTTTATAGCTGTGAAAAACTCTGCCTGCCGCTTGGCACCAAAACAAGGTGGTGGTGCCGTTGCCAGAAGGAGGCAAACCTTGTTTCAGAAATGGCTTAACAAAACATTATCAACAGAGGATGAAAAGGAGGAGAATGAAGAACGGGGTTTACCCAGAGGAATAGTCTGTGGGCCTTGTCCCAGCAGGATGGGACATCGCCAGTTCTGCTGAAAATACTATTAAAGAGACTTCACAGAGATGTAATATTTCTTAATGATCTGAGTAAAAACAAAAGTAAGAAGAATTCTTTCCTAATGGACAGTACATGCATTCCAGTCCTACCATTCGTATCTTTTTACTGCGTAACCATAATGTGTGGCCTCAAGCTGCATCACGGGACGATTAGATTGGATCTTAGGAAGACGTTCTTTCCTGGGAGACCAGTTGAGCACTGGCACAGGCTGCCCAGGGAGGTGGTGGGGTCACGATCCCTAGAGGGGTTTAAGAAACAGTTAAATAGAGCACTTGAGGCCATAGTCTAGGGGTTAGGGAGATGCTGGGATGAGGGCTGCACTTACTGGTGCTGGAGGTCCTTTCCAGCTATGAGGATTCTATGAACCTGTCATTCTATGATTTTATATACATATATACATGCTTTTATATATATGTATAAATATATATAAATATATGTATAAATATATATAAATATATGTATTTTATATATATGTATAAATATATATAAATATAT
>VZRI01004358.1:100672-148166 GCA_013397515.1 Upupa epops | reverse complement strand
CATGCTGCATGCATTGGTGTGCAGGCACTTTGGGGAGCAAGCTGAGCGCTCTGATTTCACCCTAGGACAGCAAGAGGCCCCCCAGTTTTCATTACGGCCAGAGCTCTGTTCCACTGGCACGCACCCACCAACTTTGAACCCACGCCCCTTCGAATCTAGTTTAAAGCCCCCTGAATGAGCCCTGCCAGTCCTGCCCCAGGACCCTTTTCCACTCTGGGATCAACCTCTTCCATGTGGACCTGTAAGATCTGCTGTCTTACAGAACCAGTCATTATCAAAGAACCCAATGCCCTGCCGGTAACACCAGGCTCATACCCAGATATTAATGGACTGGGTCCTTCTATTCCAGCCCCTGTCCTCGCCCCAAAATGGAAGTAATGAAGAAAACACAGTTTGTGCCCCAGACTCCTTTACCAGACGTCCCAAGGCCCTGTAGTCTTTCTTCACTCCCCTCAGGCTACAGAATACAGCCTCCTCCACCTCCACAGGCTACACCTGTCTGGAAAAGCAGAAGTGGGTAATAATGCATAAATCAATGAAAATGATCAGTGAAAATTATTTCTTATGTGGTAACGCTTGACATCTTGTGATGGAAGGCTGGAATTAATTGTTGGATAGAAAATTTTCCTAGTGAAACCACCTTGTCTAACTTGTGACTGTAACTAACTTACAACTTGCGAAGGATGTGCTCCTAGCTGACTCTGGTCCATGTCAGAGACTAGGGACTTTACCAGTTGCTGACTCCTGCTGGAATTCAAGTAAGTGTTCTGGGTGGCTGCCTCAGTAAAACAGACCCTTGATGGCTCCTTGCGTTCAATTTTTGTGAGTATTGCCTGTGTCTGCTCTGCTCTGGCGAGAACAGTAACGACTAGCTGACATGGAAGTATCTGGACAGCAGCAGCCTCCTGTGCTCCAGACCACGACACATAGGTGCCCATGCTGCCACATGACACACAGCCAGCAAGGAGAAAATGGGTTTGCCTTGGGTGATATCTAATCACATGAAGACAGCATTACTTTGAAGGAAGAGCAACCCAGTCGGTCCTGAGCTCTACATGAGATGATGGTCAGGTGAGAACCCCACCTGGGGCTCTTCTAATCAACTGGCTCACAGATATATGATTTGGAAGAGACATCTTTGGCCCAAGCCCATGTTGCCAGGGGTTCTCAGTAATGTTATACCTTTGACTATTGCTCTGAAGTGCATAGAGTACTTACTGGGTGAGATGCTGCAGTTGTGCATGCATCACACAACGCCTGTGACCCACACCTCTCATTCTCAAGCCTCAGTTGATGTTCTCACAACCATTAACAGAAAACAGACTGCTTTGCTTCTAAAAACCAGCTAAGAAGTTACTCCTCATAACTTCAGTAGTTAAAGTCCACTTCTAGAACCGAGAGAATGAGTGGACCTACAAAAAGGAATGAATACTCTCCACTGTTGTTTATACAGCGGCATGATTTAGATGTCAGATGTTAGGTTACTTGGTTGGTTTTAGGTTGGACTGGATGATCTTTAAGGTCTTTTCCAGCCTCATCATTACTGTGACACTGTGATACTGTGATACCACTGTTACACAGTGCCTAGTAAGAGTTCTGAGTCTTGGATAGACCCTGCTGTTATAGTTGGGCCTGTGCCATTTAGCGTGTCCCCCAGCAGTTCCCAGGCATGGTTTGGGAGTTATAGGGTGTCCGGGAGCAGGTGGTCCACACACAGCCACCCTGCTCCAACACCAATGTTCTCTGCCTGCCAAGGCACCGGCTACTTGGTCTCGCAGGGGTGAGTCCCAAGTTTTGTGTACTGACACCCATGCACCCCCAACATGCAAAGGAAAAAGCTGGCTTCAGGCAGGCAGAAGATGCACAAAAGAACAGAGCTGCTTAGTATTTGATGATGAAAAATACAAACAGTGAAACCAAACACTTTCCAAAGCTGAACAGGAAGCTTCTCCAAGGGCAGAAATGTGTCTTAATTTAAATTCTACTGAATTAATTTTATTCAGGCAACCATGGAATTATTTTTATCTCAATTTAATAAGAAATGTTGTTGGGCAGGGTTTTTTCATTTTCATAGTGATATACATTCTTGCTTTCACTCTCTCCATTTGTCTCTGCTCTGCCTTTCTCCACTGGAAAATAAAAAAAGAAGCAGTGAAACTGAGAAAAAGGATGGCAATGGGTGTAGGTTGGAGCATAGGAGGTTCCACATAAATAGGAGAAGAAACTTCTTCACGGTGAGGGCGACAGAGCACTGGAAGGGGCTGCCCAGGGGGGTTGTGGAGGCTGGAGCTGTTTCAAACCCACCTGGGTGTGTTCCTGTGTGACTGGATCTAAGGGGTCCTGCTCTGGCAGGGGGATTGGACTGGATGATCTTTCGAGGTCCCTTCCAATCCCTGACACTCTGTGACTCTGTGATTCCCACAGCCTGAGCTGGAGTCCATTTGTCCCATTTCTAATTTCCAAGTCTTCCTCTGTATTTAGGACAGCCATACAGCTACGCAAGCACCAGCACAGTGGGACAGCCATACAGCTACGCAAGCACCAGCACAGTGGCACTGAGAGCCAGTGGCCTGAAAAAAAAGCCATGGAGACAATGAAAATCTGAGACATTGCTAAGTGTTTTGCTATTTGTGGCTAGCCATGATCACCCATGCTCTGTGCCAGTTATTCAAATAGAATTGCCAACTGAGACTGAAACCCTGGTCACTCTGTGGTTTGGATCCTTCAAGAAAGAAGATTTCATACTACATTGCATTTTGTAAACAGTTCGTTGCACTCAAAAACATCCTAAACACTATTTATGTAGATTTTGACGTTTGAATGATGCAGGGGTTTGAGGTTCAATAACAGATTTGAGGATCTGAAGCCTTTTTTCACTCTTTTCTTATAGAGAAGAAATGCAGTGCCTATTATGGCCTGACCTGTAAACATGTTGCTCGATAGCTGAGCCTGGAAAGTGTGTTAGCGTTGTTGGTCCCATCCAAGGCCCTGGAATGGTCTGAATTCTACAGAGCGACAGAGTTTTTGACATAGAAATTTCTAACAGTATATAAACTAAAGGAAAGTCCTCAATGCTGCAGTTAGAATTAATAAGTGCACTCTTCCCCCACCTAATAAAACTTCATGAAGTCTGTCTTTGAACCTCCAAAACCAAGAGGGAGAGATATGTATGTTACAACACGTAAATGCAAAATGCCCTTCCGTTCTCCATCTTGCTTGAGTCTGCAAATTCTTACGGATGCTCAAGTTCAGAAGCGGGCTCATAAGAGGAGACCTGAGCTCAAAAACCGCATTTGTACGATCTTATACTACAAGGTGTCTGAACATCTTCACAAAAGCACCCACCGCTGCAGTGAGCTGCTTTCCCCATTTGTTCCTCACGGGACAGAACCCAAACCCAACACCCAGCTTAATTCTGTTGCAGTTTTAAGCACAGAGCTGGAAAACCACTGTCTGTCCTTCACCCCACAGTTGCCAGCAATCCACGCCTATTAACATGGTTTTACTCTCACAACACCTTAGTGAGGAGGAAAATTTCATACCTGTTGTGCTCGAAATCAAGCCAAGAATTGAAAGCAGGTTTGCTGAACACCATCTTAATACCCTGCCCTGTCTGCTATTTGTCAGCTTTGACAGCAAACCCACTGCTGTGCCAAAGCCCAGCCTAAAGAAAAGCCCTCTCTTTCCATCTTCCTCCCTGCAGGACAGACACAAAAAAGGGTAACCCACCATCTGTGCTTTTGAGTGCTCCACGAGTCTGGCAGGGCCGGTGGGATTTTAGCATGCTGTTAAATAAGATGTAGTCTCTTGCAAAAAAAATATGTAGTATTGGAAATTGCTCTGCTCCTAAGGGACAACCTAAAAAGAGGCAGAGACAGAGCACAAAGTAATGAGAAGACCATCAAGACTGACACTAGCAGCAGGAAAAGAGAGCTATAGAACCCCTTTACACACAGTATTTAAAGAAGGCATACCCTTGGAATAAAAGGGATGCTTTAACAGGAGGAGACACAGGCAGTGGTTGTATATTAAGCCGTTCCTTGGGAACATCTTTGGTCATCAAGAACAAAAGCAAACAGTATCCGAGGGGTACCCCAAACCTTAGCTTTCTTCCAAATGGAAAACTGATCTCCGTAGGAAGAAGAATGTCAGCTTGTGGAAGCGAGTGATTACAAAGACACATCTCCTCAGTGTCTCTTCCTCAGTGTCCTAAGATGTGGGGAAGGAAATCCCTTTGTGATACTCGAACTCCACTGAGAACCAAGGTTTCACCCCATCTTTGTGACACTCTTGTGAACAGTGCAGATGGATTTTTGGATCATCTGCGGTAAAATTCATTTGGCTCACGTGTTTGGGGGATTTTAAAACAGTAGAGACCCATCCTCCCAATCACATTAAACCCAGTGCTTATAACAGTGCCACACTGACCCGTGCTTCTCCTTGGGAAAATGCAAAGGAATAAAAAAGCCCACCCTAAAAAGTTAAACTAAACCCTGGAAAAAATATGCTGTGGTAGTGTTTTCTGGGCTCCATCAGGGAAGTATCCTGCAACTCTTTTCTCTTCTACAATCTGAATTTCACTATTTGAGAGGTCACAGTTTTCAGCTTGAAAAGGGTAGATTTAGGCTGGGCATCAGGAAAAAAGGTCTTTAGTGTGAGGGTGGTGGATCACTGGAACAGGCTGCCTAGAGAGATGGTGGAGACCCCTGGAGACAGTCCATGCTTGACAGGACTCTGGGCAATCCCTTCTAGAGATGTCCCAGCTTGTTTCAGGGTGATTGGACTACGTGACCTCTGGAGATCCCTTCCAACCCAATAGATGCTGTGGTTCCATGGTTACACTGCACTTCCCATGCACCGTGGACTTCATGTACACTGATAAGAAAAGGAGACCACCTATGGTCCATAACATAGGAGACAGTTCTTCCTACTGTTTTCACCTTTGATAGAACTAATTCAGAATATAATGACTGGTTTTTAGAAGGAATTTGAGCACAGCTAACCCAAGGCACAGCATTATTTTTACCTGAATGATGAATGCACTTTAACCTGCTAAGAAAACAAATAGGAAGCACCCATAGAAAACCATCGCAGCAATACTGACATGTTGACAGTGGCTGAAATGTCAACTGGCACCAGTAAGGATTTTGATTTTAGCATTAGTAGCAGCTGAAGGTAGGGAGCAGAAATTCAGCCTAACGCTCTAACAAACTACCTGAGCTGTCTGCAGCAATACTGCACAGAATCAGAGTGTTAGGGGTTGGAAGGGACTGTGAAACATCATCCCGTCCAATTCCCCTGCCACAGTACTGTCACCTAGATCCAGTCACACAGGAACAGTCAGGTGGGTTTTAAACGTCTCCAGATAAGGAAACTCTACAACCTTCCTGGGCAGCCCCTTCCAGTGCTCTGGCACCCTCACAGGGAAGAAATTTCTTCTCACCTTTATGTGGAACCTCCTCTGTTCCAGCTGACATCTGTTGCCCCTTGTCCTATCATTGGGTGCCCCTGAGCAGAGCCTGGTTCCTTCCTGCTGACACCCACCCTTTCCATATTGATCAACATTCATGGGGTCACCCCTCAGTCTCCTTTTTTTCCAAGTTCAAGAGACCCGGCTCCCTCAGCCTTTCCTCAGCAGGGAGATGCTCCACATCCTTCATCATCTTTGCTGCTCTGTGATGGACTCTCTCAAGCAGTTCTGTGACCTTCTGGAACTGAGGGGCCCAGAACCAGACACAATATTCCTTAGGTGGTTTTACTAGGGCAGAGTAGAGGGCGAGGAGAACCTCTCAATCTACTAACCACCCCCGTTCTAATCCATTGGCCTTCTTGGCCACAAGGGCCTCTTGCTGGCTCATGGTCATCCTGCTGGCCACCAGGGCCTCTTGCATGAGTTGTTATACTAATAGATGATTTAGTCATTACAATACGAGAAGTGAGTGCAATCCAACTTCCTTTTAATTTCACCATTACTCATCTGAATTAATTTTCAAAATATTAATTATTCATTATTTCCTAAAGATTAATTATTGCAGTAGTAACATCGCTGAGCACTCATCAGTAATCACAGTTTAAGAAAACAAATTCCCTCTTCTCAATATTCTCAACCTTTCACTAGACCCCACAAATGAATCTAGTGCAAGAGAACTATAAACCATCCCTCTTCTGTGACACATTTCATATTCCCTTAGGAAGAGCTGCAGGCTACAGGAGACAGGTGAGATGTGTCACAACAGCTAAGTGCAACTTAAAACAACCTAGTTTTAGAGTCCAGGAAAAGCAATGGGAGATGTGAAGTCACCTTTACCTCATGTCCCCACCCAGCCCCTGGATTACTGTAGGTGCAGCCATAGCATCCCCTGCCCACAGTGAAACCTCCTATATTGCACTCTAAAAGGTTTCTTCTTGAAGAGCTGCCAGGCTCAGCTCAAACAGCCCAGGAAACACAGTCTGCAGCACACCTATTTCTTGCTGAAATCAGCATCTCCGAAGTGCTTTTAGGAGCCATCAGAAAGTACTGCTTTCTGAGCAGTGTTCCTTGAAAGCAGCCCTTTATTTTCACACAGTTTTCCAGGCTTACATTTTCCCAAATATACCTGAAGGCTAATGGCTTACTAGAAATCAAAGCAGAGTGTCACCACGGTTTATTAGCGAAGGTGATGAGTGTTAGATAACAACAGATCCATTAAATATCGTGGTCTTCGATGTAATGAATACTTCAAAACAGCCACATGAAAGTCAACAAAGTGACCGTGGAGGGGAGCACATGCTTACACGGGAGAAACAACAGGATACACATTGAGCATGCTTGATTAAGTGAAATCAGAAAAGCATTGAAATGCCCGCATGTCAGCACACTAACAAACTCAGTGGCTGTGCAAGAATCAGACGACTTATTAAAAACCCAGCTCCTCCTTTAACTGTTTCGGTTCTTTCCAGTTTTCAAAACCCTCCCAGCCACGCACTGAATGCCGCCGCCTTGAGATCCCCTTTTCTGATGAACGATTTCACGTTCGCTGTATTTCTACATCACAGTGTCATCTCAGCCACAGCTCTGCCAAGCTTTTCCTTTTCTAGCCAAAACCAGACTGACCCGACCCGGGCTCACACACCCCATCGACCTTGCAATAGTTCAAAATAATACGTTTCCAATGGACGTCGTTAATGCACTTCACAGCTCCTTTACAAGCAGCCACCGACCTCCCTCTCAAAATTCATCATTAAGACGTTGCCTGCACGGTTATCTCTTCACTTCTGGTGAATGCACAGACATCTGTGGCAGAAATGAAGAAATGTTTTTGGCAGACATCTCCAAATTGTGTTCCTGGGTTAATAATTCACTGTTAAGTGTGTGAGGTAACTGATACTGCCACATAATCCTCAGAGGTCATGGCCTCATTGTGTTTTAGATCCTTCTAAGTGAGACTGGATGTAATTTTTAGAAAATAAGGAGGTATCTTGTTTCAGTGTCGTGATGGTGCATTCTCAACCCATGGGTCTGAGCCTTTCTCTCTCACTCATCCCCTCCGGAGCCTCAGCATGTTCACAACATGTATTAGGATAACAATCTCCTACTCCCAAGTCAGGAAAACAATCACAATTAAGACTCAGATTTTGAGTTACTTGTGTGCTTTCATACGCTTAGGATCAACAGCTCTGGGGACTGGAAAAGTTTTACCCCATGGCAGGCTCAAGGAATTTCCTGTCTCTGCTTCTGGTGGGCAAGACACCATCGCTTATCAGTTCAATCCATACAGGCACCGTCATGTGTCTATTCAATCCCTGCAATCACAGCGGTACAAGAGGATTCTTATTCTTCACCAACACTACTTGGGTTCTGACAAGAAGACTAGTGCTCCCCACTGCGGGAACAGAGTAAAACGAGGCAGTGATGAATGGGATGAAGGGGTAATTGGGCTGTGAAATCTATGAAGTGTGACTTGGCTCCAGAATGCAAATGCATTTACTTGCTCTTTGGAGAGTTTGATTACTGCCTTCTGAGCCCCTGATAGATAATGCAGTCAACAGGGTAAATGAGTGCGACAGCTAGCTCCTCATGCTTTTGCTCATAGGTGATACAACTTCAGCTTGGAAAGGACCGGTTACACGGATGACCAGAGGGGCAGTTGGATCAGGTGTGGTGACTCTGGCTGTGAAGAAGTCCATTTTCCCCACAGCAGCCCTCACAGTGCTGTGCTCTGTAAGGGTAGCCAGAAGGGCATTGCTAAGCACAGCAGTGTTTCGGCTATGGCTGAGCACTGCTTGCACAGCCTCAAAGCTGTCCATCCTACATTCATTCAGACCTCACCAGTGGGCTGGGAGTGAGTAAGATCTTGCGAATGAACACAGCTGGGACAGGGGAACCAAACTGAGCAAAAGGATATTCCACACCCTGTGACACCTGGTCAGCAATAAAAGATAAGAGACAGGAGGCAGGAAGGGGAGAATGAAATTATTCTTGCACCACTTTTTTTCCAGAGCAACCACTGCATGTAGTAAAACTTGGCTTCCGAAGAACTCGATGGGCTTCAGCTGCTTCTGAGGAGCTGAGAATAAAGTATTTCCTTTCCCCGACGTCTGAGTGCAGCCTCTGCTTTTACTTTTATTGCATTGCATTTAGCCTGGAGAAGAGGAGGCTCAGGGGTGACCTTCTCACTGTCTATAACTACCTAAAAGGGGGTTGGAGTCAGACGGGGGTCGGTCTTTTCTCCCTGGACACTGCAGACAGGACAAGGGGTCACAGTCTTCAGCTCCATCGGGGGAGGTTGAGACTTGACATTAGGAACAGGAAAGAGTGATCTGGTTTTTGAACAGGCTGCCCACAGAGGTGGTCAGGTCACCCTGTCTGGAGGTGTTCAAGGTCAGGCTGGATGAAGTGCTAGTGGCATGAGCTAGATGTCAGATGTTAGGGTTACTTGGTTGGTTTTAGGTTGGACTGGATGATCTTTAAGATCTTTTCCAGCCTCATCAGTACTGTGAGACTGTGATGCTGTGATATCTTGACCCACGAGGTCAGTCTACTACATCAGAAAACCTGGTTTGCTTTGTCAAAGGTACAAGACAGTAGATTGATGAAGTTAGAGGCTGTTACTCATCTTTCTTGGTTTAAACTGAAGTTGCCTTTTCTTTCACCATATTTCCCCAGTTTCATGTCCCCACAGCATTCACAGAAAATAATTAAGTGGTAAATACTGCTTCACGCGTGTCTGTGTTGTGGGTGATAACATGGGGAGAGAGAAAGGCACGGTGGCAACGGCCCCTCTGAAAAGCAGCACATCGGTTATGGGATTTTGTTGCTTTAACTTGGGCTCTACTCAGCTTTCTCTTCGTTTTCCGTTGAGTTCTAGTTCAGGCTTGAAAGAAGTTTAACTGCGCAAATTGGACATTAACAAGCCTATGGGGCTTGATGAGGGGCACCCAAGAGCACTGAGAGAACTGGCTGTTGCTGCTAAACTGTTTGCCATCATTTTTGGGAAATCACTGCCAATAGGACAGGTACCTGAGGACTAGAGGAAAGCTAATGTCCCCCCAGTCTGCAGAAAAGGTAAAAAGGAAGCAACTACTCACCAGTCAGTCCCACCTCTGGAAAAGTGGTGGAGCACTTCATTCTAGAGGTCATCTCTAAGGACATAAAGGATATGAGGATAATCAGTAGCAGTCAGCATGGATTTACCAAGGGAAAAATGTGTTTGACTAATATAATAGCCTTTTCTGAAGTTCTAACGGAGTGGGTGGATGAAGGAACACCAGTTGATGTGGTCTTGATCTTAGGAAGGCTTTTGATACACTCCCCCTTAACATCCTCATAAACAAGCTTAGGAATTACGGAATCAGTGATCAGACTGTCAACTGAATTAGGAGATTGGCTGTTCAACAGTGCCCAGAGAGAGGTGATTAATGGTGCAGTCTAGCTGGAGATCTGTAACTAGCCATGCCCCCCCAGGGATCAGTCCTGATCCAGTGCTGTTCAATATCTTCATTAATGATATTGATGATGCAATAAAGGGTCTACTCAGCAAGTTGTGGAGTCCCCTTCTCTGGAGACGTTTCAGACCTGGCTGGATGAGTGTTTGTGTAGTTTGATTTAAGTGGTTATGATTTCAGTAATCTGCATTTTCTCTGAGCAGGAGGATTTGACCCAATGGCCTCTGAAGACTCCTTCCAACCCTAATAAACTGTGCAATTCTACTTATAGAAACTAGCAATAGTAGCTCTAGTGATAAAGCTGCGCAGTCAGTTTCCTTGCCTTCATTTTTGTACCTTCTAATAGTGAACTAGTAGCATGATTTTAGCGTGTTTTGAGGTCTCCTATTCTCCAGTGAAGTCAGCGGGCTCTGCAGGTATTTCACGCCTCTAGACAGACTGTGAAGCCTGACCTGAGGAACTATGAGTCAGTATTTTAGCAACTGTTTTCAAATGTACACAAAGTTGTTATTCAATGAGATGCAAACCCAAGGTCATCAAAGTCCGTCTTACTTCTCTCCTCATCTCCGCAGTTGTAAGACCTAAACATGGAAAACATCTCAAGGAGATCAGGAATATCTTGGAGGATGCACCCAGTACATCTGAAATACTTATATATTATATGTGATATATTATATATTAAATATTATACATTACATATATTCTGTTCTTCATTTCACTGCTACACTTAGTGATGTGCTGAGCACAAGTTGGTGTTTATTGATATTCAACCATGAAAACCCATTGATCAATCCTTATAAAGAATGTTCACTTCCTCAAATTTATCGTCTTCCTTTATTAAAAATCAGTATTCACTGTATGCTGGTTGCTGTGGGTTGAATGTCAAAGGTATGCCTAGGCACCCCCTGAATGTTTGAATTTATTTCAAATACTTGGACATATTTGGTAAGATTTTCAGGCCCTGCTCCATCTGTGACTCTTCTGCTCTGTGGGAAGGCCGTTTCTTTATAGCTTGACAGTTCTCTCCAGATTTCCCCTGCGATGGGCTGAAGCGGGTGCAGGACACACTGGGGCTCTCAGCCAGCCTTACACTTTCAGGGCTTTAGTTAATCGCCTTCCTTCCCTTCCCTCCTGCCAGATCACTCATAAATGGCAGAGAAATGCCATTTAATATCCTATCCACAGCCTTCCTAAGAAGGAGTTCCTAGTGTCATCCCCAACAGAAGAGCGAAATCCATGTTGTAAATCCTTTCCCATCACCAGCACTGTTTCTCTTTTGCATGCTGCAGGCCCTTGTATTATCCGTATAATCACTAAGACGATGCCTCTGGAATATGTCTTCAGTTCTTGCCCTAACAAAGCTTAAGATAACTTAATACAGAAATGAAGTTTCTGTTAGCCAGTGATACATGGACTAGGGGGAAACAAGAAGGATCTTAATTTCCAGGGCTATTGCCAGGGTAACTTTTCAGAGGCACAAGATGGGTTTGCTAGGAAAGCAACAGCAGGAGCATCTCATCCAGAGAAAAACTATTGCCTAATCACAGGCAGCGCTAATCACAGGCAGCTCCAAATCCAGCCCTGACACACAGGCAGCAGAGAAGAGCATCTGGTCCTCGTGTAGCAGAGAGTGGCTGTCTGAGCGGCATCTGGCACTGTGGCCATGCGTACCTCACAACGAAGGAATATACTGAAACGAGGGTAGCTTGGAAGCCTCCTGTGCCATACCAGGCCAGTTATGCCTTGTGTTGGTGCCTCTCTCTTCTGCTTTTCTTCCTGCATCATCTCAGGCAGGGAATGAGTGTAGGTGGGAAGATGGAGGAGTTCCACATGGTTGCCACTTTGTCCAAAGGAGGGATGAGGAGAAAGGAAAAGGTAAAATAGCTGAGCCTTCTGGGACCTCTCCATCATTATTACCTTTCAGTTCATAAGACTGCTTACCCAGATGAGGAAAGCCAGTAAAACACATCTGAGTGCCTTGTTCCTGCATCTTCAGGTCTGCTATGTGAATTTGTGCAATTTCTTAAAGTCCACTGTATCCAAGATGCTCTTCTTGTCAAATGGAACTAAGAGGTGTCATCCAGTAGAAAGCATTTTCAAAACCTCACATGAAAAATGCTTAGTGGTATGGCTTGGTTTTACCAGAGCAGCTGTCCTACTCGAGGTACTTCCTCCTGGAGAAAGGGTGCTCCACAAAATATAATACTCCATTTTCTGGGCTGTGTTCCTGCAGCACAGGAATACAGCCCACAGCTCCACTGAACGCTGTAGCAGACAAGCAGAAGACATGGTTTGCAAAGTCTTAGAGAAGCAAAGAAAATGAATAGGTTTTCCACAAAGTTCCTTAGTTGATCATGAGCTCATGCCCAGTATTGACATTACACCTCTTCAGGAATATGCACCTAGCATCTTTTCTCTCTATCTGATGCACTCAGCAGCCCACTGTAAAACCCTTCAAGAGCCATAGATATTCACTGCTCTTGCATTAGACCATTAGCTAGCTTATGGCTACTCAGCCTCACGAATTGCTGTTATTGCCTGAAAACAAGAGCCTCACTTAGAAATGGAAAAGCATCTCTGAGTTTACTGGGAAGTGCTCTGTGCATGTCTGCTCACAAACAGCAACCTCTACATATCACTCTAAATGCAGAGTTTTCACCTGAGCTGTTAAACCTCCAGCAACATCTTGCTAAGAGCCAACATAAAAAGTGTGCAAAGAGTGTTCTCTGCAGCTCAGAGTGAATTCCACCAGCCTTACAAAATCCAGAAAGCACCCCACTTATTCTCGAGTATCTTGGCAATCCAGGTCTAGATGCATCAACCATGGGAGACGATGGACAGGCTGGTGGTCTGGTCCATAGTGTCATAGAAGCAACCCAGGAGAGAAAATGTGGGGAACAGAAAACCAGGCAGGGTCTACAAATCCATTCACTGCTCCCACAAATGCACTCTGACCTTGATAGGGAACCCTCCTACCTACACCACAATGTGCACAGCACTGTATGCTTCTGTCTTTGCTCTCATCACCATGGGCTGAGAGTAACAAATTTCCCTTGAAACCCCTTTTCTGACCATACCTATGAAAGCCTGTGGAAGTGCACAGAGAGCTTCTTGCTGGAATCTGATGGTGCTTAAGGGCACCAATTTGAGATGCAGGCAGCCCTTGGTGGCACGGAGAAGTGCAGAAAATGTTCACAGTAAAGTAAGAATGCGGTCCAGGATGAAGAGGGCACACATTTTAAACCCTTTCTCTGCCACTGTCAGCCTCCCAAACCTCCCTTAAGGACAGTAATTTCTAGTAGTTTCTCGACTATGTTTATGCTGCAGTGGCTCAGGACCTGGATATAAAGCAAGTATTTCATAGAATCATAGAATCATTCCGGTTGGAAAAGATCCTTGAGATCATCAACTCTACCAAGTTCACCACTAAACCATATCTCTAAGATCATCCAAATGATCTTTAAACAAATCCAGGATGGTGACTCAACCCCCTCCCTGGACAGTCTGTTCCAATGCCTGATGACTCTCTCAATATTTCTTTCTCCTAATGTCCAGCCTGAACCTCCCCTGGTGCAGCCTGGGGCTGCTCCCTCTGGTTCTATCACTACTTACCTGTGAGAAGAGATCAGCACCCCCCTTCCTAGGTCTGATCGCACATGTAATGAGGAAGCTATGGTGGAAGAGCAATTTAAAGACTCATTTCAAGGTATTTAATTAAAGATATTTAAATCTTAGTTCTTTTGAGGAGTGCTTCTGTTTCTTTTGAAAGTAGCTTTAAACCCGTGAGGTTCTTACATCCATCCAAACCTCATCGTGCCCAGTTGGAAAAGAAAAAAGACCTAGTACCAAGTGGGAAAAGAAGGTGGATCCTGAGAGGCAGATTATTTCTCCCCAGCTAGCACAGACAGTAAGAACAAACGGCAGCCCGTTGTATGGAGCTGGTCTTTCGCTTGCCAGCCTTTTTCTTTTTGAACTTAGTGAAAACAATTGAGCTTGTTATTTTTTTTAAGGCAAAACCAGCAAACACGATCTGGTAGCCACATGGGCAACACAAAAGCAAATCACAGAGGACATTCGCTTCAAAATTGGTTGGCACTCCACAAGGCGTGAGATTTGTACTCCCTTGTGGCTCTTTAGCTCTCTGAAGCAGTGGGCAGAGATGGAAAAGTGGGTGTGAGACGTTCTCCCAGCCAGGAGAAGAGCAGGATTATCAAGATATAGAGGATGACAGTGGCTGGTCCACCAGCCCACCACCCCTCTCTGGCAAAGCAGCCACTGCATTCATAGGAGAGGACTTTCTGACCAGGAGATGCCTGGGGTACAGAGATACGCACCGCTCCTGCCAAACCGCTCAAATCCTATTCCCAAAGTTCTCTTCAACCATCAGCACCAAAAGGATTGCCCATAGTCTGGCCCAAACTAAGCCCTTTGTGTTCTGACTTGCTTGAGGGACACGTTACTGTGGTGGGTTTGTGAGAAGAACTGGGAGCAGTTAGCAAGAGCTCGGCAGAGTGGGGAAGCTGTCATTTCAGCTGGAGTTTCACAAAGGAAAGGCTTTTCCTTGCTCACACCTTTAGCTTTTCTGCTTTTTCTGCTTCACTGCCTGCTCACATGAAAGGCAGCCGCAACAGCACTTGAAGCAACACTCACTGATCTGATTTTTCATGCCTGGTCTTTGCTTTGAGTTGAACTCTACACAGGTAGAGTTCTCTACCTACTCTAATACAGGTTTCAATCACAGAGAGCAGTATGGGGAGACATTTTCTGTTTGTTTTCCTTGCTTCACTTCCCTCTGAAAGGGCAGGAAAGGGCAGGATGAAGCACTGGACAACTTTAGCTAAGGCAGACCCTGTCGTATAGTTCATATACATGTAATTCATAACAGTGCTCAGACCTTGGATTTAAACTCTACAGATTTCCTCTTATTTAGCCAGTCTTTCTACACATACACACACACATCCCAAAAAGGCCCTAATCTAAATCAGATCTGGGTATTCAGGAAACATACAGACCACTACAATGAGTAAAACATTTGCAAGTCATCCAGAGACTCAATTTCCTTCATAAAGGAATAGCACAACAGGGTTTATTTTGTAAGGAGAAAAGAATCCCTTTCTGGGTGCCTACAGTAGTTCTGATGTCTCTTTGGCTGAGTCCTTCCAGAGTATCGAGGAGCCGAGGACAACTTGTTTGCTTTTTAATGATTTTTTTATCGCTACCTTGTCCACTTCCAAATGTGGAAAAAATTCTAGCATCAGACTGCTCACACCAAATAAAAACTGCAGTCATTTCCACCCTCTCATCAATAAAGAGAGAAAAGTGATGATAGTAGAATTTTATTGGCTCTATTCAAACAGGCTTCTTCTCCCCAACAGGACTGTGCTACTACTATAAAACTTTTCTGACACATTACTTTAAACATTAGCGCATGGACATGCCAGCTCTGCACTTCAGGAGCTACAGTTCAACGCCAAGAGCTATTAGTCACATTAAGAAGTCTATTCACAATGCAGCAGACAGAGAGGAGAGTATCTGAATCCTTCCGTCTCCAGTGCTGCCCTGCGCCCTGTCAGGCTGCAGCCTGACTCATACATGGGGCAGCCAAGAGATGTTTTTCTACCAGCAGTTGGAAGCATGAGAGGTTTGGGCAGTGGGAACTTTCATTCTCGTTTATAAGGTGGATGCTGCTGTAGCGCACCAGGGGATGGCTGCAGTCAGCTGAGGACAAGTGATGAGAGAAGGGAAGAACAATGAAGTTAAGCAAACAAATGTCTCGTCTAGGTCTGGGAAACTTCTAGTCTAAATACATCGTCCTCCTCCTTCAGCATACATGTGTGTGCTGCTCTTTAGGACAAGTAGGGCCTTTCTTTTCAGCTCCTTTGACTTCAGCAAGGATCTCACAGCTGGGACAATGGCTTGTCTATTACAAGCACTTCTTACAAGCGCCGACGGAATTTGCACGCTCCTCAGAGTCACTTCAGAGGAAAAAGAGCAAATACCTTTAAGACCAAATGGCTCACCTTTATGCACTACCCCTGTATTTAATCTGATCTTATGAAAAACTGTGATTTATTAAGTAAGCACCCGAGAAATTTACCTGTCTACATTTTTCCTCTTGCATGGAAAAAGGCAAGAGAGTCTGAAATGACTGGAGCCCTCCTAACCAAAGCACAGCCTGGCAAAGGCAGAAAGAATATCCCAGCTGAGACAGAGAATGAGACAGCAGGCAGAGGGAATCAAACAACAAACCGCATACATGACTGTAGAGAAGTCTTCACATGTATCTGAAAGCACTGATACAGATGGGTTGTGCTTGGGTTTGTTCCTTTGACTTTTGCACTGAAAGTGAATCCATTCTGCTGCTGATCTCAGGAAGCGCTAATTCGTGATAGAACACACTTGCTGAAATGAGGGATGAAAAACGTCTACACACGCTGCGCAAGACAGGCTGCAATCTGCAGAAGTGAATGTGGCGTCCGTATATCAAACAAATGGCCTACAATTCAGGGAATAATTGTTTTGAAACAATCTCACATGAATTCACCTTCACGAGATTAGAGGCTGATGTCACCGCGAGGGTGAAGTCATCAGCAATGACTTAAGCTCATGGGATAATGCCAGAAGAACCCGATCGGCCCTTGTGCAAAGCTTAACTCCTTCCGAGCAACAAGAAATGCTAACAACTATTTACCTCTTTTGCTTGCAGGATTTCCTCAGTGAGTTTCAGCACAAGAACGCTCGTGGTTGACTAATGGGGACAGGGAAAGTAATCTTCTTACAGCACTGCCAGTGATCTCTGCTTGCTGATTTTAAAGCCATATTCTGAATTGAAGTTGAACTTCAAGACAGAGAAAACTGGCAGTAAGCTGTGAGGGTAATTTTGTGATGTATGTGTAAGTTCCTGCAGGACTAAGTGCTCAGGGGAGTAGTTCCCACTCATTTTCGGTCACCATCGCAGCAGGATTCAGCAAGGGGACTTGGACTCAGCCTTACCTTCATTAAGAGCAGAAACGTAAAGAGATGGGGCCCACAGTGACCGCAGCAAGCTTTTCCCAGATGCCATAGGCAAACCGATCTGCCCATTACTGCATGTGGTGTGGCTGTACCAGCTAGCGGTGCCAGATCGACATGAGTTGGGTGCCTTCCTGAGGTAATAGAAAAGCACATGATTAAGAGTCAGTGGCATTAAAAATCATCGGAGTCATCCTGGAAAGTATAGATATTTCTGTTTGACTGAGAAATGCATGCTTGTGTGGGAGTGGTGTGAGCTTGTTCTATTTCCAGCCTGTGAGCTACGAGGTGTGACAAGTTTGCTTCACCGCTCATTCAGTAAATGCCACTCCCTGGCAATGGTGAGGAGCTTGGACAAAATCAAAACTATCTGGAAGAGCACTAAACCTAAGGGGTGAGCCTGATCCTCCAGGCCACAGTGTTCACAAGCTCCTTGTGCATGGACCAGGCCCCCGGAGGGAACCTTGTAAAAGGGTTTGTCAGCATGGACAAGTGACCTTTGCCAAGCCTGAGACTGCTATGCAAGCTGCACTCACTCACTCCTGACGTGGATATCCTCGATGCACATCACCAGTATGGCTCCTGGGGCAGCTCACCTGGCACTGACAGCGCTTTGGAGAGCCCCAGGCTGCGTGTTGGCATGCTATAACTTCACACACAGCTGCAGAGCTCAGGTGGGCTCCAGCTCCGCTGAAACCAACTTTGCTCTGCTCTGCTGAAAGTAAGATTAGGGCTTGGAAACTGTCTCCTTAAAAGTCTCTCATGTATTAAAGCCAAATAGTTTATTTAACCCCTTCTTTCTCTGCACTGCTCTTGCAACTCATGTACTTTGTGAAGTTTGGAAAAGAAAAGGCAGGGCTCTTTTTTGGTATCTATTTGTACATAAAACAAATCTACGTCTTGGGTTTAAATGCTGAAGCTTAAGTGTTGGAAGGTCCTCTATCTGTGCTAGTTCAATTATAAGCAGGGAGATGCACAAGTCGAGCCAACAAGGGCACATCTATCCTAAAAGACCTTAAGTTATGACCTTTCCAGTGTGTCTCAGCAGGTTGTCCATAAGCCAGATGCTACCAAGTAATGTAGCCCATCATCTTTTCCACAGAAGGAAATAAAGGATGGAGACAAAGGCTAGCTGTTTGGACAACAGGCACAGCCAAACATCCCTTGTGGCTGCCCAGCTCTCAGACCTGGCACTGAGACAGGAACATGGGACTGCTGCCTCACTCCTGACAGACACGCAGAGCAGCTCCTGATGCCAGCCCCTCTGACCATGATGCTGCAACTCACAAAGGAAAGGGGAACCCAGAAATAAACTGCAGGCCGTTTGGCCACCAAAATGAAATCACCTGAACATAAAAGGGCTATGGTTAGTATTGAATGGCCTAGGGCTTAACAGCGTGTTCTCCTAAAAAGAAAGCATTTCTTGATGAAAAAAAGCCTACAGCTGTAGACAAAAGATCTAGGGCCAGATTGTCCTACTTTGGAAGGACACACACTGTACCAGACAGAGAAAGATTTGGTGGTTCATAGGTACCCCGCAGGTGAACATCCTGCCTGTCTCCCTCTTCTGCTACATTCTCCATCCAGGCAGCTCAATCTCAAAGCAATCTCTCCACCCAGAATTCAGATTGACAAAGTATGAACTGGCCACAGTCACATATGCTGGAGTAGAAGACACCTTCCACACAGCCAGCTCATTCGTGTTTTGAAGAACTGAAGAGCCAAACCGGATCAATCTGTCAGTGAAAAACCTTCTCCTAATGTCAAGTCTAAACCTCCCCCGATGGATGGAGCTGAAGACTGTGACCCCTTGTCCTGTTTCCAGTGTCCAGGGAGAAAAGACCAATCCCTGCCTGACTCCAACCCCCTTTTAGGTAGAGACAGTGATAAGGTCACCCCTGAGCCTCCTCTTCTCCAGGCTAAACAGCCCCAGCTCCATCAGCCTCTCCTCGCAGGGCTGACCTTCCAGCCCCTTTGCCATTCTAGTTGCCCTTCTCTGGACTCGTTCCAGCCCCTCGCCATTCTTCCTGAACTGAGGGGCCCAGAGCTGAACACAACACTCCAGGAGCGGTCTAACCAGTGCCGAACACAGGGGGAGGAGAACCTCCCTCTCCCTGCTGGCCACACCATTCCTGATACAGGCCAGGATGCCATTAGCCCTGTTGGCCACCTGGGCACATTGCTGACTCCTGCTAAGTTTACCATTTCCTTCAAATACAGAGCTGTGGTGAGACCATCTTCCTCTTCTACTGCGTGAGAGGGCATAATTCTACCCCTTGTGTTATTGCACCGTGCCTTACCTAGTGGTCCAAACTGGAAGCTTATATAAAATATTGAGACGTTATATTTTGCAAACCAAGCCCTGAAAAGGGAGTGTCTACAATCTTAATTACAATTTGCTGCAAGAGCTCAAATCCCAGCCAGTTCTGCAAGGCTTGTGGCAGCTGACTTATTATTCTAGCACGCTTGATGGAAATACAAAATTGCATCTCCTTCTCTGTGAGACCTCTCGGTTTCTGGCACTCGCTAGCTGTCAGTGATTATATATTGGATTTTTCTGTCAGCGTGGAATAAAAGGAAAGTTAAAAAAAAATAAAGTAATACATGAAAATAATTACATTCATATTAGGTTCTGTAAAACCCACCAGCTAGTTTGGAGCTGCCCATGTATGGGGAGCTGAATGAAAAGGAAGGGATCGCCAGCCTCTCACAGAGCTATGCAAGGGCTGGCCATTCATTTCATTTTTATGCTGCCAGAGAGAACTGGGGATTTCCTGCTACCAGCAGTGCTCACACGCTGTAAAGTATCGACTGCAGTTTTTGCCCATCTTATATACCCACCGCTGGGGTAAGTTGCAGGAAAGGTTTATGCTATGTGTTCTCCCAAGGCGTTCATCAGAAGGCTTTTCCCATGCTATCTGGCTGAGGTTAGCCAAAGAAACACCAGGAAATTACTCTGGGGATGCCTTCTCCTTCCTCCTCATTCTTCCTCACTGCCTCAAACTGCATGTAAAAGAGCTGAAACATAAATACCTGTCATAAAATCCTTAGCAAAATCGTTCCTAGAGCTTGCTATCCACTGCGCCAAGTTATTCAAGCTATCGAGGGGTGACATGAATGGTCAAGGGGCTGGAAGGTCAGCCCTGCGAGGAGAGGCTGATGGAGCTGGGTCTGTTTAGCCTGGAGAAGAGGAGGCTCAGGGGTGACCTTATCGCTGTCTATAACTTCCTAAAAGGGGGTTGGAGTCAGGCAGGGGTCGGTCTTTTCTCCCTGGACACTGGAGACAGGACAAGGGTCACAGTCTTCAGCTCCATCGGGGGAGGTTTAGACTTGACATTAGGAGAAGATTTCTCACTGACAGAGTGATCCGGGTTTGGAACGGGCTGCCCACGGAGGTGGTTGGGTCACCGTCCCTGGAGGTGTTCAAGGTCAGGCTGGATGAAGTGCTGAGTGGCATGAGCTAGATGGCAGATGTTAGGGTTACTTGGTTGGTTTTAGGTTGGCCTGGATGGTCTTTAAGGTCTTTTCCAGCCTCACCAGTACTGTGAGACTGTGATACATTATCCAGCCTTCCCCAAGCAAAATGCACCCGGACACTTTTAGCAGTGCCAGTCTCTGGTGGTTCTAGGATGCAGCACACACCATTGCACACCATGCAGCACAAGGCAGTCCTTTTTTAAGCACTGTGACCATCTCAGTCCCCATCCTCATGTCGTCCAGGAGCTGGATTTCACACAGCAAACCAAACCAATTCTATACCTGCTGGAGAATACAGCACTGAAGTGGTTAATCAAGTCAATAGAAATATTTTCCTGTTAAGAATTTAGGGGACTGGGAAGGGTAGGAGAGTTAGCCCAGTCACACATCTACTCTCCGACTCAGGTGATGAATTTCAGTTGTTTTATTCAAACTAGCCCAGATTAGCAGAGCCACTTCAAAATGATCCACAGTTCATTCTGTACCTACTGATCTGTTCTTCGGCTCCTTGGCAAGCAAACAAAAACACAGGGGAGCAAACCGTTTTCTTTTGCCTCACACATTGCTGTTAAACTCCTGTATTTACAGTCAGAGTGTTTATAAACAAAATGCCAGGCTGCAAACACAAAGGAAAAAAGCATTTTATCTAGCTAACAGCTATTAAAAACATGAAGAGGAATCGAATCAGCTCTTTTTAAGTCAGAATAACTGGATGAACTCAACACAAATATTGCCAGCAGCTTCAGTAACCCAAACCCACCTTCTTTTCTGCAAGAAAGCTGAAAGACCAAGACACTTCACTCAGCTCTAGGTGCAGCTTTCGTCCTGAAAGATGCCCACGTCCCGCTTCTCTGGATGCGGTCTATTTATCTTCTCCAGCTCTTAGTATCTTCCATGATGTTAGGGAATTGGAATAGTAGACACTGAAAAGAAAACCTTGCTTTTTGTTATCTGATCCTTAATCCCCGCTGTTTCCCTTGCACGTTATGTCTGGGGAGGTAGGGGAAACTCATCTGCTGATCTGTCAACAAGCCATCTATCTGTAATGTCTGCTCCACATTCGCTTGGCTATGTCATGTTTGATGCAGATGTTTTGACAGGAATGGCAGAGCCAAACGAAGTGTGTTGTCTTCTACTGTGACCACTCTCAAAATAAGGTTTATTTCAAAACAAAGTTTGCCCTGCTTTTTAAAAATACAGAGTACTTTGTGACAGGGAGTGCCTTCTCTTCAGCCAGGGTGCTGCTTTTAAGGAAATCACACTATCAACATTGCAAACCTCTCCTACCTTCTAAAAAGAGTGATTTGTGTATTTATGCCAGAATTCAGTGCTCACCTTCTGTTAAAGACAGGCAGGAAGAATTTAATAGGTGCCTCCCAAATGAGCAGTCCAAACAGACAGAGCCAGAACCGACGCACTCTTGTCTCTCCCGTACGTTGCAGCGGTAATTGTGCCAGATGTTGTACCACCTGAGGACAGACGGAAAGACATCTGTTTTCTTTCAGACACTGCCTTACACCAAGCACTGGGCTCTTGCTAGCTTAGACCACTTTCTTTAACTGCTTCCACCTCAGGAGAGAAAGGCAAAAACCAAGCTCCTCTTCCCAGCAAATATTGCACTGGTAGCATGCCTCATGTAGAGATATTCTGTGTGACAGCCACGCTTCAGGTTCAGAGTGCATTGTCACCAGGTCAGAAGTCATTTCAAGGGTATGTTGCTCGTAAAGGTATATGGAGTCAAATCTCATGGGCATTTATGGGTTGCTGGATGGTAACTTGATGTCAATCTTCTTCAAAATATCTTTCTGCATGTAGAAAAGAGCCATGGCTGTATCACTGGCTACTGGACAGGATCATGGCATGACCATGAGCCCATGCAGTGTGGAAAGCATGGATGGGTGCTTCTGCCCAACCTGAGACCCTAAGCCAGCCCTGTTTCCTCCCTTCCAGAGGTCTTGCAGGGCAAGTCAGCTCTGAGGGCTATGCTTGGCAGCCCTCACTAACAGTAGAACCAGCAAGTTGAACTGCTGAGAACTGAGGCTGACACGTGGATGATTCCTTTTTTCCTATGAGAAACCACAAGTGTCCAGATTCTTGTGGGGGAGTGTGGAGAAAAATACACCCCTGACACGTCTTCTCAGAAGCAAGCACTCTTCAGAGAGAGTCTAGACTGGATAACAACAGGTGTCTGCTTCAGGGAGTGAAGCTGTTGATGCAGCAGCACAGTATAAAAGTCAGGCTGTTTGCAGAGACCCCCCACCCACCCAGGGAGATAGAGTCTGTGTCATCTCTCTGTGGGAGTCTCCTCCCTCTCTGCAGCTAGGCTGCTGCAGACAGAATGGAGCAAACTCGGATATTGACCTGGACTGTGAGTTTAGTGGAATTTTGTTATGATCAGTTTGGGTGGATGTTTCCTTTGTTATGGATGTTCTCACTACCTTAGGGTTGGTTGGCTCAGAGGCATCCTGCTTTATGTTGATGGTAACGGGTTACACTACCTTATCTTCTCATTCTGTGAAGACCAGCAATAAACTGTGCTTCCTGCCAATGGCCATGCTTGCCTTAGTGTTCTAAATTAATTCACAGTGGATCTTACCTTGGAGCACCTCTTTCTCTGCAGGCTCTCAAAACCTTCTACCAACTGGTTTAGACTAGATGTCCAAATGTAAATGAAATTAGCTCAGCCATAGTGTTAACATCTCTAACCCTCTTCCTTGCAAACAGCATGCTTGGAAATATCTCCTTTTAAATTCATGGCAGAAAGGAATATGTCACAGTCACACCTATGAGCCTGCTCAAAGTGTCCCCAGAAACTACCCAGGCAAGGGCCTTTAAGCAAGAGAAAATCCTCAACCTGTAGAGGCATAAAATGAATTCACAACTGTGAAGACGATGCCACCTGGCCGACTTCCAGAGGCACCGGGACCATCATAAATTCTGACGTGGCTGCCAGCCAGCAGCTTGTAGCTGATGCAGGTTTTCTGCTATCCAGCTGGGAGGATGAGACAGGCAGGGAGCAGGGGAAATGAGAAAACAGGAGAGAAAGCAAAAGACTACTGATTCCTAGCACTGGGTTTTATTATAATTATAGGTTCAGTAGCTGGAAGACATGGTAGTATTTTTAATACTTTATATCACCTCATCCTCTGATCCAGATTGCCTCTTCAGGTCCTTGCACCTCTCCACCGTGAGCACAACCATGCTGGACTGTCCCGTCTCCTATTTTTTGCATCCACATTTCCTTAGTGTGCTCATCACACCAAAGATTAAGGTGCAGCCAAAAGGGCATTTTCTGGAAGGACCACATTTGTTGGAGAGTTGCAGAGACCACAGCTGCCTCTGTTTCGCTTTCCTTGAGCTAAGCGTACTCACTGAACTCCGAGGATACAGAAGCAGTTTGTGTCTTGAGAGGAGCCACTTCAAAAGGTTTTACTGTAAAAAATTGCAATCTGAGACCCTGAAGAGCAAACTGATGCCTTTCTAGCTGCATTGCCTGTGAGGGCTGCTGTATGCTTTCACAGGATACGAGGACTGACTACAGCAAAGATGTCTATACAAATGTACTATTGCTGCTCGTACAAGAGGTGTGCATTAGCAGGGGAAGGAACTGTGATTATCCGAAACGTGATAGCAAGCACAGCTTTTCTGCTCAGGGATTCTTATTCTCCCATCCCTAAACCTGCTGTTGTAATTCCTGGGGGGTTTGTGAATTTTCAATTCCCTGTCACAGTCAGCTCAAGCTAAGAAAAATTAAAGAAGTGCTCTGGCTGTTTCAGACGTTTCAGAGTCTAAGAAAGATTGTTTTCCACTCAGGAAAATCACCATGATCCACTGAACAGAACCACCTATGTAAGTGTGTCCCAGGTTGAAAAGGGGACTCAATCAGTCCTTAGGTTTGTGCCTGCAATCTAAGCACACCAACCAGCTCTTGAGTAGATTTTTCCAGGTGATGAAGCAACTTCGCTGAAAAGAAAGGAGTTCTTGAACCCACACTCCAGCAAAAGAAAGAAAAAATCCCAAGTAAGTAAAAGAAACAAACAGGAAGAGTGTCACCATGCCTTTGCACACATTCTGAGGAAGATGGGAGACAATTACATCGCAGTCTTTGGTTTCAGAAAAGAGCAAACACTGCCACAAAAACCGGGACAACAAACACCCCTGTGACTCAGAGGACTCAGAGGCTCCCTCCCAGCTCTACCCGTCATGGAAAGTCCCTTTTCCAACCATCCATAATCTCTATCTCACTCTTTTCACTTTTGGCAAAGTCTTTGAGGCTCAGCATGGCACGGCCAGATGATGTCAGTCAGAAAAGTGTGGTCCTCAGGCAGCCACGGCTTCCCTAACGCAACAACATACACTTCAAAACCCCAGTCTTTCTTCTGGCCAAAGGTTTAAGAATCACAAGTCCTTTCTCCTTCTTTGGCACACACAGTCCAGCCAAGCATAAAAGAAAACCTCAAACACCCTTCTGGGCCTGTTTTCTACTTCTCACTCAAGCATTTCCCAGTCCCTCAGCCGCAGCTGTGACATAGCTGCTCTGCTCGTGGCCAGGAACAGAACAAAAATTCACAAAGACACCAACTGTGAGAATCAAGATTAAGGTGATCCTCACAGATCAGTTCCTTCCTGGATGTGCTTGAACTCTGAACTCTTGCGTGCGCTTAAAGATCATTTAGATGTGGTGCTTAAACTCATGGTCTAGTGGTGAACTTGGCAGAGTAGGGTTATTGGTGGAACCTGATAATCTTAAGGGCCTTTTCCAACCTGAATGATTCCATGGTTCTATGGTTCTTTGGAAGTGCTCTGGATTTCTGGATCATGTCCAAGGATGAAAGTAATAAACAGCAAGAAGCAAATCCAAGTGTATGCTCACCAAGGTCTAGGGGCAAAAAGGAATGGTTGTGCAGGGCATCATGCCTTTATATGTGCACTTCCAAGTGATGTTGATATGTTTCCTCATTGACACGTCGCACTGTAGACTAACATCTTACTGTGCTATCCTCTGTCACATATTGCATCATTTCCCCTCCTCTTGGAAACCTGCATTTGAGACTCTTTCTCAGTGTCTGCTCCACAGAATTCCTTCCATTTTAACATTCCCTATCCATGTATCAAAGGGCCATGAGGATAATGCTTCCATTTCCGTGAGTCCAGACAGATGCAGGTTTTTAATCCTTCTGACAGAATACTGACTGAAGCGTGATTTGAAGTGAATCTCCAAGTGGTACCCACTCAATGTGCGCTGCTTGACATGACAGATTGGGCTCAGAACACACTAACGGGATTCCTTTCAAACAAAGCTGTTCCAGAAGCTGCGCCTATGGAGCCACCCTGCTCCAGCAGCTAGTGGACATGCTGGGCATGGCCCAGACTACAGCCAGTGCAGAGCAAACCCCCTTAACGTATGTGAGGTATGATGCCAAGACCTCAGTCACGCTGCTTTGCTTTACAAGCCTCCTTCTATCTATCTGCATTGCCTACCAGTGCAGACATGCTCAGCAAATAGCATTCTATGGGAAGTCTAGGCCAGATTCTGAGCCTAAAATCTTTAAAATGGGTGTAAAAAGAACTTACTGAAGCAATGCAAAATACATCTATCAGTTGCTCTATAAATCTTATCTCTGTGTGACTACAGACAACCTGCAACACAAGCATTCCCAGAAGCACAGCTTATTTCTGGTGTAACCTGAGTTTACATTTGGTCTTTTACTCGTGTAAATATTTTCATAAAGCAGGCCAGATCACAACTGGCATAGTCCTTATGGTAAACTTTGAAATCTAAACTGTTCGCAGAGTGAATGATAATCACTGGCTGGTACAAGAGCACTGCAAAAAATCCATCTCCTGAAGCCTAGGAAGGTTTTCTTCCCATTAAAACAGAGATCAAGGCCGGGCAGAACATCAGAAGGATGTTCATTGCTGGGGGAGAGCCAAGCCTGTGTCCTCTCCTGAGCACCACTAAAACTATGGTGACTAGGAAACAGGTGATTTAAAGTCTCCCCTAGAACACAGTGAAAAAGTCAGCATGGGAAAATTCCCTCATTCCCTTTGGGGAAAACAGTGAGTGTGGAACTTCCTCAACATTACCATCTAACGAAATAAATACCTTTAAGACACGAGAGATGCATTCTCATGTGCCATGTGCTTGTTGGGGATGGACCTGCTTATATTTTCACTGCTGACATGCTGCTTATTTAGCACAGTAAGGCTCTTCCTGATTTACAGCCCTGCAAGCATCAAAGGATATGGTTACTCAGGTTTGGGGCTATTTCAAAAGTCAGGAAGGCAGTGGATAAAGGGAGTTACTTAGGGAAAACACTGATCCTTTTGAAATGTAGCGTGGAATATTCCATTTCTACTATTAAATGAAAATTAACAACGAAAATAGAAGAAGCAGCTTCATCTCCATTTACAAGAAGATATTTTACAGGATGTGACACCATCAAGATTCTGGCAACTCTCTCTTGTTCAAATCCATAGCCCTAATACCGTTTCAAAATCATTCCCTATAGCATTGCCATCATCCCTTGTATTCCAAGAAACTATGGCTCTGCCCTAAGAACAAATTCCTTTGAAGAAGGACATTATTCATGTGTAAGCCCACGTGTTTATGATGTGCTTAAATGCTTTCCTAAGCTGAGCCCTGGAACTGGTGGAATATGACATGAAACGTCCGGTGCATTCACTTGTGGAGGAGCTGTGGTCAGAGCACACATTCCCATCCCTATTTGCTCATCAGCACCACTGCCCCGAACGCATTCATCCACTGCTATCTGTGTGACTGCTACTACCTGCCCATAGCCAGCCACCTTGGCTCTCACAGCTTCTTTTCAGAGCAGTTTCTTGGCTTCAAACTTTGATTTGCCAAATCGTAGGGCAGAAAGAACAACCAGTGGTCACCTGCACCATACAACTACAGACTATTAAAACGCCACGTGAAGTACAATGAACACTGCATGCCCCAAAAGCAACGCCCACTGAGGATGAGAGAACGTCCAACGTATTTGCAAGCAGACAGCCAGTTATGTTAACATAATTGCTCGTGGCAAATCATGCTACTGAGAATAAACTGCAGGAAAATAAAAGAAGAATAAACTGCAAAAATATTCTCAAACTTTAATGTAAACTCTGACAGCACTCAGAGCCTACTGAAATGATCAAAGAGATGGAGCACCTCTCTTATGAAGACAGGCTGAAAGAGTTGGGGCTGCTCAGTCTGGAGAAGTGAAGGTTCCATGGAGACCTTAGAGTGGCCTCCCAGTAGCTGAACAGAACCTACAGGAAAGGTGGTGAGGGGCACAGGACAAGGGGCAATGGTTTTCAACCAGAGCAGGGTAGATTTAGATTGGATGTTAGGGAGAAATTATTTATAGAGTGGTGGATCACTGGAACGGGTTGCCTAGACAGGTGGTAGAAGCTCCATCCCTGGAGGAACTCATGGTCATCCTTGATGGGACTCAAGATGATCTGTAAAGGTCCCTTTCACCCAGCACAGTCTGTGTTTCTATGATTCCATACAGTGGGTTTACACAGCTTCCTATGACTTCTGCTTCGCATCATGCTTGTCAACTCTTTGTACCCATCGATCTCTAAGAGCCCGAGGAATGGAATTAGATCCCATGTTGTAAGCACTCTACACACACAGGAGAAGAACATGCACACTGCTGACCTGCCCTCACAGCTGACGGTCCCTGTGACAGTCCTGCAGATCAAGGCGAGGTCATCTTGGGCTTCAGTGACCATGGAATGGTAATGTTCTCAGTACTTGGACAAGTTAGGAGTGGGGGTTGCAGAACTACCACCATGGACTTCCGAAGGGCAGACTTCAACCTGTTTAAAACACGGTTGAGAAAGTCCCTTGGGTTGCAGTCCTGGAGGTCAAAGGGGTCCAGGAAGGCTGGACTTTCTTCAAGAAGGAGCTCTTAAAGGCACAGGAGCAGGCTGTGCCCATGCCTCGTAAGACAAACTGCTTGGGGAAACAACCAGCCTGGATGAACGGGGAACTTCTGCTGTGACTTCGGAGAAAAAGGAGAGTCTACATCTTTGTAAGAAGGGGCAGGCTACTCAAGAACAGGATACGGGTTTAGTTAGGTTGTGGAAAAGAAAATTAGGGGGGTAAAAGCTCAGCTAGAACTCAGCCTGGCCACCACTGCAGGAGGTAATAAAGAGTGTTTTTCAAATATGTTAACAGAAAAAGAAGAGCTAGGGAGAGTCTTTATTGAATGGAAGAGGGAACATCATTACCAAGGATTAGGAAAAGGATGAGGAACTTAATACCTTGCCTCAGTTTTTAGTAGTTAGACCAGTTATCTTCATGGTATTCAGTCCCCTGAGCTGGAAGACAAGGTTAGAGATCCACGTGGTCCCCTCATAATCCAGGAGACTGCACCTTGAGTACTGGGTCCAGTTTTGGGCACCACAGTGCAAGAAGGACATTGAGGGGCTGGAACGGGGCCAGAGAAGGGCAGTGAGGCTGGGGAGAGGGCTGGCAAACAGGGCCTATGAGGAGTGGCTGAGGGAAGTGGGGTTGTTTTGTCTAGAGAAGACGAGGCTGAGAGGAGACCTGATTGCTCTCTACAGCTACCTAAAAGGAGGTTGTTGTGAGGCTGCTGTTGCTCTCTTCTCCCAAATTCCTATTGATAGGATGAGGGTAAATGGCCTCAAGCTGCATCAGAGGAGGTTTAGATTGGATCTTATGAAGAGTTTCTTTCCTGAGAGAGTTGTTGGGCACTGGAACAGGCTGCCCAGGGAGGTGGTGGAGTCCCCATCCCCTGGGGATAAAAAAAAAGGTGTCTGAAAAATGAGTAGCTAGAGCACTTGGGGCCATGGTTGAGGGGTTGGGAAGATGCTGAGGTGAGGGCTGGACTTGATGATCCTGGAGGTCCTTTCCAGCCATAAGGATTCTGTGATTCTAATTTGCAGGTTATTCTGTGTCTGAATATGCTGGGCTTTGGGAATGACTTTATAAGCATTTTTTCAAAGCATCTACCACTCAGAAATTGCTCTTGAAAACCTTGGGAAAGGCTCTGCCTGACAGCATGCACTGGTTTCAGAGACAGTAAATTTAAAACTCTCTCCTGTATTACACAATAGTATTTGGCCTCTTGAGTTCTCTTTAAGAGAACACGTCTCAGGACTGTTATTTTACTGCTGAGCATTTTTCAAGCACTAACTGAAAGAAAAGAATGGAGAGACTATAGTCTTCTAACTCAATTATGTACTTGTGTCATGTGAAACGATGACCAGGGTTCCTTAAAAAAATCATACTGGAGTAATTCCCCATTTATGATTCACAGAAACGTGTTTTATTGTTAGTACTCTGCAGATCAAAGAGAGAACACGTAGAAATGCTGGAGACTGTTTCTCTGCTTACTGCAATGAGAGGTTTGTGAACATAAAGAACAAGAGAAGCCTCTTTATTTAGATGCCTCTTTAGTAGCTGAGTCACGTACATATTGTTGGACATGAAGGGAAGTATTAAAACAGCCTAGCAAAACCTTACCTCCCCGGGGGGGATGATCTTTTTAATTGAAAATCTCTCTAGTGCTCTCTGCGCGGCGGTAAGGATGGGCAGAGTGTTCTGCACTGGGGTTGGCGAATCAATGGGATAGTTTTGCAGAAAAGCTTTAAGATTATATATCAAGGAGAAAATAAGCAATCAACCAGCCTTTTCAATGGTCACCCAAGTGTGTGCCTGCAGTCCTCACTGACCAAACGCCTCTCCTCCTCACTTGGGGATTTCCTCTGAACAAGAGCCAGCAATGGCATTGCCCGCTTCACCAGGGCTGAGGAAGCAGACGCGGGATGTCAGCGTGGGATGCCAAGAGCCATATCTGCACCCAGAGCAAGGAGAATTCCATTTCTTTCACCTTCTTGCCACTCCCCACTACTCCTGTGTCACAGAACAGGGTGGGCATCCCCAATACTGAGAGAAGCAGCTGCCTCCCCTCTGATTTTTCCAGATTCAGAGAGGACACAGCCACAGCAGCAGGCAGCTGGGGTGCTGATAGCAGGGAGGGACACAGCCCACAGTGGGGAAACCTCCAGAAGCACCTGCTTTTGAATCACGGGACATGAGGAGCCACCATGAGCTTAGGATGATGCAGACCAAGGGTACCTGACAAGATGCTGAGCCCCTTGTATATCTCTCCCCACAAGGGTCCCATCCATAAAGACCGTGACTCAACTGCATGACGAAAGACAAAAAGGAAAGGCACTGCATCTGTAAGGAGTTCTGCTTAGCTCTGTACCATGAGAAGAGCTGCAAGAGCTCAGGCCAAGAGGAGCAGGACAGCACTATGACCCCAGCAAGAATGGGGTGAATGTACAGCTTTCCTGGTCCCCTCTCTTTCACTGGAGACTAGGTTGGTATCCATGACTCAAGATGTGGGAGCACTGAAGATTTATAAAAGTGCATGGTGGCAGTTTCTCTTTCATTCTGTGTTCACAGTACTGATGAGGTTGGAAAAGACCTTAAAGATCATCCAGTCCAACCTAAAACCAACCAAGAAACCCTGACATCTGACATCTAGCTCATGCCACTCAGCACTTCATCCAGCCTAACCGTGAAGACCTCAAGAGACGGCGACTCGACCACCTCCGTGGGCAGCCCGTTCCAAAACCGGATCACTCTGTCAGTGAAAAACCTTCTCCTAATGTCAAGTCTAAACCTCCCCCGATGGATGGAGCTGAAGACTGTGACCCCTTGTCCTGTCTCCAGTGTCCAGGGAGAAAAGACCGACTCCCGCCTGACTCCAACCCCCTTTTAGGTAGTTACAGACAGCGATAAGGTCACCCCTGAGCCTCCTCTTCTCCAGGCTGAACAGCCCCAGCTCCATCAGCCTCTCCTCGCAGGGCTGACCTTCCAGCCCCTTTCCCATTCCGGTTGCCCTTCTCTGGACTCGTTCCAGCCCCTCGCCATTCTTCCTGAACTGAGGGGCCCAGAACTGAACACAACACTCCAGGTGCAGTCTAACCAGTGCCAAATACAGGGGGAGGAGAACCTCCCTCTCCCTGCTGGCCACACCATTCCTGATACAGGCCAGGATGCCATTAGCCCTCTTGGCCACCTGGGCACATTGCTGACTCATGCATTTTTAAATGTGTGTTTCATGTGCTGCTGGTTGTGGCAGAAAAATTTCAGTATTGTTGTTAAATGCCCAAGCATTTTGTGAAACATCTAATGCTCACTTCCCTCACGCTCATTTTGCCTTTCTGACACTAGTGAGCAGGGAGAAAACGTGACCCCCTGAGAGGTACAAAGCAGAGACATTACACTGTATGAATGTGCCCAGATGATCTGATTTTCCTTCTTGTATCTCACCTTGCGTATTTTGACAGTGTGCTCCACATCCCTCCCTGTCTGCTTTTCTGCAGGCATCGCTTCTGTTTCTTGACTCAGTCACTCAGCATTGTGAGACCTTCACGTAGCTCATCCCAGCTGACTTTGGTTTTACTACCTTGAATTCTCTTGGATTACCCATAAGTGTTGCTCTCTTGGTACCACTGCTTTCACTGGATCATTTAGGAAGATGCTTTCACTGGATCATTTAGGAAGATGCTGGCCTATTCAGCCACATCACAGGTGCCCTCGAGCAGCCTTTCTCCATGGTGTAAATGAAGAAATCCTTCCTCTTTTTCTGCCCTTTCATCAAACATCCATCTGTTGCTCTCCACTCTGATTCCATAACAGCTGCTTTTCCTTGAGAGTTGTGAATTCAAGCTTTTGAAAAACCCACCCCGCTATTTTAAACAGCCAACTTCTATGGGCAGAGAAGAACCCCTGACTTTCAGGTTAGGCTCCAGCCAGAGCCTTGAAAGAATCTGCACGTTTAAAGCAAATGGTTTTCACTTTTCTGTCTTCATATAGTCCCTGGGGATAGATATCATAACAATAAAGAAAAAGCCAAGTCAAGATCTCTACTCTGGCCCGAATTTTGCCTTGCAGTTTTACACGTGCCAAGCTTTCTGAATGATTTTACTCTCCCAGATCTGTCAGTGCGCAGCATAGATGTCTGCCTACCTGATTTGTGGGGGTAATCAGGTACTCAAATGGCCTAAGCTGTGCAATTACTAGTGCTGGCGTGTTACAGATGGAAAACTAAGACCAAGCCATAAAAATGTGATCCTTTGTGTCCACAGTCATAATAAAAAAGTTACGGTTGGAGATTGATTACAGGAATATTACAATGCAGGGAAAGAAAAAAGCTGTTTAAAATTGCACTGTATTCTTGTATCTGGAGGGGGGGGGAAGGATTGCCATTATCTTGACATGTTTATCACTCTGAGGCTGAGCCAGTGGTTATCATGTGAGTTCACTCTGTCCTGTGGCTGACAAATGCTATCAGGCACTATAAAAATCCTTATGGCTCACTTTTGCAGCTGGAATAAAACAGGAGAGCAAATACAGTAAGCATTTCTAGTTAGGACTTTTGTCCTAGGAAGCATCCAGTAAGGCACCATCTTAAAAATTCAGACAGAAAACAAGCCAGTTCTCAACTCGGTTGCATAGATTTTACTCCAGCACTTATCTCAACTGCAATCATCAGTTTTATAAGAAAAAGAGAATCAGAGGCGATACATTCACACCACGTATCGTTGCTCTCATGTGTTTGCCAGTGACTCATCTGTAATTCTTAGCTTATCTGTTTCTTTCTATTGGAGTGATCCTCAGAGGTTGGAAAGTGTCCCCTGGCTGCGCCTCCAATCTGGATTTCCTTTCCATAGTATAGTTTGCAGCTACTTTTTCTGCAGAGGTGTATGCCTGCAGGACCTTCTTTTCGGAACTCTGTTGCAGGGATACAGGGGAAGGTTTAGACTTGACATTAGGAAAAGGTTTTTGACTGACAGAGTGATCAGATTTTGGAACGGGCTGCCCACGGAGGTGTTCACTGGATGAAGTGCTGAGTGGCATGAGCTAGATGTCAGATGTTAGGGTTACTTGGTTGGTTTTAGGTTGGACTGGATGATCTTTAAGGTCTTTTCCAGACTCATCAGTACTGGGAGACTGTGATCCTGTGATACATGTGGGTTGCTGCCACAGTCTCGGTTTTGTTCTCAAACCCTAACCCCCCAGTCCTCCCCACAACCATGGTTGTGTTCTACCATGCACAAGACTGCATCTTACTACAGGGATGCCAGAGTAAGTTGGGTACTGGTGCCAGGGTGAGTCCAAACACAGCCTTAGAGTGGTCCATTGCTTACACGTTTTCCCTGTAGACAAATGCATTCAATCAGTAGTGTGGTCTGAGTCATACCTAGCACAACTCACTCACTTCTGGGAGTGATGTAGGCTTTGTTGTGTGCTCAGTCATGCTCCTTAACCAGGACCAGATGTACATCATTTTAGTGTTAGTTTGTGCCTTCCCTTCAAGAGTCCGCTGCCTCTATCCCTCCCTACAGGTTGAGGGGCTGAAACCATTGAGCAATCTCACACCCCCCTCATTTTGCCTTCTTCCTCATTCATCATGCTTGAAAATGCTTGAAATATCTCTTCTGCTTGATCACGAAAACGAAATCAGGAATGCCTTACAATCCTCTTTCAGCTTTCACAGCACAAATGAAGTCAAAATGAAACTGCAATGTAGCTGCGGACACCTGCAGAACTAAAAGACCCAGATGGCTTTTGCTTGCCATATAAACAGACAGGTGTTCTCCAAGAAGTGAGAGCAACGAGTTTCATTTAGTTTCTCATTTCAGGATGCTGGAATATCCAAAAATCTAAAACCATGGCTAGCCAAGGGAGCAAATAAAGTGTTTCAGGGACCATCTCAGCACGTCAGAGTCTTCATGGACTCATATTCCATGAAGGCTGGTTGAGTCGGATGACCAAGTTCAGCACCTTGTAGGATCAGATGTGAGTCCACATCCTTAAAGGATCCAATCTCATTTAAGATGAGCTGGATGGATATAAGAAAAATACATCTGGGATGTTTCTTCCATGGTTGAGTAACCATGATGATTCATCAGGACCGGTACTCTCTAACTCCCTTGCAGACACTGCTCATGGCTGGTGTTGGTTCCCATGCGTGACATGCTTATGGAAACAAAGCAATAACAAGTAAGCACCTGTGACTGAGTGGCAGCCAGTCTAGCACTGTATTAGGACTGTCTGCTGACCTCAGACACCTTCTGTATGCACAAACTTATGTGGAATATTGTGGCGGCTGTAAGGAAAAGCAAGGAGAAGGGCTCAGGATGAGAAACCACCGCCTCTTTAAACATATTTCATATGTTTATTATGATGTGATAAAAAGAAATCCTGGCATTTTGGTTCTGAATATTCATTACTTTTCCTCTGGGAAGATCACAGAAGCATTTTTGAGAGCCATGGCCAAAGGGTCAAAGGGATAGCTCTCAGGTGGCAGTGCAGGCAAAGCCAACTGAGGCAGGCAGCCACAAGAGCATGCAAAGAGTGTGTACCTGCTTTCCCAATACCAAGAAAAGTAGCTCCTTTCAGTCTGCTCATTATGATTGTTGCTTTAAAACGACACCGAGGCAAAAGAAAAGACTTGGTGTTAAGCAATATGAGTACCCATAAAGTTCACTAGTCCAGGACACCTAGCAAGAAAAACCACGGGTAGCAAGTCCTGTTAGGCTGTCTGAGTAAATGCATTGCCACAAAGCTCTGAAGGGGCATTTCAAAAGTCGAAAAGAATCTCACTTCAGGAGAAATAAAGACATTCATAGCATAGTACATCACGCAATGCCAGAAAAGCTAGCAGGGATCAGCTCCTAGCAGATGATGTATAACGGTTTGTTCAGAACTGGAACAAAACAGAAAGTCCTTCTAAGCTCCTTTCCCTTTTTTTTCTGTGAGCCTCAGGAACACAACCACGTTAAACGCTTCAGCACCGGTTGGCAAGTTTCTGTATTGATTGGCTTCAGAGTCCGATTAGATAAGACACAGCCAACTAATGAGAGCCACTAGAAAAACCTACTGGAGTATTATCTGCTGAGATAAACTCCCCAAACCCATCAGCCAGTCTATTTTGTAGCCCTTTTATCTAAACATATCCTGACACTGCTGACAGTATTGTCAACAAACAAAATACAGGGTACCAGCAACAAGGGCTTTGTAAAATAGGTGACTACTGTCCTGGAGAGGAAAACGAAGCAGACAGCCTGGGCTTTAAATCCAGAATTAAGAGGTAGAAAGCTGGCATTCAAACCTGTCATTCCTTACCTGTCATCCAAACCCTCCTCTCACCCCCAAAACAATAAAAAGGGGATGTTAGGATATGCTTTCAGATGCCTCTTGTCCCATCGCACCGACAGTGCTAGCCGTCTCCTCCCTCTTCAGAGGAGTGGCTGGACATTGGACACTCTGGCTAGCAAAAGCGCTCTTCTTAAGCTGTGTGCTCTGCTTATCTTCGTTTTACTTTGTCGTGTTGTTTTTCAGCTCTGGTACTGGATCAGCTTGAAGCCCTCCCTCCGTTTTCACACAGCTCTTTCAGAAGTGAAAACTTGTGCTGACTCGGTAGGGAGTTTGGCTGATTAAAACCTACGGAAGGGAAGCAGAGCAAAGCCTGGCCTTCCCCTCTTCGGTGCTGCTTTCAGCCCCATTGTTCAAAACCTCTGTGTTTTCCACTGTGTGGAAGTACCACTTGTTGGAAGCGACTGGGGGGTATACTGGATACGAGGCAAATATCCTGGGGTACGTGATCTGTTGGGATCTGCGAGGTGCGCGGCACTCATTTAAGACAGATGTCCAGGAAAGAATCCAGCCCAGCCTTGAGCTCGTGCACCGACCTGAAATAATTAATAAGCCTGAAGTCTGAACAAACTGTGCACTCTGAATTTCCTCAGAGGAGTTTGCCTGGGAAAGGCAAGGAGCATTCCTCACCCTGCTCCGGCTCACACTGACAGGAGGTTAAGCTGCAGGGATGTTCCAGTGTACTGAATTAGGCAAGAGGTTTTCAGAGCTGTTATCTATTTTAAAATAAACATTCCAGTGTGTGTTGTTACCATATTTTGTCTTGCTCAAGTCATTTAGAAAAAAAAAACCCAATAAATATCTTCTGAATATGACTTTTGGGGGGTATTTCTATAGCTTTTGGGGGGTATTTCTATAGCTTTTGGCTCACATACAAGGACTGTGCATACACACTGCCTGGTCACTCTTTTTCATGTCTAAAGACCTCATTTTCTGAGATGGCAACAGATCCGTGAGACTGAGTATTAGGGATACACAACAAGGCAGATGGAAGTTACACCTATTACTCTCCCTTCTAGTGCTGTCATCCCAACAGTTATGGTCTCTCATCTAGTACCTTCTGTCCAGAAACTCCAAATCACAACAAGAATATTTCAGATGGGTTCGAGTATGACACTACTTGTTGAAAAGCCACCCTTTTCTGTGCACCTCACCGTCTGCTTGCAGGTCTTACGGCCCCAGATCTGGAATGCTGAAGCTCCCTGCAGAGCTCAGGCAGTACAGTCATGGTTTGGGGGGGTTTATTGAGCTTACAGAGTATATGGATTCCTTAGATAAGAAAGCAACAGCGAGGCCGAGTGCACTGCCTCAGAAGAAGAGCTGCAGGAAAAAACCAACTGGCTGTGTAAGAGCTTCCCACCCTTGGCTACTGCTGAGAGCCGGGTAGCTGAGCAGACAAGCAGAGCTTTGTTTCCCTTTGGTTCCTAACACAGCAGCAGTATACATTCAAAGCTGCTGTTATCTTAGCAATCCTGTAATAAAAGTTCTGCTTTCCAGGCGAGTGCAGAGGTTATCAGCTTGTTTCTAAAACACAAATTCACCATAAATCTCCAGGAGAGCTGAGATGACTGAGTTGGCCCTCTTGCAGGTGACAAGGGGGGGAGGCTGGTCTCCAGACCACCAGCAGGCTAGTGATGGGGCCCAACTTCACATCCCCTCCAGGAGGGAAAATTGTTGATCTGTGTGTGCCACTTGACACAGTTTATCAGGGTAGGAGGAGAAAGACTATTGGAAATCCCAATATGTCTCTGCTTGGCTCTCTCTCAGACTTGAAAATGGGAGCTCTTGGGAGGGACAAGTCACTAATATGAAGCTGACCCTGGATTTTGCCTCCAGTTTGCCTTCTCCTAGAAGGAAAGGCAGGTTTTCAAGGGCTCAGCGCCCACATAACAGCAAAGAAAAGGGGTATTCAGGTGCTGAATGCAACTCTAAAAACAGCACGTGGATTCACCCACTCACATTGGTGCTTTGGCAGGAGCCAGGCAGTTCTGAAAACCTGCAACTGATTGGGGGGCTCTGAGTCCCTTAGAAAAATCTGGACCTTAATGCTGTGTCATCACTGAATGGTTTATAATTGCCCACAGGTTTAAAACATGAGGAACAGAAAAAGACCATGGATTTCCTTGGCTGCTGAACCTCGGAAGCTGCTGTACTTTTTTCCAAGGACTTCCTTCCATCTAAACTGCAAGGTACGGTTTTCCCTGTGTAAGATCCATATTAATGAACAGGACCAAAGCTTCAAACACAAACTTAAGCAAAACCCAAGAAAGTATAATGTACACTTTCTAACATTTAAAGCCATTGGAAAAGCGCTCGGGGGCTTTGACGTATGGATGAGTCAATTCCAACACAATGCATTAGCAAAGAGTAGTCTCATCTGCTGAAACTGAGTCACACGCTGCAGAAATGAAAAACACCCTGTATCCTCTGTCCAGGAGTGTTTTGCATCCTGAATTGGACAGAACGAATGAAGATGAGAGTCTGTCTGCAATCCTCACTCACAAAATACTGAGCTGGAGTTGAAATTGGCTCAGCAGATAGCAGCTAGCAGTAGGAGAATGGGAATTACATCAGGTCATAGTTAAACCATGTATCCCAAGATGAATTTATTCACAGCCAACAAAAACAAGAGCCTAACATTTTGTTCTTGTATAGGCTGTCTGCTCTAAGGGTGTCTAAAAATTCATCCGTTGAAGAAGCAAGGCACCACTGGACTTTGTTTTCCTTCCAGATCTGCAGTCTTGCCTTAAAGCCATTGTATTCATTGACACTGTGCTCAGGATTCGCTGAATCTGGGCATACTGGGGAAAAAAGCTGGAGCAGATTTGCTACCAAATGTGCCCTTCCAGTGTGGAAAATCATTAGAAGCTCAGAGACATCTCAGCTGTGATGGGAGGTGTCTTGCCCTAAGCTGAATCAAACCATGCCTATGAGGAAATGTTGACAGGAATGTTGCTGAGTTGGAAATGATCAACAAATATTCTGTGTTGGCTTCAAATAATACTTACTCATGATTTACCTCCTGCAATCACACAGGTAATGATTCTGCTTCCCTTATTTCTGCTTTCTCTTTGTACAATAAAGGGTGTTTAATGAGAATGCTTGCTGTATTGGAATCTGTCTTTTCTTATAGTTATCACAGAATGGAAGGGGTTGAAAGGAACTTCTGGAGATCATCTAGTCCAATCCCCCCCCCCAGAGATCTGGTTCTCCTAGAGCAGATCACAGAATCATAGAATCACTAATGTTGGAAGAGACCTCCAAGATCGTCCAGTCCAGCCACAAATCCAGTGCCACAGTGCTCACTAAACGATGCTTTCAAACACCAGATCTACACTTTTCTTAACTCCCCCAGGAACAGCGGCTCCACCACCCTCCTGGGCAGCCTATTCCAATACTTCACCTCTTCCTTCAGTGAATAATTTTTTCCTAAATTCAAAGCTAAACCTCCCCTGGAACAACTCGCAGCCATTTCCTCTTGTTCTATTGCTAATGACTTGGGAGAAGAGACCAACTCCCACCTTTCAGATAGCTGTAGACAGCAATAAGGTCTCCCCTTAGGCTTCTTTTCTCTAGACTAAACAACTCCAGTTCCCTCAGCTGCTCCTCATAACACCTGACTTCCAGGCCCTTGCTCTTCTTTGGACCTGTTCCAGCACCTCAAAGTCCTTCTTGTATTGAGGTGCCCAAAACGGAACAACATAGTCAAGTCCTCACCAGCGCTGAGTGCAGGGGGCCAATCACTTCTCTAATGCTGCTGGCCACACTGTCCTGATGTAAGCCACGATGCTGTTTGCCTTCCTGGCCACCTGGGCACACTGCTGGCTCATGTTCAGCTGACTGTCAGCTGCCTTTTTCCTCCAAGCTGTTCTCCACTGACTCTTCCCCAAGCCTGTAGAGCTGCGTGGGGTTATAGTGACCGAAGTGTAGCACCGAGCACTTGGTCTTGTTCAAGCTCACGCAGCTGAACGCAGTCCAGTGATCCAGCCTGTCCGGGTCCCTCTGCAGAGCTTTCCTACCCTTGAGCAGATCAACACTCACTCACTTTGGTGTCATTCACACAGGAATACATCCAGGGGGGGTTTGTACCTTGCTTTACACCTCTGCTCACTGACACACTTCGATTCTCATTGCCAACAATTAAACAGAAATTTCCTATTCATTGTCTTGGTAGCTGGTATAGAGCCCTCATACAATTAAAAAGGTGGTTATGGTCAGGAGGGGGTTGGTCTTTTCTCCCTGGACACTGCAGACAGGACAAGGGGTCACTGCCTTAAGCTCCATCAGGGGAGGCTTAGACTTGACATTAGGAGAAAGTTTTTCACTGACAGAGTGATCCGGGTTTGGAACGGGCTGCCCACGGAGGTGGTCGGGTCACCATCTCTGGAGGGGTTCAGGGTTAGGTTGGATGAAATGCTGAGTGGCATAAGCTAGATGGCAGATGTCAGGGTTACTTGGTTGGGTTTAGGTTGGATTGGATGATCTTGAAGGTCTTTTCCAGCCTCACTGTTACAGTGATTACTGTGATTACTGTGAAAAGCTATGTGCAGTGGAGAGTGCATTTTCACATGTGTATGTACGCTGTTTGCTGTATTCACATGCAATAATTAAAAAAAGTTACTGTGAAAGGCAAGCACACGAACATCTTTGTAGTATCTCACTTTAGCTCTTACACTGAATTCTGAAGCTAAACTGCCTAGCTGGGATGTACAATCTGGATAATGCTGTGACGTGAAATATGAAAAGTCAATGTCGACGTCAATCACAGCGTGGAGCTTTTGATGGGGAACTCCTTGTTTCGAAGGACAAGAAGGAATTCATTTAGGTTGTTAGTCCATTTCCAGAACGGGCTTGCAAGGCAAGAGTTAACCTGAATAAATGTGCCCAGCATGAGCAGCTGTTCACCTGGAGCCGCCTGGACCCTCTCCACATTAGGAGCAGTCTGAAAGCGCCCGACAATCGAAGGAAAATCCAAGAATCCCATAAGCTGATCTCTCACACGTAGCTTGCTAGAGGCATGCAGTATTTCCAGAGCTCCGTCTGAATCTCTAAGCACTTGCTTCATTTGTACTGAGTTCTTATTGGACGAATTCTGGTTACACTAAAACAGAGCTGATGCTGCCGATCTGACCTGGGCAGGAGCAGGCTGGCTGTCAGCACATCAAGATGTCTTTCCACATTTATTTCTGTATTTTATTACTATTGTGGCCAACAAAATCAGTCTGTACAGTCTTGATGGCCAGCCTGATCGTTCTATGAAATTTGGGCTAAACACTTCGTAATTTCCAGTGTCAGGAAGGGAAAAGATGGTCTCACAGCTCAGGCTGCTGAATGCTGATTCGAAGAGCTGGAAGTATTCCTGCTCCCACGGTGGGTTTCTCTATGCAATGTCCAATTAATGAAACTACCCTCATCACTGGATTTAACTAACCACTTGTGCCTTTCTTTCCTGCCTTCTCAACTCAGTAGCCAGAGCTCCAAGCCATTAAGCGCTCACAAATGCCAACGAAGCCAGTGGAAAGATGCTGAATATTCCTGTGCTACACAACTCTGGCCACAGCAAGGGTAGGTTTCCACAGCAAAACTTCTACCTGCACCCTACCCTCAAAAAGTGAAGGGAAAAGGACGGATCTGTGTCTGTCTTGCTGTGCACAATTCCTCCCAATACACAAGCAGCAACAGACAGCAGGGGCAATTCAGGTTTTCAGGACAAGGGAGCTCAGGTGGAGACAGCCCTGCTTCTGGATGCCTCTCTGGTAGAGAGCTGAGCCTCTCCTAGGTGGTTCAGGGGTGACATGATAAATTGCTCCTGGTCTGAAATTTTTCATGTGTGTTGCCTGTTTGTAGAAGAGAGAGTATCAGCAAGAATTCATTCTCTCCCTTGTGAAAATGAATACACGAAGCACAGGAAAAAGGAGACCAGGGTGTGCACTACAGCAGACATGGGGTCACACCTCGACCAGCGAGTATGAAAAAACTGCACAAAGCAGCTGTTCGATGAGGAAGGAGGTTGAGGAGTGCATCATCTAAACTGAGGAGGGTCAGCACACACTGTGACCAACATTGCCTAATGGGAGTAACTGATTTAGCAAGAACTGCAGAGACCTTTTAATCTGCTTTTAATACACCGTGACCTCTGTGAATCTGAGTCCATCATCTGAATGTTTCTCTCTCTTCAGCGAGAAAACTGCTGCAGAGACTGTAGAAGGAGACAGATGTAGAGATTGTGTCTTGCTTTGTAAGGAAAATTCAGTCTCCTCTATGACCCCCGTGTTTGTACAGAATATGAGCTATGTGAACCTGAAAATCCCCTTACCAAAGATTGAAACCGAGCTCCTTTGACTGCATTAGCTCCATTCTTCTTCTGATTTACTCAGCCATAGGAAAATCAGCTCTGAGCTGGGATGAGGGGCATTCACACAGTCCTCGTGTAGGAAGGGCTATGGCTCATGCAGTCCCAGCACTGAATCAATATGGCAACACTTGTGTACCAGCTGTGGCTTTCCTAGCATGGAAAAAACCAGTCAGATTCCCAAGTGATTGAGAGTGGTTTACACTGAAGCTCCAGGGCCTCCCCAGCTCTCTAATCTTTGCCAGTGCCTAATCAAGGCCTTCATCTTAATCAACAAAGCCGCTGATGGATTAAAACCAAACAACATCTCCACGACATGCTGAGACAAGTCTGATTTGCTTGGGCATTTAACAATACCAAAACTTTCCTGCCATAACCAGCAGCACATGAAACTCACATTTAAAAATGCATGAGTCAGCTCATGAGGGCTAATGGCATCCTGGCCTGTATCAGGAATGGTGTGGCCACCTCCTTTGCTCTTCTCCAGGTACGCCTTCATTAGAGGGTGCTTGTGCAGCTGATACACAAACCAGCATTCAATTAGGCAGCTGTCAGACCCACAAAGAGTATTAATTTACTATAAGTTGGACACTGGACATTCACTGATCAGCCCTTAAGCTGTTTGTCTGGCCTTCCTACTGTGGAGCAGTCATTTTCACAAACAACAATATCAGTATCTATCTGCTGTTGGTCTGACACCTGCACACTTACAAACAGCCTTCAGGCTGTAGGTCCAGTCGGTGCTCGTAAGAGCAGTCAAGAGTCAGAGCAGTATCACTGACACATACATGCAGCATTACAGACAAGTTCTTTGGTGTTGCCACAGGCACAGTGTCACAAAGCACTGTACCTAAACCGGACAGAAGAACCTCCCTTGATCTGCTAACCACCCCCCTTCTGATCCCCCCAGATGCTGTTGGCCCTCTTGGCCACAAGAGCACATTGCTGGCTCAGAGTCATCCTGCTGGTCACTAGGACCCCCAGGTCCCTTTCTCCTACACTGCTCAGCCCCAGCCCCTTGTTCTTGCCCAGATGCCAGACTCTCCCCTGACCCTTGTTGTCCCTCACTCAGTTTCTCTCTGCCCAGCTCTCCAGCCTGTCCAGGTCTCGCTGAATGGCAGCACAGTCTGCTGGGGTGTTGGTGACACCACCCAGCTTTGTGTCATCAGCAAACTTGCTGACAGGGCACCCTAATCCCTCATCCAAGTCATTAATGAATAGACTGAAGTGGACTGGTGCCAGTACTGCTGTGGCAGGGGGATTGGACTAGATGATCTTCCAAGGTCCCTTCTGATCCCTAATGATTCTGTGATTCTTCTCTCACTCTCCTCACTCCATCTCATTCCATCTGATCTCCTCCTTCTTACTACTTCTCACTCCTACTCCAGTTGCCCAAAAGAGTGAGATCTTATACTGTGTTACATGGCACATGTGTGTGTGAGAAGGCTTGGGGGTACCCTTGGGGGTAGTAGTAAGCACAAAGATCTCAATGGGCAACTAGCTTTCTATTATCTTACCGGGCTCAGCCAAGGTGTCCCTCACTCTTCCAGGAACAGAGATGAAGAACACTTCATCCATCCTTCTGCGTCAGTACAGTTCCTCACCTGGGAGCCTTCGCTCCCTCAAACAGAGTCCGGCTTTAGACACAACTCAATGAATGCTTCTCTTTCTATCGAGTTCTTCTCGCTTGTTTGTGCTGTGTTCCACAACACTTTGAATACAACAAGGACACTCAGAACAGATTCAGATGATCAATAAAGTGAAAAAACGCCAGGAAAAGTGCGATCCCCAGCCTTCCCTGGCAGAGTTGCTGTGTTGGAGTCAAAGAAGATCATTCTGAGATTGAGGAAGAGGCTAAAAATGACAGCCCTGATACCTGCTCATACTTGCAGGAGCATACCCAGAGGGTTTAGCTCTGCAGCAGCACCTTGCTGAAACAGCCAGTGCTTGACATCCCATTGAGAAATGTCAGCTGCACCGTCTCACCCTGGGACTTCCATGAGCTGTGTAAATCACCAGTGCAAGTGCAAATATCATCTGAGGACAGTCTGAAATGTATTCTTGCTGAGTCCGAAGTGAGGTTAGGATGACATGTTTCCCTGACTCTGGAAACGAGGAGGGATTTTAACCCTTCATTTCCATGGCCATGTTGTCCCAGTCCAAGGTTTAATCATCTCCCTGCAGTTCTCTGAGATTTGGAAATCTGTATGCAGCAAAACCATGCGAAACCCTTGTATTCCCTCAGCATACTGACCGTCCAGCCTCCAGCAATCCTTTACAAAACAAGTCTCCTAATAGGGAAGGTGAGATTAGGCCTTTAACGAGAGCTTCATCCCAGGGATTGCTTTTTGGTAACAGAACCCCCTTGGTTATTTTTTATTTCCTTCCCTTTGTTATTTCTGTATTTTTATCCTTTTTTTCCCCCGGTATATTTTCCAGACTCTGGATCCCATATTTAGTTTCCTGAACTTCTCCAATATTCTTTCTAGCCATCCTGGTTGCCTGCCATGAGTATCAGTTTCCTTCCGTCTAGTTTGGGGGGCAAAGAGGGAAAAACCCTGTTTCCAGGCCAAGCAGCAGTGCCACTCTGGAGATCATCTGGCAGCTTGTGCAGCCTGCAAAGGAATCACTGCTTGCAGCGCTTAAAGCTTCCACCATTTCTCCCTTTTCTCTTTTCTATGGAGCGAGGAAGAGATGGTGCCGGCGGCTGCTACACTTAGTACTGTATGAAGTGAACAACTAAGATTAAAATTAGCTTGATTGCTATTCAAAACTCAGGCAAATGCTGTGACGTGATGCTTGGCAGTTACTGGAATCACTGATCTGTAGTAGAAATTACTCGTTTGTAGTAGATTTGAAGTTAATCAAACCACAAAGCCTATGCAGCTGCCCATAAGATGCCTCCAAATTCTTTCCTATAACCCCTGTGTGACTAATGGTGACTCTCTAAATTTCACCTGTAGCCTGTGCTTGTTCTGACTTGTTCATTCTCTGTGTGCAGCCACTGCTCGACAACTTTCTCCCAGAAGTGTTTTTCCTCAGTCTGACTTGGTAACCCTCTCTCTCAGCCTGCAGTTCTGCTTGCAAGCACGAGTTTGCATTCAGATTGAGCGCTCAGTCTCCTCGCTTTAGATCCTCACACGACCACCTTAAACACAGGGAGGGTTTAATATGCAGTCCCTCAACATTTCACCTGCTTTTGCTCCTCCATAGAAACCCCTTTTTCACTACTAAAGGTGGAAGTGTGGGAACACTCTGGTAACGTTCACAGCCGCTGCTGCGGAGTCACCAGTGGATCCAATCGAACATGGCAAATAGCTGCAGCCAACTTGTCCGTGGTACCTCAGCTCTGATGGGTTTGCACTTCCAAACCAGGCTCCTGCCCCCACTGATCCTCGGAGGACAAGGGTACAGTCTCAAACAAAGCAAATATGTTTCACGTCTCATCTTTCAGGGGTCAGTGCTTCAACTCGCAAATCTGTCCTCTTTGACATTATAATCTCTGGTTGTAAAATGGATTTAGGGGTTTAACATTAAAATTTCAGGCACAGTTAAGGAAGGGATTGCAAAAGAGTTAATAAGCAAAATACTTTAACAAACTTTGGCAGAGAAGATTGAAAAGCTCAGATGGTCTCCCAGTGAAAATAGTTGAGCCCTGGCTTTGCCAGCCTTTCCATTAAAAGCTCTCTTAACTTATTTTTGCTTTGGTTTTTAATTTGATCAGTTTTACTACCCCTGAAGCTTAGGGACTTGTGAGCAGGGGAGAAAGCCAGTCAAATTTCAGGTAATTGTTTTGCAAGCTTTTACACTTCTGCCTACACCTCTCAGACCTGACGTGTGATATACCCTTGCTGTTTAACCCTTGCACCTCTGCTGAACTGTGGTGGCCAGTGGTGACAAATGGGGCGGCTCTCTGTGGTGGACACAGACACGTTAAGCATCAGAACATTAACAAATTCTTATTCTGGTGACCCTGCACACCACATATCAACTTTAGTCTCTGGGGCAGGTTGCACTCATGTTCACATCTGCCCTTCCCCCTTGGTTTTCCAGGGTTTCCAGATATTTGACTGGAGCACACGTAAGGGCACGGTCGCTCAGTTGTCTCTTGAGATGCAGGGATTGCTGCACTAGTTCCTCAGCTAAGGACCCTTCTTCTGATGATGCTAAAGGGTTGTCAGCAGAAGCACCCCTGGCTTTAGATGTCTTCTGTCAGCGAATCCCTTTCCCTTCACAAAATACACGAGCATAGAAGGAGAAGCAGGCAATAGGCTTGAATCACACACCCTCGAATACCCTTTTCAAAAGCCACTGTGCTTCGTGAGGAAAAAGGGGTGTGCATGGAGCAATCCTGACCAACTAAGCCAAAAATGTAAAAACCACTGAGCACTGGCGCAGCTCCCTTAACTCAGCTTTGCTGCCAGCCAAGCACCTGGAGATATGAAGCTATTTCAAAAAAAAACAACACAAGGTTCTTATTTTATCTCTTGTCCTTATATTTTTGTTAAATGCAATCAACAGGTTCATTAAAGAGAATAAGTAACTCATTCATTGCTGCCTGTACAGCAGACATCTGGCCACTGTATCTCCCCATTGCTCTGCCCTACAGCGACTGCTGGAAAGGTCACACATAGCCTTCTGCACCATTCTAATGCACAACGGGACTACATTAAAGGAAACCACAATAAGAGGGATGATCCTCTCCCACCAAACCCAGTTCAAAGTGACTGGACTCTTCCCATATCTCCCAGAGCCCTTGTGTACATGAAGAATGCTGATTTTCAAATGCTGAGGTCAGGTGTTTTAGCAAGGAGATTTTTGACCCGGCCAAAAAGAGCAAAGAAGCAGATGTGCATCTGCTCTGTTGAACCAGACTCTAGCTGTCCTGCTGCAGCAGGCATTTGCCTCTTGGTTTGGAGAGGTGGAAGACAATTTTGTGCTAGAAAATGTACACAACACATTCACCTTCATAGCCGCTTGCAGGTTTACAGGGAAGAGCTGGACTTGATTCAGGCTGGTTCGCTCCCTGGTAACATGATGCAAACTGTTGATACCAGGTGACAAGTCACACACTTTGTGCCAGCACAAGAGATCACTGTTATCAGGTGGATACTCAGCTCATACATGTTTTCTCTGGAGTGATAGCTCTTCTTCATTCTGTCTCCATTAACAAAATAAAATGAAAGAGAAAAAAATTAAAACAGTATAGGAAGAAAAATGAAGATGAAAATGAAAGAAGACACCTACAACAGGGGGACTGTGATGCAGGATGGGGTGCTGATTTTGAAATACCACGGCATGCCATATAAAGTGGAGAAACAGGAGTAGTCTCATAACAGAAAGGTGTCGATATATCTCTGAGAAGGTAAGGTAACATGAACTTTGTGCCTACACAGGGAAGGTGGGACTTAATCATCGAACGTATTGGGTTGGAAGGGACCCCTACAGGACATCTAGTCCATCCCCTCTATAAGCAGGGACATCTCAGAAGAGATTGCCCAGAGCCCCGTCAAGCC
>VZRI01004358.1:26064-100491 GCA_013397515.1 Upupa epops | reverse complement strand
TTAACAAAAACAGAGCTTCACAAGGGGTCTGGACCTAAGACTGGTGTTAGTAGCACGAGGAGAAAATACATCAGTAAGTTTCCTAAGGGGACAACTGTGGTGACTCTTTTCCAATTAGCAAATAACAAACACACATTGGGTATAGCAACAGCTTTCCCAAAGGCTAGGCTGGATGAAGTGCTGAGTGGCATGGTCTAGGTGTCAGATGTGAGGTTGACTTGGTTGGTTTTAGGTTGGACTGGATGATCTTTAAGGTCTTTTCCAGCCTCATCAGTACTGTGAGACTGTGATGCTACGGAACTGGAGGGCAAGGGGAAATTAACCAACGCAGGCTACTGAACTGCTGTTTCTAAATTATTTACTTTGCATGTCCAAAGCTTCTTAAAAGGCCTGGATTTCAGAAGATTTAAGAAAGTTTATCACAACAGGGTGAGTAAATTCAACACCAGAAAGAGGTCATCCAGTCGTGCTAGCTCCCCGCAGTAAAGCATACCTTATTTCTCTTAGCAAGACTTTTTCCTTCTTCATACTATGAAGTTTGAAGATAGACATGAAGTAACCTCCCGTGAAAGCCTTCTCTCTTCCATGTATTATTCATGCACTGGGAAAATAAAGTCCATCATCCTATATCTACACCATATCCCATATTTCTTGCCAGAAGAAAATCTGTCTGGCGCATCTCTGCAGCCAAAGATGACAGACACCACGGCCAGCCCATCCAGTGATGAGGACATGGGGAAGTGACAAACCCATAAATCATCTTGGCCTTTTCTCAGAATTACAGAATTGTTTTGGTTGGAAGGAATCTTTGAGAGCATCAGGCCAGATTGTTAACCCAGTAGTGCCAGGTCACCATTAAGCCGTGTCCCCAAGAATCACACCTAGATGTCTTCCAAATACCTTCAGGGATGGTGACCCTTCCACAAATACTACAGAGTCATAGAATGGTTTTTGTTGGAAGGAACCTTAAAAATCCTCTAGTTCCAATCTCCTGGCCACAGATAAGGAAACATCCCTCTAGACCAAGTTATTCAAAGCCCCATCCAACCTGGCTTTGAATACTTCCAGGGAGGGGGCATTCACAATGTCTTTGGACAACCTGTTCTAGCGCCTTACTGTCCTCACAGAGACGAATTCCTTCCTCAGATCTAATTTAAATCTACCCTGTTTCAGCTTGAAACCATTGTTCTGTCACTAGATGTCCTAATAAAAATTCTTTCTCCAGCTTTCCTCTCAGGTACTGAAAGGTTTCTGTTAGGTCCCCTGGAGTCTTCTCCACCATTCATTTGAAAAACGAGTCACGAGTTAGCACTGTGTACGCATGTGATACCTGTTCCTGGGAGAACCGTGGCATCTAACTTGCCTCTGCAAAAGAGCAGCTGCACCAAAAAAAGAAGGGTGAGAAAAGCTAAATAAACAGGGAGAAGAGCAGACAAAAAAGCACACCTAGCAATCTAAACAGAGCGCCTCTCCAGCTTTCAGTTCAAGAGGTACCTTTTGGTAAGTGGTGTTTATAGCAGGGGGTCATTTGGCTTCTGATCCAAACACAGTGCACTCAATATACTTTGTCGTTTCATCTCGCATGATGCCATATCTGCTTGCAGTTTAAAACTACCTACGGAGTAAATAATTTGCTCTTCTTGACAGGCGTGCTGGGAGTCTCGGTCTGTTACCCATTTGCTTTAAATATCGGGCTGTAAAACTGTGCTGGGGTTTTTGGCTGACACCACGGTTCATAACGCACTGTGCCTAGTCTCTGGTTATAGAGGAACTCTCACATTATTCCTGGGGTAAGCTAATAATGAATGCTACTCAGAACAAATCCTAAGCTTGCGGTTGACTTTTTGCCAATGTGGGAAATCACGTTAAGACCATTACTTCGATCTATCTCCTCCCTCTCAAGCACAAAGTTTTAAGATTAATTCAAATTCTATCTGTATCTAAGTAATCAGAGCCAATCTGAGTGCAGTTCACTGCACCAACTGCCTTTACTGGTGTCAGCATGGCACTTGTACCCGGAGGAAGTACCCTGGCACCTCATTTTCTTGGGGGAGAGATCACCTTAGTTCTCATCTTCAGCTCTACCCTCTCCTCTGCTTTTCTAAACTCCCTGCAGCAATTCTCACCAACGGAACCCGCCTTAAGCACAGTCAGTTCAGTAGATTTCATTGCACTTTTTAGCCACAGAAGACAGAAACAACGTACCTGACACAGAGGTCATCCCTGCAAAGTCAAGCAAGGCAAAGCCTTCGCTTGCAGATCTTCAATTACCTATTTTGTAAAACCTAGAGCCTTCAGGAACAACAAAACACATCTGGAGTCAGTGTCGACATCAGGGCCTCATTCACACTCATGCCTGGGATAGCACCGAAAGCCCAGTCTAACTGACTGCATTCAAGCTCTGTTAGGTGGTTCCATTCACATTTGGGATCCAATCCACCAGGGCCTTTCAGAACTCCATTTTTCTCTGATGTGGTTACCAAAGAGTGGAACACTTCTAGCATGACCAAAACTTAGTCACGCCTCAGTAACTTCACTCAGATTCCACCTCTTCAAGCCTGGAAGTAGTTTGAGTGGCACCATTTTATCCAATGCCATCCATAAAATGTAACGGAGCCCGCTGTTCCCGATTGCCTTGGATGCGGTGGTGTGCATACAACACCCACCCCCCTTCTGTGCTCAGTGCTGCCCTGTAGGTCATAAATCCTACAGCTGCTGCCATCCGCTTACTGCAGACGGGAATTTTCCTTCACAAACCCGCCGCAGCGTTAGCACAGTGACACTTGTGTTCTCCCCACCATCAGAACCGAGACGTTCAACAGCTACGTGACACACGTAAGATGGGCAAACCCGCTATCTACTTTCGCGATGGAACGTGATCGGTGTGTGAAACGTGATGGGGTGACGACAGCAGAAGGAGACGGGACTGAGTGACTCAAGCTTTCCTTCCAGTCCCCCCTCACCACGAGGTCTCCCGGGGGCTCTTCTGCTATAAGATAGAGCAGTTCTTTCCAGTGACGTAGAGTTACGTCCAGCTCTGTGAAAGCTGAACTGGTTTCTTGATTTGCTCCTCTCTAAACATCAGGTGAGTTATGGCAGGAGTGCAAAAGACATTTCCTTTCCTTCTTGTCTCACTGCCCAAAAGCCAGTAGCAAAATTCAAATGCTGAAAACAGCTTCTTGAAGACCTTCTGTGACAGCATGAATATCTGACTGAAGATGTTCCAAATACTTTTGGTTCTGCCTCTGCTTTTCCCTTTCTCTAACCTAGACCCAGCTTTCCCTCATAACTGCAAGGTGTGTTCTCATCAATGAGGTTTGAAAAGGCTTTTCTCTCCAGTTAGAAAACAGAGCAGGTCCAGAAGCAATACACTGAAGTGAGCTTGTTCTCAGCACCACACCACCTTCTCAGCTAGCAAATCTTCTCTATGACTGCCCCTGGAGCCTCTTCATGTTACTACTGGGAGGGAACTTCATTTTTAAAACCATAGCCCTGTACAGCCAAAGATACCAAGAGGCAGATTCAAAGGTACCGCCGAAACACTGCATTAGCAGATGCAGAATCGTGCACCATGCAGCATCATGCATCGTACAGGTGTCACTGAGGTCACAGCCTGGAAGCAGCACAGTTCTGCCGGTATAAAGCCGGTTCACCTTTGAATCATAGAATCCTCGTGGCTGGATCCTCCAGGATCATCAAGTCCAGGCCTCATCTCAGCATCTCCCCAACCCCTAAGCCATGGCTTCAAGGGCTCTAGCTACTTGTTTTTTAAACATCTCCATGGATGGTGACCCCATCAGCAACCTGGGTAGCCTGTTCCAGTGCTCAGTCACTCTCTTCCTAAGATCCAATCTCAGCCTCCCCTGATGCCACTTGAGGCCATTTCCCCTTGTCCTACCATTAGTAATTTGGGAGAAGAGAGTGGCAGCAGCCTTGCTACAACCTCCTTCTAGGTAGTTATAGAGAGCAATAAGGTCTCTTCTCAGCCTCCTCCTCTCTAGACTAATCCCAGTTCCCTCAGAGGGTCTGTTTTCCTGACACAGCAGCTGGCATAAAACAACGACAAAGACTTGCACCCTTCTTTTATGATTTCAGGATGAGTTTCATGCAGAACTGGTTCTGAAAAGTGTGGCTGTTTGTGAGGAGTGCCATGAAAAGAGGGATGAGTGATTTCATAGCTGAGCAGAACTGAGGCGCCTTGAGAAAGAGAAGATGTTATCTCACAGCGGATTAAGCAGAGCAATTTTTACACACAGAAAGCGTTGGGAGGGTGAACCATAGAGAGAGATAATTTAGTAAGTTACAATAAAATTCCCTGAAACACTAATGACCTCAAATCTTGCCTTTTGCTACAGCAGATAGCAGCCTCTTCCACATCCAAGAGGAACAGACTTAACAGATGGCCACCACCACTGCGAGTACTTGTAGCTTTTTTCTTTAACTCTACGCATGGGAGAGGTCCCAATAAAGTTCTCATCGATCCCTGGGGGAGCACATTTCTCTGAAGCATAATCCAGTTTGTGTGTGGTCCTAGCACCCAACCCACATGTTTTCCACAAAGAGAGTGTTGTCTGGGACTGTTCTCTCTGGACGTCTACCACTGCAGAGCCACCCTGTACCAGAAATCCCTGCTTGCTTCAGCACCCTGCTCCAGCTTCGCGCTGCCCATCCTCCCTCACTGCGTTTCTCCAGCTCCTTGTACTCTTGTGCCTTTATCTCATTAGCCAATGTGCTCTATCTGCCCACGGAATTCTCCGCCTGATGAAAACCTCCTGCATGCAGCTTTTCCTGGTCTAGGCACTTGTCTGCTCTCAGACATGTAGACATAATACGGTCTGAGAAGATCAATTTCTTCTTTGAGGTAGTCTTATCTCCCAGACAGTGGTTTACTCAGTGGCTTCCCCGGGGAATTTTCCTCCTCGCACACAGTGAACATCCCTTGGCCAAAAGTTAATGAACGTGGCACCTCTCCAGACTGCACCATTAGGACAGGAAGGAGGGATGCGCACCCAGGCAGGCTTCTCGCACACCCAAACATCTACTCTGAAGCATGCAGAGAAGCTTTCCTGCTGGTGCATGTCTCTTCCCCAATGGGTGCAATATCTCAGACTCTCAGTGAAGAACTTATGCAGGCAGTTCAACTTCCCCCACCCCCCCCCAACATTCAGTGTCTCCAGGTGGATTGGGGCATTTCTTATCTAAGTCCAAGGTTCTGTATTTCTCCCCAGTCCATCTCATCCTACCATCACCAGACCCTCAGTGCTACTCCTGTGGTGGGCAGTGTTAATGGCCTATTGACTGCAGGACCAGAAACATCCATTACAAGCTTCCCAGTCCCTGGGGAGGGGAGTGGGGAGTACATACAGAGCTCTGGTTTTCAGAGATGTTAGCCTTTTTGTGCAGGTTCCCTGTGCCTTTTGGGGGCTCTGGACTGCAGCTTGGACTCGCATGTCCTGGGCCATGGAAGGACCATCCTTGCAATGCTGCTGGGGAAAACACTGCCGTGTTTTGTGGGAAGCAGTGTGAACTAGAAAGTTCAGACCAGATACAGACCTCTTCCAGTTTGGAAACATGCACATCTGGGATTCGAATAAGGATCCTTTCTTGCTATTAGCCACCCATGGCTGAACTAATACGGACTTGGAGAGAAGCTGGCTGTGCCACCAGGCTTCAGGGCTGTGAGCACAACTCACAAGGCAGCAGAACCAGTCGGCAGCAGTTTCTGTGTGGACCAGGGAGTCAGTAATGTGGTGTTGTCCCACTGAGAACTGGATGGAATAGCTAGAGACATCAGCTGTTAGGTCCCTGCAGATCATTATCCCAAGCTGTCAGCCAGCTCTATTAGTTTATCTTGCATATTTACACATGCCCGATAACTGGTTGTGCTGATGCATCCTCCTTTCACACAGCCTAGCACAAGATCAACTGTCCTTTCTTCATGATGCAGAGCTGCATCACTGTAGAGAGTATCCTCACCCCACTGCCCGGGTGAGCCAGCTCACTCTGGGCACAGGCATGCATCCACAGCTCATCCCTCTACCTGCTAGAGGGCTGAGCTAGTCTGGGGTTCGTTCCTCCTGTTAACTGCCCCACCAAGTCCTGTAAATGATGCCCAAACCTGAAACTACCAGCATCTTCCCTCTTCCCATGCCGGTTTCCCCAAGAGTTAAGCTGCAGAGATAATCTTTTCCCACTTTTCCTCTAGAGGGACCCTTATCTTGATTTTAGCTTTTATTAGCTCTGATTAAAACACATTTAAGTATAAAGAATCCTCCCCAAAACCAAGCTGTCAAGATATAGTAGCAAAGCAAACAGCCCTACCACAGGCTGCCTGAAAACCAAGGGGAGTGCTGGGCGTGTGAGGAATCAGGACAGGACTGCTGCAGTGCAACTGCTAAGTTTTACTGAACCACAGGAAGCAAATAGATTCGTGTGTTTAGTCTTACGTGTAATTAAATGTTTCAGTAGCCAATTAAGTGAAGAAAATGAATCAACCCCATGTTTTCAGACGCTGGGTACATCAATATTAAATCATTCCAAAAGGCACATGAAGAGGAAAATGCAAACGTTATGCAGATATTCATTTCCTCAATTATTCCTCATTCCCCCTGAGCCCTGCGTTCGTTCCCAGTGACTGCAGACAGACTAATCATTCAAAGCAGGACATCGCTTAATAAGATACAGCAGCGGAGGTGCAGGGTTCCTCTCTGTCAACACGGTGGCACTATCATCTTGATCCAGCTCATCAGCCACCCGGGACCATGGTTTGCCACAGGTACATAGGTGATGTGCGTTACACGCTGCTCTGCAGCCTATCTGGGAAGATCTATCCATCAGCATCTGCCTTCTAAAGCCTACAGAGATCTATTTATGTAACTCCCTCTCTGGAGGAAAGGTGCTGGGAAAGCAGCCAGCAATAAATGGAGTGGGTGTGGGAAAATGAAAAATAAGCAAGCAGAAATACTACAGAAAGGAGTGACCATATGGTTTCAGCCACAGGCTGCAGAAGTCACAGCTATGAAGTTGATTCTGAGCCAGCAGACTAGGTGCGTAGGGCCAGAAGCTCCGTGGAGAGGGTCCCAGCGGGGAGTCAGGTGTGGGGAACGTACATGGGTTTAGAGATCTCCACCAAGAATGAGACAAGCCAGAGTGAAATCAGAGGCGAGTCTGCCTTTTCCCAGCCAGCCACAGGCCTGCTTTGCCCATCCGCAGACAACATCCTATGGCCAGCACCTGCCACGGCATCTGTTCATTGGCCCCAGCACAGAGAAAGCAAACAAACACCACTCAAACCTGTGCACTGCTTCACCTTGAGGGTTGATCTTGCGCAGACTAAGGTGTTGATTCTGGACTGAGAAACTGTGCACACGCTGCTGCCTGGTCCCATGTCCTCTTAAGGCCACTTTGATGATCTCCAAAGAAGACAGAACCTAACCTTTAAGGTCTCTCTTAGTCTCGTGTATCACACAGTCTGGGACAGAATTTGATGGAAGAGGGAACGGGGTTGTCACATCTTGACCTGGACCTAGATGAAACTGTGTGGATTGCTTCCCTTTTAAATTAGGCACAAACATTAACTAGTTCTAGCGTGCTGAGATACTATTAAACCCCTGCCTTAGATAGCTACTGCAGGATGAGAGGTGGCTGCCCCAGCACTGCCACTTTCTCTCCACTGACTGCAAAGGGGTCTTAGATTTGGATACTACATCTGGACAGACAATCTCTCTTCAGTATCTCTTGCCATGGTACAAACTAGATTCCATTGCCTTATCCCTCAGCCCACAGCACTGAGTCACATGTGGAAAGGTCACTCCTTGACCCACCACTCAGCTTGGGCACTCTGCAGAGCGGTGGAGGCAAGAACAAGGTGGGCAGATTTCACCACACACCCCAGCCCGCTTGGCCAGGAAGTATGAAAAGGATGAAGAGGGAAGCATTTTTGTTTGTGCCTGGTTGTGCACAGGGGACCAGTGCGGATAAGCAAACTCGTTCATCCTCCTCAGCAGTCCTGTGGCAACGAGCAACCAGCCGGTTTGGCATACGATGGCAAAGTGAGCGTAGGGCAGATCAGACTGAAGGGCACGGTCACACGCGGAGCACAGCTCAGTGTTGTCTGCAGAGTGACACCGTGTTCAAAATGAAATAGCGCATGGAAGTGAGAAAAGCAGTGGCAGACACAAAGGACTGACACTTCACAAAGGCCATTTCTTCTCCTGACACCTCCACAAATGAGCTCTGAAACTGATGCAAGGAGTAACAGCAACTGCTAAAGCAGGCGGCTCTGCCCCTTGCAAAGAGGATCAGCAAGCAGAGCTCTGAGATCAATGCAACCATCACCGGGGACGGTCAAAGCAGGACTTCCCAGTGTGTTTTGCACAAGCCTTTTCTTTTTCTTTCAGATGTCCCCTTTTTTTTGCTAGCAGAGACTTCTTAATTGCAGGATGAAGTGCAATTCTTGCCGGTTCCTTCTACAGCAGGAAATGGATTTTTTTGTTGTGGTTGCTCAGTTCTATTTTTCCTCGAAAAGCAATTGTTTCCTACATTCAATTTCAACTTTTCATTTCAAAAACAAATCCTTAAAGTGTTTTTGCTGGTCCAAATCCAGCTCAAATGCAGTGTAGTTTGAATGTTATCCATCTGAGACGGACTACCCCGCATCCAGCTACCTCCTCTCCCGTGCTAAGGTCTGCGTGAGGAGGCACCAGGGCGCTCTGGGAGATGTGGCACAGCTGGGGTGTCTGAACCCATGATGGAAAAGTGAGACATCCTATCTCCAGCAATGTGTCTTTAATAGCTGTAATTCCTAGAAGGCACCAGGACTCGATGCTGCACAACAGAGCAGTCATCTGCAGCTGAAGACAGCCACATTTTGATTTGTCACACCTAGTGAGGTGGTCTAGAAGGGGATATGATGCAGGTAGAGTAGAGAAAAATAAGCAACCCTCTACCAGCTACATCCAAGGTCATGTCTGCCCTGTGTAAGGCAATACCTGAGTTCATCTCACCGGAATGCCCGGTAGCATAGACTAACCTTGACTCAGCAACGTGCCCAGGTGGCCAAGAGGGCTAATGGCATCCTGGCCTGTATCAGGAATGGTGTGGCCAGCAGAGAGAGGACGATCATCCTCCCCCTGTATTCGGCTCTGGTTAGACTGCACCTGGAGTATTGTGTTCAGTCCTGGGCCCCTCAGTTCAGGAGGGATGTCGAGGGGCTGGAACGAGTCCAGAGAAGGGCAACTGGAATGGTAAAGGGGCTGGAAGGTCAGCCCTGCGAGGAGAGGCTGATGGAGCTGGGGCTGTTCAGCCTGGAGAAGAGGAGGCTCAGGGGTGACCTTATCGCTGTCTAGAACTACCTAAAAGGGGTTTGGAGTCAGGCGGGGGTCGGTCTTTTCTCCCTGGACACTGGAGACAGGACAAGGGGTCACAGTCTTCAGCTCCATCGGGGGAGGTTTAGACTTGACATTAGGAGAAGGTTTATCACTGACAGAGTGATCCGGGTTTGGAACGGGCTGCCCACGGAGGTGGTAGAGTTGCCGTCCCTGGAGGTGTTCAAGGTTAGGCTGGATGAAGTGCTGAGTGGCATGAGCTAGATGGCAGATGTTAGGGTTACTGGGTTGGTTTTAGGTTGGACTGGATGATCTTTAAGGTCTTTTCCAGCCTCATCAGTACTGTGAGACTGCGTAATACCTAGGATCACTTGTGGTGGGGCAGAGGAGGGCCAGGAAATGGAGATGCTCACAGGGGAGGACATCCCAGATTGCCTTTAGGGGCTTGATGTGGGACAAGGGTAAGAAGTGGGTGCTTGTTTGGGGAAGGCTGCAATGGGATACTTCACGTGGTGTTGATGTGGCTACCAGTGAGCAACACCCAGGATGAGCCATCAGCCTTCCCCCTGTTTCAGGGCTGCTTTTATCATTGTCTCTGTAGATAATAATGCACCCAGCTCTCCCAGTTAAAAGCTGTCAACCAGTTGTGGTTTCCATATAGACCATATAGACTGAAATGCTAATGTGCACTCAGCCCGAGGGTCAAAGGCCGTGCGCTGCCCTGCAGAGCTGTTCAGAGGCTACAAACAAGCTCTGCCAAGTCAACAGGCAGGGACCCAGTGCAACTTCTGGCTTCAGGTCCTACACGTGGCTCAGAAATTGTCCCCTATCCACTGCAGGATTTCATTTCCCATGCCCAGTCCATGTCAGACATCACATCAAGCCTCTAAATTCTCCTTTTGGGGGTTTCCTTTCAAGGGATTAACATTTCTAGGAGGTAGGAAGACACAGCCTGCTGCCCGGTTTGATGTGTGTGTATTTTTAAAAATGAATGAAAACTGTTCTGGATGAATGCAGAGTCACAATCTGTAACCCCGAGGCATCAGATGGTCAGAAAGCTGCATTCAGTGTGTGCACAGCTGTAATCCACTGTAACGAATATGTGACACCACACAGCAGTTCAAAGTAGCAGGCTGGTACTAATTACTATGCTCTTAATGACTTCATCCATCAAACCATAACATGTTCTATAATTACACAGCACAGCCAGCCATATGACAACCAAATGCCCAGCCAGCCACGATTCCATAGGAGATGGTTACACAGCAAAATTCTCTGTTGATTACAAGCAGAAAACTTGAGAAACAACTGCAATTTAAATCCTCTGAGCACCAAAATGACTTCGTTTTAACTTCCAAGCAGAACATTTAAAGCACTGGGGGGCTGGGAGGAGGTGGGCTACACAGACAAGGCAGAGAAGCCTTGGGGGGACCTGTCGTTTCTCATGCAGATGTGGGGTGTCCACAGCCCATGACTCAGACCACTGAAGAAGACCAAGCTGCCATACCTGACAGGCCTGGCAGAGCTTTGCTTCTCCACCAGGACAGTCCAGATCTTGTCAGGGGAATTGCCTTCCAGGCAGGCAGCATGCCCTCAGCATCTTCAGAGGGTGCAATAGCGTTTGTCTAGGGCAGGTGATGAACTTCCCCACAGCTGTGGCAGAGCCCACCATGAATCTGGGCACTGCTACTGCTCACGTCACCTCCTTCTGCACCAGCAAGGCCCGTACCTTGGCTCTTTCTCTTTCTAAAATGAACACCCCACAGCCACCATCAACAGCTACCCTCCTCCCCAGCAAAACAACACACTCCAGCAAACATGCTTCTGCCCCTGGGGAAAGGGTGTGCGACTCAGCTCAGCGGCAGATGCTATTCACACTGCTGTGTGAAGCACAGGAAGATGCTCTGCTGGCAGAGCAGAGGAAGGCAGGGGTCTGATCTCCAGTTTTCTGCAGCATTTTCTTCATTGTCTCCTGAGACCCAGTGCCATCATTGCTCCCTCCCACGCAGTGATACCCTGCTCAGCGGCGCAGCAGAGATGGAGGGAAGGGTAATTCATCTCCTCATCGTTTGTGCAACGATGACTTCACCCACTTCCCGTGCACATCAAAACACGTGAGTTTCCCACGTTTTCATTTACCATCTCGCCACTGCTTTCCTTCCAGAATCACTACGGAGGGTGTTGTACAGGAACCCAAACAATAAAACTACAGATGATACAGAACACATCAGAACAACCTGCCTATTCCCGAGCTAATCAGCCGCGGTGCTAACATTGTACAGATACCCTGCGACAGACACCTGCAAGCCCAAGAGCTGACTGCTGCCTGATTGACGCTGCGGTGGGTCTGGATGCACTGAGCTCTCCTGTCCTCAGTCGATCACAACAGAGCAGAGGGTTCGTTCCCACCTCATGACCCTGATTTGCATATCAGGATGTGAGGGCTGATCTCCCTGGAGCTTCTCTGTAGAGCTGAATGAGTGAAGCACTGAAGAGCTGAGCCAGCTACTTTCCACTGGATCACAGAATTGCAGACTGTTAGGGGCTGGAAGGGACCTCTGGAGACCATCTAGCCCAACCTCCCTGCCAGAGCAGGGTCACCTAGGGCAGGCCAGCCAGAAACACACCCAAGTGGCTTTTGAAAGTCTCCAGAGAGGGGGACTCCACAAACTCTCTGGCAGCCCATTCCAGTGCCCTCTCACCCTCACAGTAAAGAAGTTTTTCCTGCTGTCTATGCATCACTGAGCTATTGACTACAGGTCCTCGAGTGCGCGTTTGCTAGATGCACTGGCACAGACATGGCAAGCATCGCATTTATCAAATGGTATGAGACAAATACGGCTTCTAGAGAAGAAGTGGTCAGGAAGAGACCACAAGGTGTCAGATGGGTTCTTATACCCCAACTCAGCAGAAAATGACTGCACTTCAATAACCAGGTCTTTTCCCTAACTTGGGAGAGATAGAACTCCTGGGAAAGGCATGACACAGACCCAATCAGGCAAGCTGAACAGATAGTTTCAGAAAGCATCAAGACTTGCAGCTATCGTGCAGGATACCTTCTCATTCAGCATAACAGACGCCCCACCCGCACAGAGTCCTCCTGCACCACACAAGTTGGATGAATCCTATCAATCAGTTGCCAGCTTTACTCATCTATGAGTTCCTACACAGATATTGATGGCACTGCAGCAACTTGGTCCAGAGACCAGCGCTCCCGAGTCCGAGATGCGAGTTGCTCATCATACGGAAGCAATCAAGTGGCTGTAACAGTCTGAAGGGTGCTTTATTCCAGGAAAAACAGGGGGGAATATTCTGTTCTAAACACGGACACAATGTACAGTGCTTGTTCCTCTTAGAATTTCTTAAATCTTTAGAGTATTTCACAATTTGATTATTGGCATAAAACTTACAGCTCATGAGCGTGATGAAGTCCCTCTATTCGAGTAGGAGACAGCGGGAGGATTTACCTCTATGGGGTTTTTTTGCAAGATGAATGTGACTGCTGAGAAAAACCTACAGAAAGCAATCCTACTTCATCAGGGTTTACAGTTTTGCTGTGTGCAGCAAGGTCTAGTACCTCAGTGACATTTCTGTAACATAAGGCCTTCACCATGCTGTCACTAGGCTTTTCTTTCCTCTCTCTTCTATAGTCCAGCATGACATAGTCCAACACAAGGATCTCCTGGAGCTCCCATAAAAATCAGGGAGTGAAATACCATCTCAAAAAGTATGTCCTTCTTTTATCCTGAAGGAGTTTGCCTCTAAGCTGTGCTCTCCTTGAGCCCCATCATTTGCTGGGGTGCCCTACAAGCCATTTATTTCTGCCTGCCTCTAGCAGCTTCTCACCCCTACATCCTCAGAGCTTCCCCATGTGAGATTTTGTTAGAAGTTGAAATGATCAAGGTCAGCGTGTCTCACCCCCTACGTACCATCCCCCTGATGGCACCGAGGAAATCAATACGTGTACGTTCTGGAAGAGCCATGTGCACCTGAAGGAGTTGGTGTGGTTAACCATGGTGACCTGTTTCTGCACAGGCCACCAGCTTCCACAGCAAGGACACACTGCTGTCCCAGGTAATGCAGCACAGGGAGTGGTGGCTTTGCATAGAAGGAAATATACTCTTGCTATGTAGGGAGAGCACGTACTGCACCACGAGGTTGGGTTTGTCTGCCAGTAAGGCCTTGCACACAGCTGAAAATGACATTCCACTGCCGTCTCTTGAGCTGACCTTGGCAATAGGTTGGCAGTTGCCACCTCCATGTGGCTGCCACCTGACAACAGGAAGCAAAGCGAGTCTCTCCAAGAAGAGAAAAAAGCATCAAGACTTAAAAAGAGGAGCATGGACAACCGGAAACATTTCTCTTACCCTGTATCCTGCGATATCATCCCTCTCCACCCCTCACTCCTTGTCACAGTCTCCACACCTCTTTTTCCTCCGGCTGCCGTCACCAGCGACTGGCCCAGCCACACCATTGGAATGGAACCTACCTGCACCTGATCTGTTTCTTCTGCATCGACAGACAAGATCTCCTTCTAAGAGCCCGTGAGGTCATCCAGTGTGGCACAAGTTGCTCAGCTCCTGGTTACTTCCCAAGGCAACCGCAAACACCAGCTGCCAGCTGCCCAGGCTCATTGTGAGCAGCACAGTCAGAAGAGCCTAAAACTGGTGGAGAGGATTGGAAACTACTGAACTGAAGCAGGGGAGGACACGGTGACTCCTTAGTCAAACTGGGTATCGCATCCTTCACTTAAAAAATATATAATGGAAGAACTCTGGTACTTAGAGCCAAATATATAATGAAAGAACTCTGGTACTTAGAGCCAAGCTTAGATAAAGGCACCATAACATTACATCAGCAGCAAGATTACTTTTCTTTCAATATTACAACCCATAGAAGAGGTAAAAACAGGCAAAAAGATGGTGTCACAGAGGAATCATCCTCTATAAAAAGAATGTTCCATAAGAGGTGACTGTGTATTGTTTTTCCTGCCTTTGGGAGATGATGAAAAGGGGACTGCTCAGCAGCCACGCTGTCTCCAGCGTGACAGGCTGACGTGCGGGTGATACCTCACTCCACCTATGAGTAAACTTCACAATTCGTAATCCTGCCTAAGATAGGAGCACGTAGATGGGAGTGCTGTGGAGGATGCCAGGCAATGATATCACAGCCCAAAGGGAGGGACGTTTTGAAGGCTAGAAACAATAGGTTTCTGCCTTTTAAACAGGGCAAAGCTTCGGCATCGATGGAGGACCAGCACAGTTGTGCGCATGTAGAAGTGCATGCAAGCTCACACAGACTCAACGGGACGAGCAAGTGCTTAGCTTAAGAGAGCTCTCGAGAGCTGGCACATTGTGATACTCAGCGAGCCTTGCAATGTGGCTTCTTCATTAAAGCTTCACGTTTCAGGCTGTCATGGCTGTAGTAAAAAGCAATGTGCTGTCACCAAAACTGGTTGCCTCCATGAAACGACACAGCAGAGTTCACACAGTGTGTGGGTCAGGTAGTTAAGCAGGGCCAGGCATGACCCCCTGCTCATAAAGCCAAACAATTAAAACCACAGGGAAGGAAACGAATACACCGGTGTGTCCAAGCTGCAGTGGTCACGCATCTCATCTGAGTTGCCGAGTAGTACCATCACTTCCACCTACCTTCATTAAAGAAATTGCAGCTCACGCTAGAGCTCAAGGGCTGCCAGGTGCTGCCTGATTCCTCCTGTGCCTGCCAAATTAGAAGGCAGCAGGAAATCAAGAGCAGGAGGAATAAGCTGTTGTACCAGAGACCAGCTCATTCTGCAGGGAAGACCCCTCACACATCTTCACCCATCTCCCTGCTGAGCAGGCTACTCCTCAAAGGGAGAGACAAGGGTGAGAGTCTGCCTTTCAAGGTTCAGAAACTCAACACTGACATCTGAGTTTGGCACCCTTTGTAGCAGGTGCCCAGCAAGTGATATATCACCACGGGGTGATGCACCACGCTTAGACGTGACTCTGCCAGTGCAGCCATCAAAGCTTGGGCAGATGAATCCTGCAAAAGGCCCCAACCACCAGAAGACACTGAGCAATCACCTTGGCTTCTACAGCTTGGAAGTCCTTGTCCTTGGCTCCCAGGACAGCCCTTCTTTCCTTGGCTTCTGAGACAGAATCCTAGGCCAGTCCTTGTCTGCAGGACGTTAGGAGCTTAGAGTCAACCCAGACAGCTGGTGTGAGTTGGCTCATGGCTATATATCCTAGACCAGAGACATCACACCAGTTAGAAATGGGCTGAGGACAGGTGTTCCTCCTCCTGTGCCTGCTCCTTCTGTTCCTGATTCTCCCTGACCCCAGAGGCTCTTGCTTCCCTTTCTACTGCTCCAGACTGCCTTCTGATCTGTTGTGACCACCATACATTTGCTGGCCTGAGTATAAAGCTGTACCTTTGTATTGGTGTTGCTGTTAGCTTTACTGCTTCATTAAAGCTGTTTTCATAGTAACTCATGGCTGTCCTCTCCGTTTACTGATCCTCACCCCTAAGGCAGGGTCACTGGGTGATAAGAATTTAGCCCCAGATCCTGGCTCAATGCAGACGCTTCCCAGCATGGGAGGCATCTCATTTCTACCCACTTGCTTGAAGACACGGTACTCCACGGCTTCGGCAATGGTTAGGAGGCAGTGTGAAACCTGCAGCTACTCTTTTCAAAATTCCCAATGATATTTTAAGGAACAGGTGTCCTGCACACTAGAAAGTAGTTCCTTTCCATGTTATTCGTCACAGGAGATAGCACCATCCAAGCAGGCTGCTCTGGAATCTGAACATCGTAAGACCCTAAACTCCACACCATTAGTTTCATACTTATCACTCAGTTTCCACGCCGGAGGCCGGGTTCTTTGTCTATAAACTGTGACTCACCATTTCAGGTGTTTAAAGTGCTTTGACTGCTGTTAATGAACGGTGACACACAGGAAGCATGAGCTCTTCTTACACCCAAATCACTATGGGGGTTTTTTTTCTCTCCTGGGGTTCTTTCAAATGAACACAGTTGCTGGGTTTCATTCAGGAGCTCTTCAGAGGGGTTTCATGGGGAAACCATGCAAACCTCACCAAGGAGGAGCTCACCACAATGGAACGCAGCAGGAAAAAGAGGATGTGCTCTTCTTTTTCTCTGACTCAGTTACTCATGTAGGGTGGTGTGCAGGGGCTAGGAAAAAAATCTATCATTAAATGTTACTGCTCCTGAACAGGAGTGGCCCCGTGGCCTTTCGTTCTGTGGCATTCAAGGCTGTGGGCAGAGAGGAAGAGGCTGCAGAGAGCTGATTTGGTTTTGAAAACGTGAAAGCCTTGCTTGACAGTACCCTTTTATTTTCATCTGGAGTTTTCCCACTGACACTAACTTGGTCTCATATTCAGTGCCACGGTGGAATGTGTTGCTGAAGGATCTCAGCTCCAGCTCCTTGTACCACCTCCGTGAGGAGCTGTGTGCTGTGATGGACACCCGTGCACACCAGCTGACTTGGAATTTTTCAAATTCATTCTTTCTACAGTTCTCTGTTCTATCTCCTCCCCTCAGCATATTTCCTGTTTCCTCATCCTGTAATAGTTATGTACACTTCAAGGGGGGATCAAACACCTTCCGAGCTCTTGTTGTCAAGTTTTATTAACATTCCCCACATGGCTTCCTGTTTTCACACTGATACCCCAGCAAAGGTCTGCATGGGTGAGCATGGTCAATACCCACCCTGAACGGCTGGCAGAGCAGCATCCATCCCAAAAGACATTAAAATGATGGTGCTGCATCCATAAACTTAGTAGCTATTAACAGAATCAACTTGAAATACAGCAAGCATGCACATAGCTCTTTGCCACAGAGTAGCAAAGGATGTTGCCTGTGCCTGAAAACACAGGGGAGGGACACGCTGTAGACAGTCTGCTCAGCCTGGTGTAGGCGCAATGCTTCCTAAAAACCATGGGGGGAAATGCGTTTTGTTCCTACAGGCTGCAGCACCTCAGCACCAGGTCCCATTCCTGAGGTACACTGCAGTGTCCCAAGGAGCACAGAAGACAGCCACCAATAAATTTAAGAGAGGAAATCAAGTTTCCATCAACTTCTCAAAGCAGCAACTGCAAGAACAAGTCTTCTGCTTGCAAATATCGAGGTCTACTACTATAGAGCTCATTATGCAAGTTGCCCCAGTCTGAGAGTATGCAATGCCATAGGAAAACCCATCGACTAAACCAGCACGGAGCGGGGACTTCATGGAGTTGGTTACACTGCTGTCCCGTATAATCCCCTGCGAACACACATCAGTATTGCCCTGGGGAAGCACCGATGCTGTGTGCCTGTAGGAGTGAACAGACTGAGTGCCCTGTGTTAGCCAGCAATAGTGAAAGCAGCGGACACATCAAGCACTGACTGAAAGCAGTAGGGAAGAAAGCCTACGTCCTCCCACATCAAGCTTCTACAGGGTTTGAGGGAGGGGAGGGGAGCTTTACATGGTTTGAGACTTAAAAAGAAGCCGAATCACAAGAGAAAGCTGTTTCAGATCCAGCGTGTGTGTGTGCCGCTGACCAGAAGTCTGTTTTAAGAAAGGGACAGAGATGTGTTTTCCCATGGTGTTTTGCTGTGTCTGTTACTTCGCAGGATGTTCTATTGTCTTCACTGCCACCGTGCACAGGAATGCCCTGCAAAACCCTGTGGGCTCTGATGTAGTGCCTGGTGACATGAAAGAGGTGCTCTTGCTTTCAAGACCAAGAGTCTGCAAATCAGTATCTGAGCGCTTTGCCACTCACACCTGGCAGGCAACCTTACCAGTTCATGGGGATTCCAGCATGAAGGAGAAAAACCACTAAGCCAAGCCATCCAGGTTGGTGTTTGTTGGACACCTGACAGCCTCTCTCTAAAGAAATCTCAAGATTCAGCTACGATTGTGCTCATGTTTGGGTTTTCAAGGTGCTTTCTGTGATCCTGGGACATGGAAAGGGGGCTGGTGACTTTTCAAGCTTCAAGATGCGTTCCCAAAACACAGATAGCTGGGCTTGCTGGGTGGTCAGGGACTGGAATGACAGGAGACAGCAGAAAAGCTGCTGCTTAAAAAGGCATCAGCACAGACCTGCGAGTGCTTGAAGACCAGCAGCAATCACATCTTTGCTCTGGTGACCTGAAATGAAGGTCCAGCACCAGAAAGCAGGGAAGCCCAGACCTTGTACGGCTGCAGATGGAAAAGGGTTAATGTCCCAAGACTTGGGACTACACCGCTTACCTCCACCAAGACCTATGGCCACTGTCTGTCTGCACAACCATAGCAAGTGGCAGCTTAGGTCAGTGGTCACCAGCTGGGTGACCTTAGGGAGGTAAGGGCAGCAACACCTGCACTCATGTCAGGATGTCTCTTAGGTCCAAACCAAAAGGCCCCTGGGAAATCCAAATCTACTTTCATGGGCACATCATCTTTTCCATCAACTGGCCCACAATTTGACTGCAGTGAATCCTGCTCAGATTCTCCCCACAGCGCAGAACTCTGCGAGGGCCAGGCTGCTAGCCCTGGCTTCGCCTGGGCAGCTCAGAGGGAAGACTTGGGCTTCAGGGAGACCTTCAGCAGGCAGATGGCACAGAGCAGAGGGCTTGTGGGAATCCTGGGTCTTGAGAGCTGTCACTGTACCCCGTATCCCAGCGGAAAGGAGCTAGCCCACTGGAGGAGCCAATGCTCTAGACCATCCAGACCCAGCCATCACCGTTATGGAAAATGAGCTGCTTGTGAGGCAAAACTGTCCTACAGGGCACTGTGCTCACAAGCAACCCTGCCAGTCCACTGACCTCTGTTTGCAAACCGTACCTCTGGGTGCTGGGGCTTTCCTAGCTCAAGCAGCTCTTCTTTGGCAGGGCTTTTCTCAGGAGCCCCCTGGCTCAGCACATTCCTGCAGCCAAGGAGCCAGGAGCAGACCCTGTGGCAAGGTGGCATTGACAGAGCTCTCCCTCCTCAGCGTCTGAAACTAGTTCAGAGTTTGCCCGAGCTCTCCAGCATCTGCAGTGCCAAGCGTTTTGCAGAGAACTAGGGGTCTGGATCTCGGATGAGCTGTTGGGTCTGCCTGCATGCCTTTACTGCTGGTCCTGCCTGTGTGTGCTCCATTTTGGAACTGGAGCTTAGCTGGTGAGAACATCAGCGCTCCCCAAGAGGGGCAAGAGGAGCCAAAGCTCCAAAATACCACCTCTGAGTGAGCCAGCTTGCATTCAGTTTTGTGACAGCTACCTTTTGCAAGGGGGGCAGAGTGGGGAGCAAAGGTATGGGGTGAGGTTAGGCTGTGTCATAAAATGTCAGTGAGTTTTTTATACAGCCAAGCAGAAAAGGTCTTCTTGGGTTTTTTCGCACGTACAGAGCCTTACGCGTTGCCTTTTAGACGCCCCAAAAATTCCCCTCAGCCCTTTTATCATTCAGCATCACTCCAGAGTTTAGTCAGCCAAACCATAGCCTTTTCCAATGTTAGATAAACCGCATCTCGAAAACAGCGCAGACGCTAACACCGCATCATCCTAGAGCCGAGCCGCGTGCGAAATCTCTATCCTGTTTTTCTACAGAGATGACTAAGATTTTCCTGTGCCATTAATACAAAATATCGTTCCGTGTGTTTGTGTAAATAGAGAGAACAAAGATACCGCTCTAAAGATAACAGCTTGCCCTAGAGCTTTTTTTCTTTGTGTTCTTTCAAGTTCTTGCCCATTGCTTCACTTTTCAGGTTCTTCATGCTTTCACATTGGAAGAAGTTTCCCCAGAAATAGATGTTGTAGTAATAACAGGACCAGCCATCAAACTCATCGCAATAAGGAGTGAAGGACAGATTCACCATCGAGAGCACACATTTATAGTGTAGTAGTGTAGTAGTGTAGTAGTGTATTGAAATTAAATGTATTTTTAATAAATTATTAAAATTATTGGTCTAATTATTTTTGAATGTTAATTATTATAAATGAATGGGGTTGACTCTTTGAAGTAACACATCCTGGGCTTCTCTTTATTTCAGGGGAGGTTTAGACTTGACATTAGGAAAAGGTTTTTCACTGAGAGAGTGATCCGGGTTTGGAAGGGGCTGCCCACTGAGGTGGTCAGGTCACCACCTCTGGAGGTGTTCAAGGTTAGGCTGGATGAAGTGCTGAGTGGCATGAGCTAGATGTCAGATGTTTAGGGTTACTTGGTTGGTTTTAGGTTGGACTGGATGATCTTTAAGGTCTTTTCCAGCCTCATCAGTCCTGTGAGATTGTGATCCTGTGATAATTTAAGCTCCTTATTCTAAGCTATGTAATTGAAGTTGCTTGCTTAAATTCAAGTTAAAATGCATCATTTAAGCTACTGGAGCACATTTGACTGTGATTATTATAATTACTATCACTGGTCAGTATTTTTAGACAGACTCTGCCTCTTTCAGACACATCATCCTCTTTAAGACACAGATCTACTCCTATGAATAAGAAGACACAGATCTACTCCTATGAATAAGCCCTGCACGTTGTAAAGAAGGCTGCAAATTCTGTATTAACAGAGAGATGAAAAATAATACAGAGAGACCTAAGAAGAGCATGTCCTGATCGAAAGAAGTTTATGTTCCTGGGTGTTTCGAGCAAATGTTCAGTTGTCTGCTGGCCCTGCACTGCCAAGATCTGCAAAGAAGTAGGAATTCCGTCAGTCTTGGGTTCAATCCTTATTTGATAATCCCACAAGTGATTTAAAATGATCAAAAATACTCAATTTATCAGGTGTTTCGACAGAGTAAGAGCTGCCTCATGGTAAGGTGACCTGCAGGACGCTCTGGAACTGCACGCTCCTGCCCAGTAGCAGGATAAAATTGTCACTGATTTATGAGCAGCAAATAGGGGGCAGAGAAAGACCAGAATACGCAGGAATAAGCACAATCAGCCACATCTCTGCCTGTTGATTTTGGACTGGAGGAAATAGTGCCAATGCACTCATTCATAGTTAGAGGTTTTTCATGTTAACTTTTCCTTGGGCTTTCCTGGACGTGTGGAACTTCGTACAGGGGTAGCAGTCTTTTAAAAGCTCCTGCTGCAGGGAAGGTCACAGAGAGGCCGACTGCCTGCTCTGTGTGGCCAATCTGTGCTCAGCCAGCAAGATGCTAACAGCTCCACTGCTTGAGCAGCCTAGCACAGGCCTTCCTCCTCTTGGTTGACTCTTTCAGCCAGCCCTTGTGCCTCCCAGCCTGAAGTTTTCATATTCAAAACAAGGCTGCTTGCAGTTGCAGCTGCAGCTACAGCCACCATAGCACCTGCTTCCAGCAGAGCCAGCCCTTTGCTTTTGGTCCTTAGAACGGCCTTACAGCCAGCTTGTGGCCATCAGATTTCTATTGTCACCCTTTGCTAGCTGCAGGACACGTTAAGGCAGCAGAACTCATTAAGCAAAACTTTCCAGTTGTGTCTAAAACCTGAGCAATTACTGCTAGTAAAACTGCCAAGCGCCGTGGTCTTGGTTCTCACCCTGTGTTCCTGCCTTTTTCAGATTGATTTCATTCTTTATCCACAGAAGCAGGCACAAAAACACCTGCTTGCCCTATGGCTGCAGCCCAGGCATGCCAGCAGGTCACCATGCCCCCTGGCTCACTCCAGCTGGCAGCGCCCATCCTCAAGCACAGAATGCCTGCCAGAGGAGCATGGTATGGAAAGGCAAAGGGAAAGGGCATCTTGTCACTGTCCACGCAGGAGGCTTGGAACTAGATTATCTTTAAGTTCCCTCCCAAACGAAACCGTTCTCTGATTCTATCCTATGATGGCCAAGGAAAGGTTTGGGAGGTTAAGCTTTCGCCCACTGCTCAGTCACACAAAGCTGCCCCCTCAGCAGGGAGCTGCCTGCTGGCGTGTGCTGAGGTTTTCTCCACATCCAAGATCCCAAAGCAAAGCACTGCTTGCCGAAATAGTAGGGCTGCAACCCCTCCACAAGGCCAGACCCTGCCTCAGGGCTGCGCACTGATGCAGAGCTCCTCAAGCAAGGCAGCAGGCAGGAACTCAGAGGGGGTGTGAGAGGAGGGATGCTGTGTAGTGAGATGTGCTGTGGGAAGCACCAGCATCTTCTCAATGAACAGCATGGCACTACTTGCCCCACACCACGGCACAGTCAGGTGTGCCTGTCACACGGAAACTAGGTTACATGAAAGGACTGAGGTGCTGTGATCCTTCGTTTCAGCATTGCTTTGCACCCTCTGGGTCAAGACCTGAAGGTTTTAGGTAGTGCTGGTGCAGGTAGGAGCAGAAGATTGTCTGAGGAAGAGCTAAAGCTGGAATTTGGGGTCGGGCTGCTGTGAGGGAAGAAGACACCATCCTGGGAAATGAACCTTATCAGCCTGTGTTTGTGTTTTATGGTGGCTTTAGCTGACGCACCCAAAGGATGCGTCAGAGCTTCGGGCTGGTAAAGCTGCCAATACCCCACCTTTCCAGCCACTCCAAGTGTCCCTGGCACCCAATTAAATATGGCAAGTGAAGACCAAGTTAGCACATTTTTCTGGGGGCAGTTGATGCTTCCCCACCTATGAGGTTGCTGTCCCTGTCACTCACTCACCCCCCACCTCCCCGGGGCAGCGGCAGCTCTTGGCTCCCCTTTCTGCTCAGAGCAAGGGAGCACCTTCCCAAAAGCCATGACTGGTGTCTCCAGGGAGAAAACCTGCATCAAAAATGCCGTTGCGATAAAGGATGTGGGAGAGCTGTGAGCCATGTGAACCATAACCCCGAGCAGATTATTTGCGACTACCTCCTACGTGGCCAGATCTTACTCAGCAACCACAGGTCTGGGGCTTAGGCTGTGCTTTCACAAGCAGTTCAGCCCAATGAGAGTGAGAATGGGTGCTTTATTCCTTGTGGCAACACAAGGGTGAGCGGCTTGCTGCAGTGATACTGCACCTGCTGTCCTTTCAGCAGTCACCTTTTACACCAGGAGAGCAGGGAGAGAGGGCTTGTGCCATCCTGGGTGTGTCTTAAGGGAAATATTCCCCTGCGAAAGGTGATGCAAAGTTTGACTAACCAGGATTTAATCTAAACCAAAATAACCCTAACCCACCAACTGGCAGCATTCAAAGCCACTTTGCAATCCTTACCAGGATCCACTTTGCTCTTCAGGGCATCAGGAGATGCCCTCCCACCACTCACTCTCGGGTGGTGGTTATGAGCCGGGCCAGTAAGTTGGTTTATACCGAGCGTAAGCTCAGGTTTTATTACTCGTGACATCTTCACACGCTGCTTGTTCATGCTGAATGCTAATGACATTGTGTGGCAGCGTTTGTTTCTCCATGCCTGTCGGTAACACGGCCATCAGCACTCCTTTTGGTTCTCACAGCCTGGCTTTCCTCTGCTCTCTTCCTCAAAACAGTGCTCTCTGGTACTAGCTATCTAAAGCAACTCCACCCGTGGATTCAGAATGTTACCTCACCTCTGCACCCTTCTTTTCTTTCACAAAAAGCCTCCTGCTCCAATGCTACTCCAAACAGAGAGAGAACAGAGGAAAACAGAGAGTCCGCTTATGTTTGAAGCCCAAATACAAACCCGAATGATTCGTGATATTAAAATTGATGTTTACAACGTGATAACAGCATTTTCCCACTGCGAATGGCACTGGGAATCATAAAAGCAAACACCTTAGGCCATCTCTATTATGAGCACAGCTTACACTATTGGTCCCAGGGGAGCACGAGCACTGCGGCGCTCGGCGGAGGAGCTCTGGTGTAGCATATCCACTGACCTGCACTTGAACCTACCACTTGCTGTTTTCCTCCTCTAATCTAAATCTGGAACTGCGCTGTCTGGTCAGCAGCATACGACCAGATCATTCAGCGAAATGCTCTAGATGCTATAAAAGCATGCCTGTGCTTGCCGCACCAAACAGCACCAACTCGTAAAACAGAGCCCGAGCGCGGCTCGCGGCAGCCACCGACCTCGCAGACGGCCCATGTGCCGCTCTGGAGGCACCTCTGTAATGCGGCCAGGCAGCAGCTGTGTGCATTGCAGACATTGTGGGTGGGTGGCTGTCTGCGTGCTCAACAGCTGTCCTAACCACCGCGTCGAGGCAGTGCCCATCTGCCCAGGCAGAGCCCTGTTTCGCTCTCTGTCCGGAGCCGATTTCGGAGCACCCCGTGAGAGCGGTGCCTCTGCTCGCACCCATCCTCCTTGGTGGGGTTTTGCAGGATGAGACCACCCCCACCTCAGTCACAGGGAGGATCTGGACAGCCTGAGAGCAGCATCTGCCTCTGGGTTCCTCAACCAATGATCACAATCCTCTTCATAAAAAGGTTATCGCAGGCACCCACTCTTTTGTGGAGATATTTGTGTTAAAAAAGGGCAGTGAGCTTTGGAGTTTTGCCCTTTTTATCTCCTACCCCTGAAATTAGTCAAATAAATCCATCCATTTCAGCGAGCCAACAAGTTTTCTGCTTTTCAGCAAACGCTGCGCGTTGACTTTGGTGGCACCGAAGGCATGGGCATGCTTATGACTTCAGCATTTGTCAAGGGTCTTAATCCCTCAGCAAACCCCCTTAGAGTAAGAAAAAGAGCCTGTAGGGTTTGTTACAAAGAACAGTTCAAAAGCCTTCCTTTCCATCTCTACCTCATAGGATCATTTTGGTTGGAGAAAACCTTCAAGATCGTCGAGCGCAGCCATTAATACCCTCTACTCAACAGCGTCCGTAAGATCCATATCTACACAGCTTTCCAACACACCCAGGGATGCCTGTTCAACCGCCCCCCCGGGCAGCTTGTTCCAATGCCTGATGATCCCTTCCATCAAGAAGCTCTCCCTAAATTTCCCCTGGCACAACTTGACTTGGTCTGTCATGGGTGGATGGGATCCTCTTGGCCGTGCTTGTAGAAATCCTGGCTCATGGTGTGATGGGGCTGGAACAGGCCAGCATCCCTGAAACATAAACCTTCAGGACCGCATCTTCTCACTGCAATTCAGGAACTGCTATGGCAGCTGTCAAAGCCACCAAAGGCTTGGCTTGCTGTGAGCGCTGAGGACTCTGGCAGCTGTAAAGAGCGAAGTGCGTGACCTCACCTAGAACAGCCTGAAATCACTCTGCGCCTTTCTATTAACTCCAGTGATCTTCACCTCCCTCCCAAAATGAGTAACAAGGAACCCCACAGATTCGACGAGTAAGATGCACACACGGAGAGCTCATCATGTTTTTTAAGAGCCTATTTTTTTTTAGATGCTTTTAACTTGTAGAAAGAAGAGGCTGACTCTCCATGAGTCGTCACGAGTTCCCTTCTCGGGTACTTTCCAGCCTCACAGCGGGACTCTCCACCAGCCATTTCAATTGCTCATGTGAGAAGGGAGTGGTTGTCAACGCGAAGCGGTTTATTTCAGGCTGTACTGCTCTGACTCCTGGGTAACATCAGGGGAACTGCTGGCTCTTCTGAAGTGATAGCGTGAACCTGAGACAGCTTTTATGCAGGACCATACACTTTGCTCACTGTGATGGAAGCCCAGAGGGGTTGAAGCTGTATAACGTGCAGGAGAGCACCAGCCCTGCAAGTCAAGCCTTCTTTTGCCTTCCTGGGGCAACTGGGTGAGCTGCACAGAAGTTTCTGTGCTGGTAATGAGCTCGGGCTGCAGAGGCAGAGCCGGGACCCTTTTTGGGCTAGAGGATGGCAGGGCAGGACACACATGGAGCTGAATCTTCAAGGCTACTTTGGCAGACAAATGGAGAGCCTGAATCTAAATTTACCATCTTCTTTAGGACTGTCAGTACTGGACCTCCAGCTCAGGGCACAGGGATTGCAGAGGGAAGTTTAAGCAGCTTCAGGGCAAGTCTTGGAAACCATAGCTCCAAACCTTTCCAGCTACAGATGACTGAGAAGAAAATAGGACTTCTTACAGGCTTTACCCATGTCCTACGGAAGGGGATCTTTCTAGACTTGGAAGAGCACGGGAAGATGGGAAAACTAATGGATTTCCAAAAGCCTTTGCTGTTTTGGGGGGTTTTAAACATTACAAAATCCACTGTTCATGCCTTTCGCAGAAACGCCTTTTAAAAGCAGGCTGCAAAAGGCAAAGGAAAATTGATTTGCACAGACTGTTTCTGTCCAGCTTGCTCTCTCTGATCAAGCAGAGAGAACAAGCTCAGAGGAGTGTCAACAGATGCTTTTCTGCTGTCTCAAAACCCCCTTGGCATTTCCTGGTGCACTGAAGATATCTCAGAGCTCATCTCCAGTGGCAGCACAAACGCTGCGTGCCTCAGCCAGCCTGACACCCGTGCACAGCTTCACCGTACTGGGGGTTGCTCCACTTAGATAACAGCAACCAACAAGCATTGATACTTCTCAGCAGGCCCTCAGGGCCTGGCAAAGGGACAAGGGAATTCCCGGAGGATCTCTTTATCCTTCGAAGAAGCCAACAAAGAAGCCAAAGGCAACAGGTAGATCCGCTGTTTCCAGTGAGACCAGTGTAGACCAATGCTAGGAGCAGAGGTAGCTGACAAATTACATACTGTATGAAATAATCAAGTCTGCACTGCACGAGGAAGCACACGTGGAGTCTCCAGAAGCAGTTATTTTCATTACCCACTGAGGAATGTCTATCTAGCTACTGACTGACTTGGGAAGTTAGTTCATCAGCACTTGCCAGACACCCGCTTCTCTTAGCAGACCCTTTCCTCCAGGGAAGTGCAGGACCAGGAGAGCCCTACTATGTGCACAATTTCTTCCTGCATTGCAACTAGCTCTCTATATTTACAAAATCTTTATTAACCTCTGGAGGCCTCAGGTAAAGACAAAAGACCGTAAAGAACATCCGCAGGAGGTCAGACCAAAGGTCCCTGTAGCCCAATATCCTGTGTGTAATGCTGGCAATAGCAGCTGCCTAGGGAAGAGCAGAAGACTAGGGCAAGCCTGTAATGAAATTGCCATGGTGTACTCTGCCTACCCCCAGCCATTTGGAGGCCAGGGACTCCCTGATCCAGGTATAGTGTGTTTGTGTTTAAAGGCAGAGAAGGATTTGAACCTCTGTCCCAAGCATTTGAATGCTACAGGAGGAAAAAACCCTCAGCCTTAAACCAGCTGTTGAGATGATACAGAAATGCAAAGCTGGTGGAAGCAGAAAGAAAGTCCATTTCCAAGTCAAAACACCCAACTTTCTGTGGCCAAAAAGCATCCTTCAGCCTGAGAGGTTCTGGCTGTTTGGCATTCCTGAGACAGCATTCAACCAGACCCCCTCTTCCTTTCATCTGATCCCCCAGGAGAATATGGGGAGAACGAGGAGCTCTCAATAACTGGGGCATCTGAAGTCTTTCTATTCAGTAAATCACTCAGATGCTGAAAGTTCTTCTCGCAAGTAGCAGGTTGGGTAGGTGTTTCCTTCAGGAATCAGCCCAATGTGGTACCTCATACTGTAACGTGGTGGGCAATGCAATCATTTACTGGCCAGAATACAGATATCTCAGATACACAGAACGGGTCCAGAGGGGAGCTACCAAGCTCGGGAGGGGTTTAGAGAACCAGTCATATGAGGAGAGGCTGAGGGAGCTGGGGCTGTTTATCCTGAAGAAGAGGAGATTGAGGGGAGACCTTCTTGCTCTCTTCAGCTACTTGAAAGGAGGTTGCAGAGAGGCAGGGGTCAGTCTGTTCTCCCTAGTGGCCAGTGATAGGATGAGGGGAAATGGCCTGAAGCTGCACAGGGGGAGGTTCAGGTTGAGTGTCAGGAGGAATTTCTTTCCTGAAAGAGCTGTCAAGGCAGTGGAACAGCTGCCCAGGGAGGGCATTGCATCCCCATCCCTGGAGGGGCTTAAGAGAAGGGTAGCTGTTGCATTGAGGGACAGGGTTTAGTGGTGCTGATAGGGCTGGGAAAAGGTTGGACTGCATGATCTTGAAGGTCCCTTCCACCTGAAACTGTTCTGTGATTCAATGCAAGGAAGTAGATGTAATGTTGAAGTAAAGAGGTTTTCACAGTGGCTCGAACACAGGACAGTTCCTTGAGCAGTTCAAGTCTGTGCCCTGGGGACAAACAGCTCCAACAAAATGCTGCCACATCACAACTGGCGGCATTTGGACCCGGGTCATGAGGAGAGCCACCACAATAGGTCTCAGCAGCAGCAACAACAAAAACAAGTGTGAGTCCCTCAGCCACATGAAAGGCTGCACAAACATCCATTCCCCTGCAAAGGTTCTGCAGGGCCCCGGTGCTCACATGAAAGAACCACTGCACTTCAGAGCTGCTCCACTTTCCTCTGTCCTCCACCACATCCCCTATTGAAATGATTTCCTGTTTTATTTTGAAGGTTGCTGCTGTTGTGAGCCTTAGCTGGGCTGGGGATGGGAAGATGATAAACACCCCATGAGCACAATAGCCAGCTAGCCGATGGGCCGCCTTGAAGGCTGCTCCAGGAGACACTGGTGGCAGAGGGGATGGCATGAGGAGTGAGAGGGGATACTCAGCACTTCCTAGCATCTCTCCCAGGAAGTCAAGGCAAACAGGCTCTACAGAACTACTCTCATCTAAAGGTTTGACTATTGCTATTTCAGATCCTTGTGGTGCAAAAAGCAAGCTGTGATGGACAAGGTTCCCTGCTTGAGGATGTCTCTATAATTGCAACAGAGATAGACCATATAAATCTAAAATCTACTAGTGAGAGCTGCAGCTGGCAGAGCCGTTTCCTCTCCTCATCGCAGCCATAGCAGCAAGTCCAAAAAGGGAACTTCAAACTCAAAATGGGGTTAAATCACACTGGGAGGCTACAACTGCTGTGTTACTGCTGGAACCACCCCTGCCTCTGGGTTCCGGCTGCGTGTTCAATTTACACTGGAATACGACTGTTGGTCCATGGCATCCTGTGTTGCTGAGGTTCTCTTGGCACGGTTTGAGCCAGCTGAGGGTCAGATCAGAGGGCAGAACTGAAACTGGTAACAACCAAGCTGCTGGAACTCCCTTCACAGACTCTGGGACAAGCTCCTCTGTTTCACTAGGGGCCACTGTGCAGCACGGGGACTGGTGAGAAGGGACGGCATCTCATCGTGGGCACAACTCAGGAGAAGTGGTGGCAGATAATTTTCAGTGGAAGCAATCTAAAGGCAAGATTTTTGCTCAAGTGAACTCTTAGAAATTCCCCAGCAATCGCTCTCCAGAGCCGGAGCGACTGCAACGCTTTGCCTTTTCTGCTTAATGCCAGAACTCATGTAATTTTCATGGCTCTGAATCAGAAGGTCTTCATTCTTGTGGCATGTTTTGCACTTTTATGAACACTAATTTCACTACATTTTTCGAGTGGTGATTTTAGCCACAGCGTGGCTGCTGCTAAGTTCCCACGGCTACCAGTAGGACTTTTATGTGGGAAATCTGTGGGCAGCAGGGAGCCTCCCTGTTTGTATCAATATGAACTTCCCAAGCACATCAGACTGACATTTTCTCAGCCCGGGAGTGGAAGCACACATGCTCTCACTTAGAGCTCTCTTTTCCTAAGCTGAAGGACATGTGTGATCATTTGAATTTCAGCACTTCTCTGGTAGGCTCTTCGCGCACACGTAAGTCCTGCACAAATGAGGGGTCCTCTCGGCCCCCAGAATCCTGGCCCCATAAACTGCTCGGTACCAGTTGAAAAGTGATGAAGCAGCAAACACCAGGAGATGTACAGAGCATCCTTCCAGCTTGCATGTTCCAGCTATGGGAGATCTTCAGCAGTGTGGAGACACCCAAGTTCCTTCTCCAGCATCAGAGGTCAAGCTGTCAGTGCCAGCAGGTCAGCAGCAGCACAGCCATCCTGCAAGATTTTCCCAGCCTTTCACTGGGTGGCTGCACATTCCAGAGATGACCAGACACATGAACACGTCTTCTGTGCTTGCATACTGGAGCTTTTCCTGCAGCTGGCTAAGTAATAAGTTGAATGAATAAGCAGCACTAAGGCAAAGAGTGGATGAGAAGCAAAAGCTCTCAATCAAGAGTTTATCACTTCAGTCACAAAGGCTGATTTCTTTTTATCAATGAGAAATGGCCCTCAGGCACTGGAACAGGCTGCCCTGGGAGGTGGCTGAATCACCACCTCAGGACTTGTTTAAAAGTTGTGTAGATAGGGAGCTTAGGGACAGGGTTTAGTGGTGAGCTAAACGATTCGATGGTTCTGCTTTCCAGGCTTGCGTAAGGATGAAGACAAAACAAATCTGCAAGCCCTGAAGCCTCCAAACTCTTAGAGCACCCCTATTTTACCAAAGTGTTCAACTCTGTGAAACCACCCTTTGACAGCTGCTGCAACTTTCATTCCTCATGCCCGGCTGCAGGTGAAATTCACACTGCTCTGGGCATATTCCTCAGCAACATGCCACGTGCCAGACACGGAGACAGCAATAGACTGAGAGATCCTGCTCTTCAGCCAGCAGTGACAGTGCCCACATTTAGTTGAGAGGGCTTGAAAACAACGTAAAACTCTGAAGGCCCTTCTGTTGTTGCAGCCAGGATAGTCTGGGGCAGTGAGTGTGCTGAGGTTCCTGGAAGGAGGTAAGCTCTTTCCTAAGACTAACAGATATGATGGAGGAAAAACAGGATCATCTTTCTCTAACCCACAGCTATCACTGCTGGGCTTTAAAGTTCTCCAAGTTTGACTACTAAAACCTGGAAACAGGTTCCTCGATCAAGAGTAGAGCATGGTGGCATGAGTCGTGCCCTTGTGCTCAAGAGGGCCAACGGTCTCCTAGGGTGCCTCAAGAAAAGTGTGTCCAGCACATCTAGGGAGGTGCTCTTCCCTCTCTGCGTTGCCCCAATGAGACCACATCTGGAATAGTGTAACCACCTTTCGCTCCCCAATTCAAGAGGGATAGAGATCAACTGGAGAGAGACCAATGGAGAGCTACAAGGATGATTAAGGGGCTTGACCATCTATCTCTCCTATGAAAAAAGGCTGAGAGAAGCGGGGTTGTGAAGAGAAGGCTGAGGGGATCTTACTGATGTCTATGAATACCTGAGGGGTGGGTGTCAACAGGGAGGGACCAGTCCCTTTTTGATGGTGCCCAGTAATAGGACAATGAAGAATGGGTATAAGCTAAAACATAGGGAGTCCCACCTCGACATGAGGACAAACTTCTTTACTGTGAGGGTGATGGAGCACTGGAACGGGCTGCCCAGAGGTTGTGGAGTTTCTTTCTCTGAAGACTTTCAAAACTTGCCTGATTGCAGCCCTGTGTGGCCCGCTCTAGGTGACCCTGCTTTGTCACGGGGGTTGGACTACATCATATCTAGAGGTCCCTACCAGCACCTAACATCCTCTGGTTCTATGATTGTTCACTTACAGCAAAGACAGCAAGTGCTCAGCTGCTGAGCAAAGTGTGGGGCTCTGCTGTCAGCTCAAACACCTGCAACAGAGAGGTAAAACCTTCCCAGCAGCTCACTACCTAGTGACTTTAGAGACCCAGTGTCTGGGCAGAGCTTTATTTGCAAGGCCCAGGCCAAGGAGGCTGTTCAGAACGGCTGGAGAGTGCACAGCAACAGTCAGGAGCTGTGATGTGCACCAAGAAGATTTATCACAAAGGAGCCAAATGCTGCAAAGACCTCAAATTTATCAGTGTTTCTAGAAGCCACAGGAGAGTCATTGGCTAAATAAAAGAGAGGAGACACACACACAACCTCCAGAAGTACTGAAAGCAGAGCTGTGGTGTGACCCTGTATGTTGTTATTATGTCCTTTGACACCCACCTGGGTGAAGGAGTTAGAACAATGCAATAGAGAGAATGGCTCCAACAGCAGTTTGTGCTCACCTCTTACACAAATCCACTGGTCTTCAGTAGTCCCAGTGTTTGAACGATTCCTTATTGACATTACGAGGGGGCTTTACTGGGGACCTCTAGGCTTCACCATATTGAACCAGTGACCGTCTGGCCTCTGATGACATCAATCCTACCAGGCATCTGCAGGCAGGAGGCGTGTGCGGAGGTGACCCAAGTTCTGGGCTGGTGAGAGGAGCCACAGAATAATAAATATGCAGAAGAAACAAGAAGGACCAGGAAAAACAGGGCAGAAATGAAAATAGAGAGATGCAGGTGGCCACTACTTTGGTCTCCCCCTGCAAAACTCACAAGGACTTCTTGGTGTCGAGTCATATGAAGAGAAAGTGGGTGGCTGCAGATACGCATCGAAATGAGATTAACTCACCTAGCAAGTTCTCAGTCATCATCCTCTTACAACCACCGCCAGGAAGTATGAATAGCCAGTCTAATTTTAAAGACAACCAAAAGGAAAATACCTTACAGCATGAGTGGCCCACGAAGAAACCATGAATTTGCTCTTTCAATAATTAAAAGTGGCCTTGCAAGCTTTCCAGAGCAATTCTCTCTCGTTCATGGAGCGAAAGGCTGTCCTCAGTGTCTGTGTGTGCAGCATGTGCCACACTATCTGCCCAGAGAGCCGCGTTACTTTGCCCACGTGGATGACATTACGTTTTGTGAGAGGGACAAAGCAATTCCCCAAGTGACAGTTAATGTTGTACATCCAAAGTGCCATGCACACTGGTTCAGTTCGTGGGGGGAATGAAATTCTTTACCTAGCTACTTGCTCCTAGTTTGTAAATCATGGAAGGAAAAAAAAGCTCACTGCCACCACCAGCGCTGTGAATGTTTTCTGTGAGCAGGGCTCAACAAAACCTCTCCCCTGAGACTGTTTGAATTCTGCTTTGAACATGCCCGACAGACTTTGGGGGTTACTTACTGCAGTGCACAACCAGCTACAGCCAGCGCTGTGCACACTTCAACCTTCAGAACCAGATTTCAAGATATCTTCACCCTCCAATATTTTTAATGCCTGCACTGAATATGAGAAATATCGCAAACGCCCTGTGTGGCCCGGGTCTCCTCCTCGTGACATCTGAACTGTACCTCTCCAGGAGCTGTTTGAAGGAGGACTCCATCACTTTTAATTCCTCGCAGCACAACTTCTTCATGCAAGTTCCCGAGAGCAAATACTACACAAAATGAGGGTATGGGGAGAGTTTGCAGGCAAAGGCCACCCTGAGCCCAACTGTCCCCCAGCCACCGCTTTTAACTGAGCTGGTGGAGGTGAGGTCACAAGAATGCCACGGAGAGGGCTTTGGCTCATTAACATCTGAGAGGGTTTTCCTTAGACGTGAGTGTGGTCCCGGATCTGAAGTCCATTAAAGCTTCCCAATTCCTCCGGACTGGGCTTTAGGGAAGAAGGGCAGTTTCTGGGGTGGAGTTGGACTGCCTGCATTGAAGCAACCCAACTCACTGAATTGCCTGCACTGCTGTGATGGAAACAAAGGAGGAAGCAGAGCTCAGGGGTCTTCTAAGAAATGTCACAAAGCAGTTAACTGGACAGGAACTGAACAACCCATCAAGCAATATGGAAAGGGGCTACTTCCTGGAGGTTTCTGCACACAGCACCTTCCAGTGCTCCAGTATCATAGTAACGATGAGGTTGGAAAAGACCTGAAAGAACATCCAGTCCAACCTAAAACCAACCAAGTAACCCTAACATCTACCATCTAGCTCATGCCACTCAGCACTTCATCCAGCCTAACCCTGAATACCTCCAGAGACAGCGACCTGACCACCTCCGTGGGCAGCCCGTTCCAAAACCGGATCACTCCGTCAGTGAAAAACCTTCTCCTAATGTCAAGTCTAAACCTCCCCCGATGGAGCTGAAGACTGTGACCCCTTGTCCTGTCTCCAGTGTCCAGGGAGAAAAGACCGACCCCTGCCTGACTCCAACCCCCTTTTAGGTAGTTACAGACAGCAAGAAGGTCACCCCTGAGCCTCCTCCTCTCCAGGCTAAACAGACCCAGCTCCATCAGCCTCTCCTCTCAGGGCTGACCTTCCAGCCCCTTTACAGTTCTAGTTGCCCTTCTCTGGACTGGTTCCAGCCCCTCGCCATCCCTCCTAAACTGAGGGGCCCAGAGCTGAACACAACACTCCAGGTGCGGTCTAACCAGTGCCGAATACAGGGGGAGGAGAACCTCCCTCTCCCTGCTGGCCACACCATTCCTGATACAGCGCAGGATGCCATTAGCCCTCCTGGCTGCCTGGGCACATTGCTGACTCATGCATCAGTATAAGGATTATGCTAGTGGATAAGGCAAATATACAACAATGCCCCTAAATGAAAGGTCTACTCAAAGTCAGACACAGTGCTTTTTGTGGCTGTAGCTCTACGCATGACAGCTCTTGTCTCCAGATTACCTGTGCCTTGCTCATAGATTGCACTGAATCTCAACAAGCCTGATTTCACATTAAAACCACTAGCCTTTGCCTTGTATCAGATAGTGAAAAGGGAAATTAGCACTCTCTTTTTCATGTTTCAGAACAAAAGCGTGAGCTTCAAAGGTCTGTGTTTGTGAAGGAAAGCATCGCCGCCCGCTAAAAGCAGCTTCTGGTACTGAAGAGGTTAACTCACTTGGTTTCCCCGATAAGTTTATCTCCGATCAGAACTGAGTCATACAGAAAATACTCCTACAAGATTTGACCTTTTACTTGTATCCCACACTGATAATATTATACTTTAAATGGATATCAATAAGAACTTTGTTTTAAAAAGTATATTTAAAATAAATTACTTTTAAATAACAGAAACTGTTTTCAATTAGCCCTGTTAAAGGAAATCAGCTAGAAAGTTATGTATGCTTCTTTATTTTCTTTATATAAATTATACCCTGGAGTCCTATGATAGCAGCGCTGTACAGACTATGCACTACCTTTATATTTATTCCTTATCAAAATAAACTTAACAAATTAGATTTGTTTTTACAGCACTTTATATCCAATAATGACAACGCTGTATTGGTCCCAGGATAAAAACAATGAAAGTAGCAGCTGAATGGTATTTTTATGAAGAGTTAAGCAAAGTGGCTTGTGCAAACAGCGAGTAGAAAGAAAATTAATTCCATAATTCCTCGCGATGAAGGCAGCCTTCTCTTTTTCTCTTTTTTTTTTTCCCCTCACAATCTCATTTGGAAAGATCACTCGGAGGGGAAGACGTGAAGTTCTAGCATGACTTACTCAGCAAAACGATCCGGCTGAACTTAAACATTGCTGACTGCTAGGATTTAATATTAGGAGCTGGCAAATGTTTTGATAACTTAATACATTTTCAAAGAAAACTTGTTTGTTACTGAGGATTTTTGGGAGCCCAGAAGAAATATAACCTAAAAAAATAACAGAGCAAAAGATCCAAAGCGATCTTTCTTCTGCTTTTCCCCAATTTTTCCATTTTCTCTACCTTGAGCTGCCATTTAGAGGTCTTTTTATTGGTGGCAGATTCAAATATCTCTAAGATACTCGGCGCACAGCTCAGCAAGAGTCCACGTTTTCCTTTCAGCAGTGGAAAAATGGCAGGGCCGATCGTCTGGGGTTTGTTACTAAAAATGAGCCCTTACACACAGAAAAGATCCAAACGTTGTTTAGGACATGTGGTTTGCTGCTATTAAGTTAACAGTGGAAAATCTCATTACTTTTAAAGTTAATTTTATTTTGTGGTGGGATTGGTCTCGAGGCTGAAGCAGATTTTTCTCTTAAGCAGAGCTTCTAATCGTAGCTTACAGCCTCCTGTTCACCAAGTCACTCTTTGCATAGCTTGGCTGGATCGATGCTTCAAATCAAAGTGCTGAATTCCAAGGGAAAAAAATAAGAGGAAAAACTTTTCCCCACACGTACCTCTGGGGATGCTAGCAGGTACTCGTGTTCCATGCCCTCTAGCTCTTGCTTGGACTAGAGGAGTTTCCCCATAAAGATCTTGGGTTAAAGGTGCTCTTTGAGCGGAGCTGATGAAGTTTCTGCCTCTAATAAAAGATTAGATGCTGCTGAGTGCTCTAACAGGGTAAATTAGAGGTTGGGCAAATTCTGATACCAGCTCCGCACAGGAAGCTCTGCAGAGAAGCAGAGGTACAGACTGAGCCAGAGCTCTGAAAATCAACATGGCCAAGGCAAAAATAAAACAGAAGCCTGTGGAAATCTAGTTCAGATTTGGTTTCAAATTTTGGAAGCATCTACTCTGACTCCTAACTTTTCATTGAGGTCATAACATACAGCAATCAGCAATGGGGACACAAATCTGCAGTGAGAGGGGAAAGGGAGAAGCCTTGCATACGTCTTGCGTGCTATGTACGCATAGAAACATCCCACTTAGAACTTACTGTGGCTCAGATCTGAAACTCATGGTTTAAAATACTGAGATTCAGTCACCTAATATTTGCATTCCACCAACTTTTTTTAATAGCATATGCTCACACCCATAAAATTCACTTTTGTGAAGAGCTGAGCCATGATATTGCAGAGCCCACTCCCTAAAACTCTCACCTAACTCAGTCTGCACTTCAAGATACCCTTAAACCTTCAAACTCAGCCATTCCTCTTGCATTCTGCACCTTCCTAGGTACCAGTTCACCACAAAACTTTGACATATGAATAAGGAAAAGACAAGCCAAAAAGCTACTGACTATCTGATATTAATATGGGGGGGGTTCCAGACATCACTCTAGTTCTTCTCAACAAAGCTGCTCAAGTGTGAGAACTGCGTCTAGGAGCTGACTCAGCCCTGCTGCTAACACTCGCTTCTCCATCAGTGACAGTTTTGGAGCTTTGAAGTTCTGTTTCTCAGTAATTTTGGGGAAAGAAAGTGGGTGAGCTGACCAGCAAACAAACAACTGCCTGCACGCAGCTACGTTCTGCTACAAATCTCTCCGTCTTGGTGAAATGCACAGGTTTGTTTCAAGCCAGTTGCACTAAAATTTTACAAGTGAAAGCAAAGCAGAGGATCGATCATTGCTTCACAGTGAGTACCTCAGGAAGAGAGGTCTGATCTGAACCAGGGCACGAGCACCTGCATCTCCCGCACCAGTGAGAAAGAGCAGCAGGTGTTCAGCACCTCTGAAATGCCAGGCTTTGAACTTAAAACACGGAGGTCCTTGGACAACCTGCCAGAGGTGAAGGCACTCCTGCCATTTAGGGACTGGGTGCCTTTTAGAGCAGTGCTAGAGTGAATTCTGGGCTGGATACAACTACAGAAACATAGGGGTTAGGAGTAAACCCCAAATCCCTTGCCTGTCTACAGATGAAAAATAACCTAAATGTGACTAACCTGCAACCAAGAAAATGTTTTCTCTTGGTAGATGTCTAGTAACTTCTGAGGCAGAGACCTTGCTTGGATGGAGAGCGATGCTTTAGAGCTGTGGCACTCGTTTGTGCCACGAGCTAGTGAAAGCAGCTCAGTTTTGATGCCTCACACATGTGCAATTGAAAAGTGAACTTGCAACAAGGAGCTATTTGAAGAGCTGAGTGAAACGAGCTGGTTGGGTTCGCAGAGGGTTTGTGTTAACTTTCTTATGATTTGCTTTGTATGGTTCCAATAGCCCAGGAGTTTTGCTTTGAGTTTTAGCCTCAAACAATACAAAACTGCTTGCAAACCCCTGTGTTTTGACTCATCATGTTGAAACTGTATCTCACCCAGAAAGTTTCAAAAGCCAAAGTGCAGAGTACTGGTAGCCTGGGGTTTAGGTAAGCCCACGTTCAAGCTGTCAGGATGAGGGTCGGAGGTAAGCTCTCCTTACATGAAGTGATGTTGAGACCTGGCTTTTTTGTGTAGTCCCAAGTCTGCATGAAACTACCCCAAACCACCCAAACTGGTGTAGCTCCTTCCAGGAACAACAGGCAAATCCCTCCCAGAGTTGTCAGATTAGATTAACAAGAAATAGTGGCAAATTAGTAAAATGCTATTTCTAATAGACTTGTTTCCAGCTAGGTCAAATGAAACTATTTTACAAGTTTGCTTAAACAGAATCCCAGAGCTCCAGAGAGGACTGTTTACTGCCGAAGGAATGATGTTTGCTTGCCTGCACCTCCGTGGATGCGTTTTGTCAGAAGCAGTACGGTAGTGTCCAGAAACACCTTCCCGAAGGAACTTCTTGAGCAAGATCTCCTTAAACACACTTTTATCCCTTATCTAATCCACTTTTTATTTGCTTAGTGGCCTTTCAGCCCAACAATTTGGATTACCATTCCTAACCTCCACAGAAGATCATGGCTGTCTAATTTACAGCAGCGCTTGTTAAAATATTTCCATGGTCATCACTTAACTTTGAACTACATGAAAAGCCAACACCGATTTTACCAAGCAAGCAAGCTAAGCCCTCTACCTTTACAAAAACATTACATGCTTATTTATCTTCCTAACCATCAAAGAAGGTCACTACGACGGCTCTGGGTATCAGCATTTTTGCTGTGTGATTCACTTACGCCAAGCAAACCCTCTAGACCTGATTTCTGCTTAACCAGTAGGATCAACAGGTCCCCTGCTCTGTGGGTGGTGATAATGTCAGTCCACCACTGCCCAAATGACCTTTCTCTATAGGGAAATGCTAACATTTAGTTCTTTAAATTTAAACCACATGTATTTTGGTCTCGTAACTGCACTCTGCATTAACTGCCTTTTGTTATTAATTTGTGTTACTAAAACTCTTAATGAAAGCAGCTCTTTAAATTGGAAATGTTAAGCGCAGTAGACATCTATAATTCATGTACGAGCTGTAATACCTCAAAATATTTAAATAGGAACTAAATATTTTACCAAACCATTGTAAACACATTTGCAGCATTAATAACGACACAGCTCTGCATACGTTCCGTGTAAAACCGCGTCTCACAAGAGCTGCTCTTTCTAGCCTGTTTCAGGGAACACAAGCCATGGCTTGCGGATTGTTTCCTCTATCCATCACCTTACCCAGAGACAAAAAGTGTCATTTCAAGCTCTCTCTGTAAGATCTCCACCAAGAAGAGTAATTCTTTTGTCAGCAATACAGACAGTGGCACTGAGTGACCCCTCAGCAAGTTTGCTGATGACACCGAGCTGTGTGATGTGTGTGGTGGGCACGCTGGAGGGAAAGGATGGCATCCAGAGGAGCCTGGACACGCTGGAGCAGTGGGCCAGTGCCAGCCTCGTGAGATTCAACAAGGCCAAATGCAAGGTCCTGCACCTGGGTTGAGGCAATCCCAGGCACAAAGACAGGTTGGGTGGGGAACAGACTGAGAGAAGCCTCGAGGAGAAGGATGTGGGGGTGCTGGTCAATGAAAAGCTCAACATGAGCCGGCAGCGTTCACAATGGTCACAGAAAGCCAACCACATCCAGGGCTGCTCCAAGAGAAGCATGGTCAAGAGAGGTGATCCTCCCCCACTCCGTTCTCCTCTTATGAGAACCCATCTGGAGTCCTGCATCCAGTTCTGGAGCCACCAACACAGGAAAGATATTGAACTGTTGGAAGGTGTCCAGAGGAGGGTCACAAGGATGATTGAAGGGCTGGAGCACCTCTCCTATGGGAACAGACTGAGAGAGTGGGGCTGTTCAGCCTGGAGAAGAGNAGGGAGGTTGTGGCTGCCCCCTCCCTGGAAGTGTTCAAGGCCAGACTGGCTTGAGCATCCTGGTCTAGTGCAGGGTGTCCCTGCTGATGGCAGGGAGGTTGGAACTAGATGATCTTTAAGGTCCCTTCCAACCTGAACCATTCTATGAACCTATGGACTTAGGTGTGGGTTGACCACATCCAGTTTTCCTCCTGGTACTCTCTGGAAGAGGCACTGCTGCAGTATAAAGTCTTTGCACACATTGCCGTGGGGTGACCACAAATACACAGCTGCCAGTGGAGTAAAAATACTGGTATTTGGGACAAATATTCAGGGCCTTCTTGTTCAAACAACACGAACCACAGGTGGGATGAACTGCAATGGTTTCCCCAAACAAAATCGACCCTCAGTAAAATTTAACACAACTGTAAATATTAAATAAAAAACCCCACCAAAAAGACAGATTAGCTCTAAGGTTTTAACTCTATTCAAAACAAGAGGCTGTGGAAAGGCCGTATAAAATTGTGAGGTGTAAGCTGTAGAAGTGAAACCATTTATTTCATGCTTACACATGTGATTTAGAAAATATTTACATAGTTCTAGGCTTGTAGTCCTTTCCCTTATGCGCTTCAAATGTCATCATGTAGAAGTGTTATTTAATAAATACGTTAAACTGTGAGCCTGTTTGTTGCAGATAAAAGGGTGCAGATATAAGCCCAGTGTCTTTTTTAAAACACATACCACCTCCCAGCTACAAATTGACACTGCCTGTTATTTCAAAGCTGAATTCTACAGCTACTTCCATAAGCTAAACTTTTCACTACACTCACTCTGCTCCTCTGGAGTAACACTGATAACAGGGACATCTTTTCCAGGCTGTCTCTGGGAGCTTCCTGATAAATCCTACCAACAACAACAGTCATCTGAGATGGTTCAAATAACTCAAGAGACAGTCTGTGGCCTTGGTCGCAAATTTCAAGGCGCTTAGACTGTAGCTCTCCAAGGCTTCACACCATGCACATTCTTTCCCCATTTCACAATCATTCTGTTAATTCCCAATGCATAAGCTTTTATCACCTGCCTCGGTATTTGGTAAATGCCACTATAACCTTCTTGAGGGACAAACCATTCCCAGTTCTCTGTAGGAGTCTTTCTCCACCTTCCTTTAGGCTCAGATTCCCAGTGATCAGTGAAATAAATGACACCAGGAGGATATCTGTTTCTTGTTTCAAACAACCATCCCAGCCGTGCCTTGGGGGTTCATGCTCATTTTTTTATCAGACATGGAAACAGAAATGCATTCACAGAATCACAGGAAAAGCACTCTGAGCTCATCCAGCCCAGCCCAGGACCTGACATCACCACATCAGCCAGACCAGGGCACTAAGAGCTATGTCCAGCCTGTCATTAAACAGCTCCAGGGATGGGAACTCCACCAACCTCCCTGGACAGTCCATTCCAGTGTCTGATCACCCTTTCCATGAGGAAGGGCTTCCTAATATCCAGCCTAACCCTCTCCTGGCAACTTCAGGTCCTGCCCTCTCCTTCTGTCACTAATTGCCTGGGAGAAGAAACTGACCCCCACCAGACTACAACTTCCCTGCAGGTAGTTGTAGAGAGTGGTAAGGTCCCCTCTGAGTCTCTTCTTCTCTAGGCTAAACACCCCCAGCTCCCTCAGCCTCTCCTCATCAGCCTTTCCTTCCCGTCCCTTCCCCAGTCTCGTTGCTTCTTTGGACCAACTCTGACCCCTCAATCTCTTTCTTGAAGTGAGGGGCCCAGAACTGCACCCAGTACTCCAGAGCAGACCTCACCAGTGCCCAGGCCCGGAGGAGAATGACATACCTAGTCCTGCTGGCCACACTAGTGCTGATCCAAGCCAGGATGGCATTGACCTTTCCATGCCACCTAGGCACCCTGCTGGCTCCTGTTCAGCCAGTTGTCAACCAGTACTGCCAGGTCCTTTTTCTTTCACAAAAGTCATCCAAATTCCTAATGATGGTAAAGCTAGTGACTGATTAAAAAAGCCCACGGGACAATGTTCCCAGCCTCTACATCCCTACTTAATGCTTATGCCAAGTTTCACCCCAAATTTGTAACTTTCCAGTCACTCAGAACAAAACTAAAGCTATGTATTTGCAATGCATATGGTTTCAATAGTGAGTATTTATCAAGAATTTATTTTATTATACATTAACAATTCAGTAATGCTCATCCATATAGCTACACCAACTAACATACTAGAATCATGCAATCATTGAGGTTGGAAGAGGTGTCCAAGATCAGCAGGTCCAAATGTCAACCTGCCACATCCCCCCATGGTTTCTAAATGGTGTCACATCTACGCAGTTTTTGAACACCTCCAGGGACACCAACTCCACCGTTTCCCTAGGCAGCCCGTTCCACCCCCTGAACAGTCTTCCAGTGAAGAAATTTTTCCTAATGTGTAATCTAAACCTCCCCCGGCACAACTTGGGGCCAAAAATTATACACAGCCAATGTTTTAACCTTCCCTGTGGCTCAGTAGACCGTAGAAAAATTGCCTATATATAAGCAGTAGCAATAATTGCCTATATGACTAATGCAAGTCTTGCTCTAATGAAGTGCCCTGGTATCTGAAATTACCACCTGCTTCAGCAAAACTGCTTTGCTGCATCATGCCCAAAACTGAGGTGTTAAGATTACTTTTGCCAGGTTCCCCAAAACTGTGAACAATCTGACTGCACAGTTGTTGAGGAGAAGCCCCAGATTTCCGGCCAGGATCTTTTGTACTGCGTAATTCTCAGCAACAGCAGCTCCCAACCCAGGCTCAGCTCAGCCATGGTTAATTCAAAGTAGATACTTGGTACCGTCCCCTTAAACACAATAACTCGGCACCTGTTGGATGGGAAATGACTTTCTTACTGTTCAATTTAAATAAAACACCTTTAATTGTGCCCACAGCTGTGCTGGCGCTGTTTCTGTAAGCATTCAGAGAGGCACATCATCTTTTATAGCATTAAAATAAAGGAGAACTTCAGAGGCCTAAAAAAAGATAGCTAATACCTCCTGGAATACCTTGGAGTACCCAGGATATCTGTGCAAGGCTGGCAGTTGCAACATGGGACCGACAGGAAACCCAACCTTTGAACTAGCAGTGAAAGGCCAGCTGGGATCCCCAGGGGCTCTAACATGATGCAGGAGGTCTATGGTCAGCAACCAACATTTCTTCTACAATTAATAAAATAAAAGACTGTTAAAAACCAAAAAAAGACTACAAATTATGTAGGATTTCAAATCACTAAGAATAAGAAAGAAATATTGAAAACTCCAAAGCAGTCATTTTTATCTCATGCTTTACTGGGGAAAAATGTATTGGAGATCATCGTTGCTTGTTATCTGGTCGTTGTAAAAGTAAAGCACATAACCAACCGGTCACATTCACAAGACTGCTATACTTTCTAACTTCCACTTCCAGAATACCACTACATTTGATCTGATGGATTTCATTTGTCCCTTACATTAGACATTAGGACAAAATTCCTTCACCGGAACAGTGGTCAGGGGTTGGAACAGGCTCTGCAGGAAAGTGCTGGAAACATCGCCCCTGGAGGTGTTCAAACACCATGTAGATGTGGCAGTTGGATATAAGTTTTAGTGGGCATGGCCTTCAGTTGACAGTTGGACTTGGGGGTTTCTTCCAACCTTAATGATGTGATGATTCCATGATTTTCAAAGTAAAATACTCAAGGAGTCAGAAAACCCTAATAGAGGCTTCATGCAAACCCAAGACTAGAGCTTTAGCTATTTCAGAGTGAAGCTTTTCATTCCAAATCTATACACACTGTTACTTCTCACTCCACAATGAAGCATTAGGAACATGCTCACGGTTAAACCACTTCTTGAAAAAGATAGGGCTGTCTCCAGTGCAATCATTCGACATCGCTGCACTGCAACTACAAACTCTATAAAGATGTAAAACGAATTCCCACCTTAACGTGCACCTCGCAGCTGGGCCTTGGAGCTTGTTCTCCTGGTGGTCCTCAAGCAAATTTCTCTTTGATTTCAGAAAGTGTTTAGGCAGAGCATCTTATCACGGTAGCAAATAGTTCTTTGTAGTAGCTCTTCTAGAAAAGTTGAAAGAGAAGATAAACTTGGACTTGTCAACTGGAAAATTGCCACAAAGATAACACGAAAAAGGTAGACACAAAGCTAAGAGGTATCAGGTGAAATATTGCTAGTTGGCTGTGGAAGCTGTGGCATGACTGCTCTGTGCAAGGCCCTAATGAAGGATACAGCTTCTGTTTGCTTTCAGTTTACTTTAGAGTGATGCTGTGAGGTGGAAAACAACCCTTCTGAAAGTAGCTCTGCATGTTCAATTTCAATTTAGGATGCTCGGGTCCGAAGTTCCAAGCTACCACTGATGCAAATGGTAAGGGAAGGGATAATAGGGTCCCCACAACACCAGCCCACAGCCTGCTCCTGAGGCAAGTCAACATCGGGTGAGAGAAGCCATCCTGGCAGGCTGAACCACTGCCTAGCACCTCTATTAAATGAAGCCAGCAATGGAGTGTTATCGATTTTCCTAAATGCATCAGCATGGAGAAACCCACAACAGAGAGCAAAAAACCATACTTAATCCAGAAGGACAATGCAGGCATGAGGGTCCTGCATAAATTTAGGCTGAAAGACAGAAAACCAGAGCTGCAATGGATTGGAACAAACTTCCAGTAGAATATAGTCTGAGCAAGATGCCTCCCGCATGGATTTCATGCATGGTAAGTTTGCTTTTAACAGCTGTAAGTCCAGATCAGCAATGAACCAGCAGGATCTTGGTCCTTTAAAACTCAGACCAAGCTTTCTCACTGCAAACTCAAGGATAATCTCTTCATACTAGAAGAGTGTGCAGCTAATGCCCAGATGATCACTTAAAGCACAGCATAACTATTACAATAGACAATAAAATGATTCTGTGGTTGTTTTCAGCTTGAGGTTCATTTATGGCCTCGAAAGTGAAAGATGACTTCTGGGTTCTTCAGACTGAATCCCATGCAATTCTACTGATTTCAGTTGCTTCGATGAGCATACTTCAAATTTACAATGAAGAACAACAAATTTCCATTTAACACCTTAATTCTGTATCCTAAAACTGAAAGCTCACCAAATGTTGATGAATCTTGTGTCCAGTTCTGAGCCCCTCAGTTCCAGAAGGACACACAACTGCTTGAGACAGTCCAGCACAGAGGCACAAGGATGGACTTTCCTTTCTCAAGTGTTCCTTTTCATTGTCTCTCCTCACTTCCTGCAGTTCATTGGCAGCCGGGTGTCTTTCACTTCTGCAGCTGAGCAGAAGACTACTGGCTCTAGGTGGGTTTCTGCTACCTAAGTCGCTTCTGGAGACAGGAGGTGCTGTCTGCTGTAAATGATTTATTTGCTGTAGAAATAAGGCACCAAACAGAATTTTAGAGGGCGAGGGCAAGGTTGCAGGGTGGTTATAAGCAATGTGGTTAGTAGATTCAGAGAAGTTCTCCTCCCCCTCTACTCTGCCCTGGTGAGGCCACAATCTGTGTCCAGGTCTAGGCCCCTCAGCTCCAGAAGGACTCAAAGCTGCTTGAGAGAGTCAGAGCAGAGCCACAAAGATGATGGAGTGGAGCATCTCTCTGATGAGGAAAGGCTGAGGGAGCTGGGTCTCTTCAGCTTGGAAAAAAGGAGAATGAGGGGAGACTTCGTGACTGTTCGTGACTGTTGATCAATATGGAAAGGGAGGGTGTCAGGAGGAAGGAGCCAGGCTCTGCTCAAGGGCACCCAATGAGAGGACAAGGAGTGTCAGCTGGAATAGAGCAGGTTCCACATCAAGATCAGAAGAAACTTCTTCCCAGTGAGGGTGCCAGAGCACTGGAAGGGGCTGCCCAGGGAGGTTGTGGAGTCACCTTCTCTGGAGACGGTTCAAATCCACCTGGCCTGTTCCTGTGTGACTGGATCTAGAGGGTCCTGCTTTGGCAGGGGGATTGGACTGGCTGATCTTTCGAGGTCCCTTCCAGTCTCTGACATTCTGTGAATATCACTGATTTTATAATCACAGGGTAAGTAGTGGTGAAGACATCACAGAGGACATTAAAAAGCAGCAGACAGCTTTAGCTAGACTTTGGTCCAGCCTACCAGTCATCTTCCTTGTGTTGGTTATACGTCAGGATTACACACTGCACAAAGACTATCAAAAAGTGCAGATCAATCCACTTTCTCTCTTGGTTTTTATTTGGAGTAAAATGTTCTTCAAAGCAGTATTTTCCTTCCTCCTCTTCTTCATCATAGCCACATTCTCTACTTCAGGAATTAACAATGTTTTTCTTTTTCCAGAATGACACCTGCTGGTAGGAGAAGAATGGAGGAATTACCGATTTGTTCTGGGTTTGATTGCAGCTAACCTGAAATTCTCTGAGCACGCTCATCACCTCTGCCCAAACCAGCCACTGAAAATAAGGATTTGGCAGCTGTAAAGGTAAGGAGAACGTTATCGAAGTAATATCGTTTTCCAATCTGATTTAATATTTGCTCACAATAAATCACCAAGCTCCCTGCTACTAAGACTGCGTCAGTGGTGTTTCATTGTTGAACACTAGCACTGTTGCAGGAAACTCACAGGATTAATTTGCCAGATTGAGGCAAAAGCCAGAAGGAAACCCTCCCCATCCTATGCTAAAAGCTGCTGCACTGATTCAGACCCTCAAGTGCAAGTAATACCAGCTACTAGTGCCACTATTGGTGCTTACCACACCACAAGATTAGCATCTCAAAGAGAAGTATTGTGCTCATGTTCCTGACTTGGCACAAGAGGACATAGCTAGGAGAGACAGAAAGCAAGCTGTACCTTTGCCAAGACTGTGACAAGCAGTCCTCAATACTCCAGGCAGCATTAGGCTCTGTAACGGACTTCCATATTCATAGCGCCTCTGTTGCCTGCATCTATTGGTGTAACCTCCCCTCCAGCTAAACTGGACCCAGATGTGAGCTTTTCATGCTTTCAGTGCATTCACAGCAGTACTTCTACAAGTTAGTTCCTATGCTGAGAACATCCTCATGGAGGATATACAACTTGCTTTCTTTTTTCTGAGATGCCAACCATCCACCGTCTTCTCTAAAGGGAAGCTGAAGCGTAGATGCTGAGAACCCTGAATAAAAAAAACACAGTTGGCTCTAAAATATCTAGAAATAGTCATTATTAAAGCTACTCTGCGATATGGTTGGATATTAACTTGAGGTCATTTTAATAAGTCAGATTTTGAGAGGTGTAAGTTTTAAACATCGCTTACAAAGAAATATTCGTTAAGGAAAACACTCATTTACAAAGAAAACAGTACTAGAAATTCAGAACTAGAATTAAAAGTATCCTTTGGAATTATTTACTAACGCATAGGCAAATAGACAGGTTCAAAGATGAATTAATAACGGGTAGGTATTGCTAGGGCACACCTCATCCTAACAGCAGAAAGAAAACTTCCTTGGGGATTACAGCATTAGATGGCACTATGTTGCAGCTTAGGAGAGACTGGGCTCCTCTTCCTGCTGGCCTCCACAGATAACTTCAGGCTCCTTCAGCACTCCCATTTGTGGAAAGAATGCCATAAATCAGTGTTAGCTTAAGTGACTGATTTCCAAACACTGGTTTTAGTTTGGAAAGTCTAGCACCTGAAAAAGGAGTTCACTGCTGTGAAGTCACTGGCGAATGCAAAACACATGAGGCTGTCGACAGACAGCCTAGATCTCAAGAGTTTTCTGAAACATATTTCTTGCACAGCTGATCAAAGCTTAGTCCTACCCATGGTTGTACATATCTCTGTTTACAGAGTCCTTGCTTGTCGCACGTCAGGTATCCAGCTTTGTAGTCACAACTATCAGCATTTCCCTTGATCCATTAACAAAGCCGTGACTTCACACAGACCCCAGCTGCATCCCAGTCCCTCCAGTGCAGGGTAAACACCTTGCTCAGAATAGCAGCAGGTTGGAAGCACAAAGACTGATCTAATCCTCCAGTGTGTGGTAGTTTGGCCATCGCCACAAGGTTCGAGCTAGCTGAAGAGAGGAAATTGCAGATAGGTGTGCAAATGCACTGTGGTTGACACACGGGAGGGGAGAGAGGCCACCCAGAGGGACCTGGACAGGCTTGTTGAACTGAGCCTGTGCAAACCACACGATGTTCAACAAGTTCAAGCACAGGGTCCTGCATCTGGGTTTAGGTAATGCCAAGCACAAATACATGCTGGGTGGTGAATGGATTGAGAGCAGTCCTGAAGAGGACTTGACAAGAAGCTTGTGAGCTGACATTACATAAGTGCATCCCAGAAGGCCAACTGTATTCTGGGCTGTACCAAAAGAAGTGTGACCAGCAGGTTAGAGGAGATGATTCTTGCCCTCTACTTTTGTGAGACCTCACATGGAGAGCTGCATCCACTTCTGGAGTCCCCAGTACAAAAAAGGACATGGAACTGTCAGAGGAGTGCCACCGGGATGAGAAGGCTGGAGCACCTCTCCTGTGAGGATAAGCTGAAGGAATTTGGGCTACTCCAACCTGGAGAAGACAATGTTCTTGGGGGACCTTACAGCAGCCTTTCCAGTATCTGAAGGGACCTACAGGAAAGCTGGAAAGGGAGTTCTATGAGAGACTCTAGTGATAGGAGTATGTAGAATAACCAGTGTAAGTTATTCTATGATTCTATTCTACCACTTCTTCCTGCCAGGGCCTGAGGAGCTTTACTCTAAGAGTAAACGTAGCAAACTTAGGTCAAGGAGTGTCTTCTTGAATACTTCATTATTGACAATTAACCACGATCATCTCAGTTCTGTGCTAGAATCCAGCACTGTTTAGTGGTGGCTGTGGCAGAGTACGGTTAATGGTTGGACTTGAAAATCTTAGAGATCTTTTCCAACCTAAACAGTTCTATGATTCTATGATAAAAAACCCACTTCTCATCCCAAAATGAAAGCACTTGACACAGTGGTCAATTTGAGTTCTGAACTCAGGTTACTCCTCACCCTTAGCAGTCTCTCCAATTTTCAATGCTACACATGGCAAGTGAAATGCATGCATGGGAGAGAAACAGCCTGGGACCCAAACAAGTCTGAGTGAGGATGAGAGCTCTGAATTCTGCCACATTTTTCAGCTATCATATCTACTTATTCAACTCACATGGCATGGAATAGCCATAGTAGTGTGATTATTTTCATGTTTCATTCTTTTTTATTCCACTAAAGATATTCTTAACTTTGATACATATCTCATGATTCAGTCAATGTTGACGTATGACAGTCACAGACCCAGCCTTCTTCTTACTAGGCAGCTACTAGGAAACTAGTTGGAAACAAGCAACAATATTTTTAAGCAGTCTTATCATTCCTGATAATGTGTTACCCGTGTTATCTCCCACAGATATCCTCCCATCCCTTCCCTCACCGCACAGCATATCCCCTATGATAAGTCCCAGCTTATCCAGACTCCCTTAGCTGCTAAACTGTACTCTTCCTAGAAGGCATTCTGGCTTCAGATGACTTCCTTGGGGCCACAGCTTTACAGAACTGATCTCTAAGATCAGTATTAAGCATTACTTTAAACTGATCCACACAGAACAAGAAGTAACCGTGTGCGATGCCAAGGTTTCATTTTCTCTCTAGTTTTCCACTTGTAGCTTCTTTTCCTTGTGCTTGATGGACATGTTTCTCCTCTTCTTATAACCAGCTTTCTCTACCTTTAGTTGATTCAAAGATTTTTTGGTGAGGGGTCAGAAAGGAAAAGAAGTCCCTACCTGTCTTTTGTCCCCGGCTTTCTTTTTTGGCCAATTCCACATACTTTCTATATTTGTGAGGGTCTTCATCAGCAAGTACCCTTTCGTTGCTTTGTTTCTCCCCATTGCAGCCAAGTTTGAAAGAACAAGTTATGTCTAGGGTGCAGTAACTTCTTTGAGGTCCACAGACACCATGTACTCACTTCTCAGTGACTGAGTACATTTCCCACAAGGATGAGTATCAGGCAACTTATGTTGTTCTCAGTGTTGCTCACTCTATATTGGCCCAAAAAGACCTGGAAGGCCCAGGTTTGCAGCTGAAGTAGTGTGGCCATTTCTTCAGAACACTAAAGGCTAGTGAGTGATGGAAGTCCCTGGTGTACAAAGGGGGAACATACCAGGGCAACACTAGGAACAAAATGCTGTGTAAGGGAATGAGAGCTCCCAGAAACCTAAACCAACCCATCTCTTCTCCACTTCTGCTTATAGAATGAGTAGCTGCTACCTTCATCACACTTAGGAGAAGCTCACTGTGCTCTTCTCTGGGCAAACAGTCTCCCTGCCCAGACCACAGAACAACACAGAACACGTACACTGCTCCTTCCTTCCCTTCAGCAATGGTTAGAGCTATAGAGGAGTTTGATCCCCAAACATAACACAGACCCAGAACCATAGCAGTTACCCTACACAAAGGTTCCTGAGTGTTGCATGTTTTGCATTTCTCCTTTTTACATTGCCTTTTTTCCCTTCTACCAGTTTCTCTTCCTGTGAGTTAGTTGTCACTTTATGATCCTACCCTGAACACCAGAACGGCAGTTACAGATTTCCATTTAACAACACATACCTTAAGCCAAAATGAAGTGTATAAATGTATTTTAAAATCTGTTAAGAACAAAACAAGAGAGAATTCGCACCGAGTGCCTTGTGTTTGCAGAGGACTACTAAGCAGTGCAGACGGCACAGTATGTAACGTAAATCCACGGGGAAAAACAAAGCATAATTAACTGAATCACAGTAGCAGGTAAATTGCTGCTTCACTACTCTTCAGCTCATGGCCCCCCTACTTCCCTATTTGTCTCCTCTCTCTCAGAGAAAGATGTTTCATGGGGATATCAAACATGTTGCTGAACCATAGCAAATTCTGTGCTGAAATCCAGCAAGTTTAGATTTTACAAGATGTCACTTTTCCATCAGAAAAAGGAGCACACCACATCCCTTTTTTTTATTTACCATAGAGAAATTTCTTTTCTTCAAGATCTGCTTCAAAGCTTTGCACCCCTAGGTCAGATTAATAGACAAAACTCTCTCCTCCCTTCCTACAAAGAGGAATTGTGTCCCTGTCAAGTGTTCCCTTTTCTCTTTACAAAATATGGTTTCATACACCTGTTCTGTCTCAATTCTGGAAAAACAGTTTATCCCACCCTCTTGGTTGGAGCCCATAATTGTCCTGAGCTTTCTCCCCCATTGTTTGCTTAACTGCCATTTCTGCACCCATCCAGACTCTGTCCTGCTACTAATCATCATCAGTTTATCTGTCAAGGGTTCCTCCCAGCACAAAATTAACCCTATCATTCAGTTAATGTGCTAACAGGCAGAAAGGAAAACAAACCAATAAGGGTTTATAAACCACTTATAAATGGCAGGCTAAAGAAAAAAAAAGAACTAACTCAATCTGGGGAAAAACCAAGACACATTTAATTTACCCCACATAAAAACTCCAACACAAAGACACGCAGGGGTTAATCACATTCTCTTACCTAACTGGGCCAAGCCGCTGTCTCCATCTCCTCAAAGGGAAAAGACTTCCATCAGTTCTTTCTCCGTGTGGAAATATGGACTCCACTCAGTTCATGCACATGTCAGTGTTGGCAGACATTTTGAAGTCCAGATCCCTGCTCAATGTGCTTCCACATCAGTCCTCCATTTCCAGCACACCAATTCCTGCAGCCACAAATGAGGGAAAACTCAATTTCAGCAAACAATGCAATTCAGAAGAAACCTTCCTTCCTCTGATCTCTGAAGTCCCAGCTTCTACTCTCTCCCATTCTCCACATTCCCAGAGCAAGACGGCTGCCATTCCCAGTGACAACATGCATCCTTTCTGATCAAGCACATGAAAACAACATGAAGAGCGAGCCAGAAACACAGAAGCTCCAAACCAGTCATACCAGTTTGCAGAGTGCAAAAAATTTCACAAGTTGCCATAGCGGCTTTCCAATCCCTCAGGCCAAGAAACCCACTAAATTCAAACTCTGACATTACCAAGCACAGATTGTAGCTCATCTTCACAGCACCAACACCTATCTCTGTCACACATTTTTTTTTCTAGCTTAAGAAATTCTTAGTATTTCTTTCAAGATCCTTTCTTACAAAGTCACAGAATAATCCTGGTTGGAAAGGATCTCCTAGATCACCGAGTCCAACCATCCCCACACCAACAAAAAACATAAAGACCTGATTGATGTAAAAACACAAAAATAAGCCCCTCCATGCTGCTGCTCTAGCCTGTCTAGCTACACCTTTCTTAAATACCTCCAGGGACAGGGACTCAACCATCTCCCTGGGAAGGCCGTTCCTTGGCCTCACCGCTCTTTCTGGAAAGAAATTCTTCCTAATATCAAATCTAACCCTTCCCTGCCTCAACTTCAGACCACTGTCCCTGCTTCTGTCAGCAGTCACCAAGGAGAAGAGGCCAACCCCCACCTCCCTACAACCTCCTTTCAGGTAGTTGTAAAGGGCGCTGAGGTCCCCCCCTCAGCCTCCTCTTCTCCAAACTAACCCTGCCCAGCTCCCTCGGCCTCTCCTCATACAACTTGTTCTCTAAACCCCTCACCAGCTTGGTAGCTCTACTCTGGATGTGCTCCAGCATCTCCATGTCTGTCCTATCACGAGAGACCAGAACTGAACACAGTACTTGGGATGAGTCCTTACAGGTACCAAGTACAAGGGCACGAGAACTCCCCTTCTCCTGCTGACCACGCTATTCCTGATCCAGGCCAGGACACTGATGGCCTTCTTGGCCACCTGGGCACCCTGCTGGCTCAGATGAAGCTGGCTGTCTACCAGCACCCCCAGGACCTTTTCTGCTGGGCAGCTTTTGAGCCCCTCATCCCCAGCCTGTAGCGGTGCCTGGAGTTGTGACTGAAATGCAGGACCCGGCACTTGGCCTTCTTGTCCCTCAGACAATTGGCCTCGGCCCATCAATCCAACCTGTCCCAGTCCCTCTGTAGAGCCTTCCTGTGCTCAAGCAGATCAACACTCCCACACAATTTGGTGTCATCTGCAAACTGATTGAAGGCGCTCCCTGGGACTTCAGGGGAGCTGATGTACCCCAAGAACAGCAGTTTCACCCTGCACAAGTGGCATTTTCCAGCTGAGCCTGGCTCCATCCAAAACCTTTTGATGAGCTCACACGCAGTATGCTAGCAGCTCTAGTAACAAAACAAACACTGAAACCTTTCACAAAGGGTGAAGGAAGAGCAGCATTTCAGCCACCAAATGAGTAGTGCTTCTGAGGCAGATACAACAACAAGCTTGTGGGAATTTTTGCCTAGCATTATTTACTACGAGAAATTATTTACCAGACCTAGCCCGTTCAGACTGCTGTGCTTGTTACACTAACATTAAAAAGGGCCTGTATTCTGGGAGTCGTTCTTTATTGCGGTCGACTATCATTCTCTTTCACTCGTATGATATGAAAAAGATGCCTGGGATTTACAACAGTGTGATGGAAACTTTCTACAACACTTCAGCAAACCTTTAGGGACAAGAACATACACAGGCACCACAGACAGTACGTGCATTTCCAGGTAGCTCATGAAAATCAATCCCATTAGAAAAAAACAAGGCACTGAAGAAGAAAACTGCTTCACCAACTTCTTCCAAAGGGCAACTCATACCAAAGGGCAGAGGTAAGATGAAAACCAGAAGCAGAATTGTCCAAAGTCTTGTGAAAGTTGGCCTGGATTTCCTACCTTGCCACCAGCGTTAGCCATACAGAGAAAGAGAAGTCCATGATGACTCAACATGAGCCAGCAATGTTTGCTTGTGGCCCAGAAAGCCAACCACATCCTGGGCTGCATCAAGAGAAGCGTGACCCGCTTGACCAGTAGGTAAAGGCAGGTGATCCACCCCTTCTATGCGAGACCCCATCTGGAGTCCTGTGTCCAGTTCTGGAGCCCCCAGCAGAGGAAAGTTTAACTGTTGGAACGTGTCCATAGCAGGGCCACCAGGATGAGTGGAGGGCTGGAGCACCTCTCCTACGGGGACAGGCTGAGAGAGCTGGGGCTGTTCAGCCTGGAGAAATGGAGACTCCAGGGAGATCTTACAGCAGCCTTCCAGTACCTGAAGAGGGCTACAGGAAAGCTGGGGAGGGGCTGTTTCCAAGGGCTTGGGGTGCTCAGAGCAGGGGGAATGGTTTCCAGCTGGAAGAGAGGAGGTTTAGACTGGAAGTCAGGAGGAAGTTCTTCACGATGAGGGTGCTGAGACAGTGGACCAGGTTGCCCAGGGAGGTTGTGGCTGCCCCCTCCCTGGACGTGTTCAAGGCCAGACTGGCCGGGGCCTTGAGCAGCCTGATCTAGTGGGAGGTGTCCCTGCTCATGGCAGGGTGGGTTGGAACTGGGATCTTTAAGGTCCCTTCCAACCTAAGCCATTCTACAAACGTATGAATCTATGATCTCTTGAGAAGCAAGATAGCACGTAACATAGCGATGTGGTTCAACAGTAGTTCCAAAAACTTGTTTCACTCAAGATGAAAGCCCACTGTACTTCACTTATGCATCTGCAAAAAGAATAGGATATGATGAAACAGAAAACTTGCCTTGTGGTTTGACATCTATGATCCTTGCACTTTCATAATTAGACATTAGGACACAGGCTGTCATTAAAGTCAATCGCAAAGTTCCCATCGACTTCAGGAGATGGAAACCAGGTTAATATTACGCTTTTCAGTTTTCTTGAGGTTTAAAACACCTCATAAAATAAATTTACAGATCAACTAGTAAATGTACACTTAGAGAGAAACCTCCTGAGGAGTCCCTGAAGCCAAATTTTTAAATGCTGCTATTCATTCAGTTTATATCAGACAGATTAAGGAACTGTCAAACAAGGGTGCACACATCAGGAACTGGAATAAGAAACACTGAAAATATATTCCAGAAATATAATTCCAAAAGTATCTTTTGACATATTTGACAAAACAGGCTTCGGAGAGGGTTTTATATTATGTGACATATTTCACAAGCTCAGAAACCCCTATCTATTTATTTATCTGCCTATCCATTTCAGCGATCTGTAAATGAAAACATATACAGTAAGGGGTTTTTTCCAGGAACTCTTTCAAAACCGCTAAAATAAAAATGCAAGAAAAGCTAATTGAGAAAGAGAGAAAAAGGGAAGGGGGGGGGAGATCCTCTCACCCACAAGAAGTCAGAAATACTACCATCCAGAGCTGACATTTTCTTCTATAGAGCTATGTGCCCACTGGGCATCATTTTTGATCTCGCAGACCTTCCACATTTAAAACTCCAATTTACTTCAGTGCAAATGAAGGAACTGCAGGATTCAGTCAAGCCTGCTGAGGTTTGAAAAACCATCTCATCTGCTGTCTGAACTCCTCTATGAATCTTAGATATTTTTGAACTAGTTCATTACCAAGTAATACCTCATGTGTAAATAGAAATGGAAGGTGAGCACTAGATGATAAACAGATAATAGGAACCAACGATTAACCTAACCAGCACAGAGCCACAAAGATGATGAAGGGAGTGGAGCATCTCCCTGATGAGGAAAGGCTGAGGGAGCTGGGTCTCTTCAACTTGGAAAAAAGGGGAATGAGAGGAGACTTCGTGACTGTTGATCAATATGGAAAGGGAGGGTGTCAGGAGGAAGGAGCCAGGTTCTGCTCAGGGGCACCCAATGCTAGGACAAGGGGTGTCAGCTGGAACAGAGCAAGTTTCACATCAAGATGAGAAGAAACTTCTTCCCAGTGAGGGTGCCAGAGCACTGGAAGGGGCTGCCTAGGGAGGTTGCGGAGTCTCCTTCTCTGGAGACGTTTCAAACCCACCTGGCCTGTTCCTGTGTGACTGGATCTAGAGGATCCTGCTTTGGCAGGGGGATTGGACTGGATGATCTTTGAAGGTCTCTTTCAATGCCTAACAGTCTGTGATTCTGCCCTGATAAAGACTTTACTAAATGGAACATGACCTTACCAAAGGAAGTTGTGATCAATGAATGACATTTGCACAGTTGTCTTATTTCAGATGAGACAATTTTTACTTGGGAAATATTTGTCCATTACCACACAGGAGCACAGTAAAGGAACAAGAATATTGCCAAGTCCTCCAGAGCAGAATTCAACTACCTTAACCTGGAAATTTTGTTTTATCCTTCTGCCATGCCCTGCTTCGTTTAGAAAATATCTTGCACCACCTCAACAAGTGAGCTGGAGTTCTATAGTTACCACCCACCAATTCTCCTCAGTGTTTCATTTCCAGAGCAGGAATTTGCTAGATACAGGGATGAAACCATAGGAGGAAAGAACAGTGCCATCAGAAAACCAGAGTCAGCTCAAGGCCAACATATGGGGGGAGCATGCTGAGACTGTAGAGATCATTCTGATGCTCTTCATTTCAGGATCTTCATCGAGGTAGCTTGAACACTAATTTAATAAGGTGTTTTGCATATACTTGATTTCAAAAACAAACTAATAAAGATTATATCCTCTCCGTGAATCCAAAGGCACCTATCAATTAGGATGATACCTTCAAGCCCACACAGACCGATAGAAAAAGAAACAGCAAAGAATCACTGAAATGTGGACTAACTTCGGCTGGGAAGGACTTCAGGAGGTCATTTGGTCTGTTCAAAGGAGGACTGACTAATTTCAACATTAGATGTGGTTGCCTGGGGCCTTGTTGAGGTTGTCCAACTCTCTACACACATTCAAGCTACTGGAAAAGAGACTACGGTGGAGGCTTGCCAACAGCACTAGAATGATAACATTTGGGAGCCCTGAGTTGCACTCTGTCTCAGGAGGGACAGATGCCCTACTCTCAGTTCCACCGAGTAGCATCACTGCCACTCTCAGTAACACTTGAGGACAATACTGCAGAGGTTGCCTGTTTTGGCATCTGGTGCCCCCAGCTAGTGACTGCTCAGTCATTCTGTGGGGCTGGTGTACGGAAAATCTGATGGTGGGAAGGAGCTGTGAGAGGCGGAGAAGATGAAATCTCTGGAAATATTTGCTGTTAGGCTTTAGTAAATCTCTATGGAATATTTGGTAACCGTGGTTTTTTTCCATGTGTTGAAACAGTCAACCCAATTTGAAGGCTTTGTGAGGGTGGCAAGAGGTACATACCTGCTGCAAAGGCAGGGAAAGGCCTGACTTTGTTCTAACACCTTTCACACTGCAGAGGTCATATTTCTTTTTACAAAAGCAAAACCCATAGTTTTTTTATAGTTTATAAATGATTTGGTGATTTTTCAATTCAAAAATTATTAAAAAAACTCCATAGAAACTAAAGTCTTCCATTGGGAGCAAATAAACTTAACCTAAATACCCTCAGCTCAGAGGAAAAAGCCCAAAAAGAGAATCTTACAACAGAAAGTGTAAGGAAATCTTCCTCGTGGGCAGAGCTGCCCACCCTGCCTGTAACACCATTTGTTAAGCACTTTGGAATCCTTAGCAGTGAACTGAACCACATAACTGAAGCTGCTGGACTGCATTTCTCTGGTCCCCGTTTCTGCTGCAGGATCTCACTGTTAATTATTGTTATAAACAGCAGGCAGCTGGTGGGAGCACCGGGGAAGGACGTTTTCCTCTGGAACTAAACTCCAGGAAAAGCAAGACTTCAGAATATGCATTGCATCAGGACTAAAGACAAATTCTGAAGCTTGCTTCCAGAGAAAATGCTGGTGCACTCAACCCCTATTAATGTACAGGGGAGGGAGTGCCAAAGAACCAGAGCACTCCACAAATACAGCTGCAATTCCATGAAGTCAGAGCGAGCAGCTCCTTGCCCACAAGATGAGGTAAGTAAGGGACGTAGTGTAACAGCTCACTAGAACACAAATGGATCTTGCAGCTCTATCTGAGCAGCGAGGCCCCAGAACTAAGGATATTAAACAGATACGTTTAGATTTTGTATTCAGCTCGGATTTTATTTGTAGATTTTATTTGACAGTCTAAACTCTGATTATCCTGAGTTCTGTATATCCTGTACTCTTTTTATCATCATCATTATTATTTTCATTATTACTGTTGTGTAACGAGCTTCCAGTGTACAACATCACTAGCTGGTAAAGGATCACCGATGAACCCTCTATCCTGTTGTACTCAGCAGAAAGTTTGCCACTAATTTCAGAGGAGCAAGAGTTTCAACCCACAGGAAATCAAGGTAAGTGGGAAATAATACTCATTTCATCCAATTAAATAGCAAAGCTCACACGGTTTTCAGGATCTCAGTCCACAAACATTTCCTCTTTCTGTCAGAAAAATACAGTCGGGAGGATATGTAACTGAAAGCACAAAAAAGGTGCTGTAACACAGAGAGACAAGAGGGCCAGAGCTGTAAATTCTTTCCATCAGCATGGTAATCTGTATTTGTAAAAGACCAATATTGAGCAGGCAGTGAAAGCAGAAACGCATAGCCACATCACATCGTTCCACTGCCAGAAACATTCATACTAATTTCCACCATCAAACACACAGCGTGATTACTTAAATGGGCTTTTTTTTAACCAATCCTGCTTACAAAAACAAAGTCCTCAGGATGGCATAATTTCACGTTTTCATATTGAGCAACAGGAATATATATCAAATTGGCAACAATCCGGACCTTGTGTACAAGCGTCCTTCGGGGTCGTTAACACAGAATCAAACCCTTGCAATAAGCAAACACTTCTTGTTTTGTTTTGTTTTTAGGTTAAAAATTGAAAATTAATCTTGCAAGTCATTTCGACCTGGCAAAACTGGGGTTGACAAAGCAAGCACTGTAGTCTCGTATCTTTTATTAGGCCAACTTGGAGCTCAAAAATATGCAAGGTTCCTTGACCACACACAAGTTCATGTATGCAGAACTCCAGGCTGGACCCATAAAATGTGTTAAACTACTTGCTTTGTCACTACAGATCGGTACGCGCGTGTAGACATGTATACACATAGGCATTTGAAAGGCTTCAGAATAAACTGTTCATCGACACAGGTTTAAAATAACAACTCCAAAGGACTTCTGTGGGTTGGCATGTAATCTTTCTGTGTATTACTGGGTTGAATAAAGAAATTCTAGCATTTCTGAGTTCTAAACAGTTCTTACTCCTAGGAAAAAACTTGTAGGAGCTACCTACAAAGAGCATAAGGAAGAACTAGAGTGATGAAGGTAATCACTCTTCTTTCTTCATGTCCTGGCACCTAAGAAACTTTTCTTGGGTGCTTCATCACAAGTATAGTCACACGAGTAAATGTGAGCTGCTCGTTGGATCAAAGACTGAAGAAACAGTGTCCTTCAAGCCTTTGTGCTACCAGCACAAGTTCTGCTTTGTAAGTGTGAGTATCAGACATCGTGAGATGTCTACACAGCCCTCAGCTACTGGAGCTCTGCCAGCACACGCTGTGGCAGTGCCTTGTGCTCTAGTTGTCTATGCCCTGAGCTGTGTTGGTGGATCTAATCTGATCACATCAAATGCAACGCCAATAAAATCTGCTATCTCACTTTGAATGAGTTTGAAGTTGATGCTGCATCTTTTTAGATATAATCCTTAACAGGAAAGGATGTTTGAGAGCAAAGAGCACCGCAGACTTGCAGGAAAGCTTTGCCTGGCTAAGGCAGTCTGTTCAAGAGGATCAACATTTTGATCTTTCTACCAGTAAAGTGGGTCATGGGAAAAAATATTGGTAAGCGGATATACTGATTAATAAGAAATCTGAAACCACCCTTAGAATAAATTTGGGATGTAGCTCCAGTGCTACCCTATCCACCTGAAAATAATCCGGAGGATTAGACATAAAAGCTGGAACTTTATTTATTCCTGAGCTGAGGTAATAACTACTAAAAGTGTGGGTTTCGTTGACAGATGATTTAGTGAACATGATGATAGATGCTCAAACATGGCTCCATTAAAGTTAAAAGCAACATGCTTAAATCTCATGAGGGGGGATTTTCTCTTATTGGTAAAGAATGTATGTCAAGACCTTCAGAAACCCAGGAACCACATAATGAGAAAATAACAAAGACCCAGCGCTCTGTGTCTGGCTGAAGTTCCCACTAAAGGGCCTTGGATAGACCATTTTTTTTCCTGACAACAGAAACACCAGAAGGACTGTAGCTCCTGATTGCAACCTGTGATGAAAAAAACAACACTTCCTGTAGCCAAATGGAAAGCCAAGGAGAAAAGTTCCTCTCTAAAAATAAGGGGTTTGTACTTCTAGAGTGAATATAATCTACAGATAACATCTGAGAACAATAGTATCACCTGGGGCACATGGAGATGTAGATACAGTATCAGACAACAATACTGAGATATGACCTTTGTTGAAGATGACAGATTTATCAGTGACCACAGAGACACACAAGATCTAAAAACTGTAATTAGTTGTGCTTCTGCAACCTCCACTGCCTGTTGCAGGGGCAGCTGCAATGGACTGCCTCAGTCAGCCTCAGGATTTTGTGTTCTTTTCTCACCTGGAATCAATGAGAGGAAACGAGAAGACTAGCTAAGAGCTGTCCTCCCTTTCTTTGTGAGCCTTAGCGACAGCTGGCTGCTGCTACAACACTGCTTCTCTGGAAATACTGGTCCTGGGGGCAGCTGCTGACTCAAACCTCTCGTTAACAGAACACTGGGGGAGAGAAATAGACAATTCTTACCTGTCATTCTTCTTTTCATAAAGGAAATATCAAAAACAGGTCAGCTTTGTTACTTCACAGAATCACCTACTGCTCTCTGCTTATCATAAACATTTTCTGAGGTGGTGTGCTTCAGATACAAACATCCACATTGCAGACATCCTCGTTTAGATCACAAGAATCCCACACTAGACATATGCATTTCAGAAGAGGAAAACATTGGTGCCTTACAGATGAATCTAGAGGGTGATATTGTTGTCAGAGCCTTCTACATTACAAAGACCAACGATTTTGACTCCCATATCTTCTCTGAGCATTCATAACGAACGTTACACTGAAATGTCCTTCCAGTGCCTTTTCCTACAGGAAAGTGGCAGAGGTACTAGGGGAATGGTTTCAAGCTAAGACTGGATCTTAGGAATAAATTCCTCACTTTGAGGGTAGTGAGGCACTAGAATAAGTTCCAGATCCCTCCTCCCTGGAATTGTTCAAAGCCAGGGTGGGCAGAGCCCTGGGCAACCTGGTGCTGCATCCCTGCCCAGGGCAGGGGGTTTGAAACTAAATGATCTCTGAGATCCATTCCAATCTAGCCCAGTCTGTGATCCTGTATCTGCACAATTGGAAGGATTGTGGCCAGTTTCTCAACAGCAGAAAATAGATTCTGGCCACCAGACTTCTTTCACGTGCACCTGAAAACCTGGGGATTTGCTAAACTGACCATTAAAAGGAAGTGCACACACATGAACTACTATTTATTTACCAAACACAGAGAAACATCTACCACTACAGAAACTAGAGTAACTACCAAGTACAGTAGTAAAACCTGTGCCTAGCTAGTATATCCAAGTAAATCCTAGGGGTGCTCTCCTTATGGAATCAAAAGTTGGAGGTTTGTAGAGTTTAAGGATGCTTTTCAACTTTGGATGAAGCCCTATGCAGAGGAAGTACATGTGACTTAACAGACACAGAAAAAAATAAGTGTATTATCTTGCTGTGTAACAAGATTCCTCCATAATACTTCTGTAATTAAAAACTAGGAGAAGGCAGGTGAGAGGCAGAGCTGCTCCATGTGAACAAAGAAAAGGGAAGGAAAGGCATAATTGGGTTCCTACTTCCAGTTCCTATTTGTTTTCACAAGGCTGTTACACAGCCCAAGGAGCACAGCCATAAGCAGAAAGCTTATGGACTCTGCATATTGTAATGACAAGTTTATAGAATCTATTACACAACCCATTATCATAGAGACAAGACAGACCACCTCAGACCAGAAATATCCAGAAAGAAAGCCCAGGGGCAATGAGAAAGTTCATAACACAAGGAAAACCCCTCCAAATGTACCATTTGCCAAACTCACGGTCCACCAGGTAAAGTCCATTATTGGAGTCGATAGAGAGGGGAAAATCTGTTGAGATGGGCAGCATAGCTCTAGCTCTCTCCAAGACAGAGAGACCTCTTAGGGGGTCCTCTGTAAGTAGTCTGTCTGTTATCTTGTGCTGCTGCTTTGCTGCTTTCCTCCCTGAGGCAAAACACCTGTTTCCACTTAATTCAGATTCTCTGCCACAGTTGCCTGACTCTAGAAAGGCAGCCAGCAGTGTTCTCCTTCATGCTCCCCCACAAGAATCTGGACACTGGCAGTCTTTCACTGGGAGAAGGTATCATCCTTGTGTCAACCACAGTTCTTAGCACCTCAGTATTGCACAAACTCCACAGTGGCAGTAATGTCCTTTTCAGAGAGCTTTATTATGTTATTTCATACTGCCTTCCAAGCTAGAGTAGGCCTAGAGAGCCCCTTTGATATGTTTGCACTGAATTGACACTAATTAATGATGAAGGGTATAATAAATGGTCTGTTCAAGCAACTAAATGTAGATGTCTACATAAGTGAGATGAATTGTGTCTAAGCTCCATTGATTGCTTCGACTAGTTTGACTACAAAGGGTATTTAGACATCAAACTCACATGTGGACACCTACATTTACCCCATAGGCAAGCATCTAGAACCTCTCACAGGCTTCACAACTCTCATGACTACATTAGTGTTGAATCTGCAAATGCAAACTGAGCAATTTCATCATCTTGATGGATAAAAATCAGGCTCACATTTCCAGTCACATCAATTCATTAGCACAGTAAATATATCACACAGCAAAGAGCGATATGACACTGTGCATACAACCCCATGCAGTGTTACTGTCCCTTTTAAAGTTGCCTGTAAGCTCCCTGAAACAGACAGCAAGGAAGACTTGAAAGGCAGTGCTATCTCTGTCCTATGCAAAGGTCACTTCTTCAGTGACTCCCCTGATAAATGATAAAGCAGACCCAGAAGTATGAAGTCCTTTTTGAAAAAGATGCATTAGGAGATCCCTGTGAAAACTGCAACTTCAAAATCTTCTATCATAGCTGTTAAAACCACGCGCCCTCTCAGAAACCACGCCAATCATTTGCACTGAACGGAGGCAATGTTCTGGCATTGTATTTCAAAGACCCTGTGCACAGGGTTGACTCTGTTTTTTTTGTCTAGATGGCCCAAGCATGTACCCACCACTTCTGAGGGGTCCCATGGCAATATCAGCACTCAGGTAGAATAAGCATTAAGCAAAGAAATTAACGTTTTAAAGACAGTTCTGTTAAGAGCAGTCAGGGGGCTTCACCTACTTCAAGGTCGGTGTTGGGTCCGGTTCAGTTCAACATTTCATTGATGATATTGATGATATTGATGAGGGGTTGGAATCCATCAGGAGCAAATTTGCAGATGGCACCAAGCTTGGAGCCCGTGTTGATCTGTTGGAGGGTAGGAGGGCCCTGCAGAGGGACTTGGACAGACTGGAGGGATGGGCAGACTCTGTACCATAGAACTCTGGGGGAAAAGTCTAACGTTAATATGTGTCTCATGCTCTTGATGCTGCTGTAGCTGGATATGTCTGATGGCTCTTCTCTGTGCCTTGGCATCCCCCACCCTCTCTTCAAAATTTACATGCCAAGCCTAAAAGAGTAGTCATGTGTGCTACATGTTTAATATTTACGACCTTCCCTCACTAGAGGCCATAGTTCAGGAGCTACTACTCCAGGCTTTATAAAAGCTTGAACTAAGTGTATATAGTCTGTTTCTGGATAAGACTAGGTGGTGACACACTAATCTAATTTTCTTCTGCGACAGGATAACAGATGGAAGAAGCAGGAGGTGTCATATCTTCCTGGTTTTGACACTGATGTTTATTATCCTTCTACCTAAGACAGAAACACAGTTCAGAGGAAACTAGTATGAGATGAGTACAAACTGCCTAGAAAGTCGTTCACTAGAAGTATTTATCAATAGTTAGGTGTTGAAGTAGGAGGATGTAGAGTGGAATTCCCTGGGAATCTGTTCAATTTGTGGCTTCTCAATATTTCCATTATCAGTCTCAATAAGGGAAGATAAAATAGACTTATTCATTACTGCAGAGAATCTCATGCTAATAGAGGATGCCAGCTCACTGAACAGGATTGAAATTCAGATTATCTTGACAAATTCAGAATGTAGTCTTAAAAATAGGTGGCAAATGAATAAATACATATGCGAAGCCCTGCACTTTCATACTACACAAACACAGGCCAAGCAAGAAGTGGTAAGACAGCAGCTGCGTAGAAGGGAGCTAAGGGAGCCTAACTGCAATTAAAACAATATTTCTAAATGAAAACAAAAAAGCAAACCTCATAGTGGGGCACGTGAAGAGTAAGACACCCTTCAGGAGAGCTCAGTTGTCTACTTCCTCAGCCTCTTAAAGATATGACAAAGCAGAAATGGGACAGAGTTCAGAAAAGAGCTACAAGAACTCTCAGAGGTCAAAAAAACATGTGATGCCCATGAGAAGAAAACCTAAAAGAGACTGGGATGCTTTAGTCCGTAGATGGCTACAGAAAACACATCTAGAAAAGACTTCCAACATAAAGGATGGTTCCACACTGTCCTAGGTTGTGTGATGACTGTGAGAAATTTCCATCCCTGGATGTCTTTAAGAACAAGCTAGAACCAATGGAAAAGTCAAAAAATGGACAGCAGGTCATCAGAGCATCGTGAGAGGTTTGGTGTTCTCTGACACCTCTTCTAGCACTCTTTTCTAGATTGCAGTCATTCTGCATCTTCTGAACTTTTTGTTGTGAGTAGCTGTGTTCAGAATAATCAGCATATCAACCTTCCCCTTCAACCCGTCATCCACGAATCTACTAAGGGGAGATTCAATCCCCTCATCCAGGTCACTAATAAAGATGCTGAACAGAACTGGGCCCAGAACTGATCCCTGGGGGACACCACTGCTCACTGGGCACCAACTGGATGGGGCACCATCCACAACCACTCTCTGTGCCCGGCCATCCAGCCAGTTTTTAACTCAGCAGAGGGTGCCCCCCTCCAAGCCATGGGCTGCCAGCTTTTCCAGGACAATGCTGTGGGAGACCATGTCAAAGGCTTTGCTGAAGTGCAGTTAGACCCTGTCCACAGCCTTGCCCTCATCCACCTGGTGGCTCACCCAGTCACAGAATGAGATCAGGTTGGTTAGGCTCCTTCCTTTCCTAAACCCATGCTGGCTGGGCCTGCCCCCCTGGTTGCCCTGTACCTGCCGCTCGATGGCACTCAGGGTGATCTGCTCCGTAACCTGGCCAGGCAGCCAGGCCAGGCTGCCAGGCCTCGAGCTCCCCAGATCCTCCTTGTGGCCCTCCCTGTGGATGGGCACCACATCAGGCAACTTCCAGCCAGCTGGCACCTCCCCAGTTACCCCAGACCGGTGATAAATGACGGCGAGCGGCCTAGCCAGCTCTCGCGCCAGCCCAGTGAGCACCCTGGGATGAATCCCACCCAGGCCCGTACACTCGTTATCATCCAAGCGGCACAACAGGCCGCTAACTACTTCCTCCTGGATTACAGGAGGGATATTCAGCTCCCCATCCCATCTACCAACTCAGGAGCGCAGTCACCCTGAGGGTGGCCAAGCTTTTTGTTAAAGACTGAGGCAGAGAAGGTGTTTCCCTGCTTTCACTGAATACATTTGCAAAGCCACTACCTGAATTCTACACTATTACTCAGCATCACTTCGTTAATTTGGAATCCAGATCTGGTGACTGATTTAGGAAACCAGTTCAGCTAATCCCTAATGAACAGAAATCCTCAGCCTAAGATTATATGGTTCACCAGATTCCCACGTGTGCAAATGCAGCAGCTGCCTTGCAAAGGGAAGTCAAACTAGCAAGCACAAACTTCAGGGGGTTTTCACACGATGTGCTCACTTTCCTTCCTCAGAGATCTAAAAAGGAGCCTGTGAAGACAGTCACAAACGTTGCCAGTAGATGACTTTTGTGGCAAGGGCACCCATGTGTTTTAGAAAGCTCTTCTGGCAGAAGAATATTCAGAGCTGCTGCTAAAAGCCCTCATTTTGCTAATTAGTCTTGTCTTACTTTTCCAGTTAGCGTGCATAGCCATGTGGTGTCAACAACCTATATATTCTAAACTCTTCCCACATAATCGCCTTCTGTATGATAAAACACATTCAGGCAGAGCACTATGAACTGTAATTCTTCAGTGAGAGCTCCTGGGAAGGCATTCATTGTTATGGGAATGCCCCCATGCATATTGTTTCCTGCCTGATAGGAAGGCTGGGACTGACCCAAAATCTGTTGAGCTTTGTGAGACTACATTTCTCTGCTAGAACTTGGCGTGAGATGAGCAAGCAGCTGGTTTTCCTGGGGTGCTGACATAGGCCAGTCAGTCAGACTGAGTCAGTGAGTTACATACTGTACCAGCTCCTGCTGTAGCCATCCAAATTAAGAAATAAATGAAGGCATTTAAAGACAATGACTACTTTTATTATGACAATGTAGACAGTTCTGCTTCAAAGTTCTTACAAGGACGCAGTAGGTGGTCTCAGATCTTAGACCTGCTAAGTAGTAGTGCATTAGTAAGTGGTTCAAGTGCAGCTGAAACTAGTTTCTACTGAAGACAGGCACAAAACTTACCTACCCATACCCATGAGGATATTCTTTCTACTGTGATATTATCCACAAGGAGTTGTAAGAGCACTATCTAAGTTGTCCAGATACATACTGATATATATATTACCCTGGATATGTCACACGAACAATCCCCTTTTCTCGCTCTTGCCCAGCCCTTCCACCCCACATGTTTTTTTCCACTTCCTCTCTCACATGTTTTCTTCGCTGTTTCTGAGATTTCCTCTTTTTCCTTCCAAATGAAGTCGTATGGGATTCACTTTGGTAGCTCTAAGCACCTTTTCAGCAGCCTGATGATTGTCTCCTCTTTTCAGGAGCTAAGAGATTTATTGCTACCGTATTTTGACTTCTTGTCAATTACAAAAGGGATCTCAGTTCTCTTAAAAGCATAGTGAGGGACACTAGAGAACAGCTGAAACCCCTTCGCTGGAATCAGGATATTCTTGTTCAAGGTTACCGTCTAGTAAAAGTATGCTTACAGGTGCAATAAGAGACCTTTGAGACGATGCCTAGGAAAAAATGAGGCTCAAAGTCTAAAGTTAGTCAGATATTTACCTTCCACTACACAGCAAGAAATATTTCAACAGGAGCCAGATGTTCATGGATCGCAGATGACGCCTGGAGACCTGGGCCTATCGTCCTATCTGAGCTGCCCAAGTACCAAATAATTCAAGATGCTCTCAGATAGACAAGAGTCTCGTGCAGAAAACCTGGCCAAAGTTTCAGAATTAAACACAGTTCTGGGCAGTGAATTACATGGTACACTCCTGGCTCCTGGAATCAGCGTCAGAGACAGCCAGTGGGTACTGGAAACGGTCATCTTGTCCACGTGGGTCTGGACAAAGATGTGATTGTGTTGATGTAGCTATAGGTTTTGGAGTCTATTTTGTGAAGAACAAATGCTTTCTGAGTATCATTTGACGGTGCCATGCTTTTTAGAACAAAACTGCCTCCTTTTTATGTAAGTTTTTATCATTTTTATCTGTTCTGCTTCCATCCTTGGGCCAGCCTGGCTACGGCACGTCACATTTTACAAGCAGGCAACAAGTCTCTGCATAATCCCAGTAAATGAGTATGCAAAATTGTTATGATAAGTTAGATTGTCCCTGGATTCCCCAAAGATTGTCTTATCCGAGTACAAACCAAGCAAGCAACACACAAACCAGAAGGGTATAATAGCTGATTTAAAAAATTCGATAAAAACGTTGAAATACCTCTTACAGTGAAGTGATGCCAATCCTGAGGGCATACTCTGCTTCATTTTCCCCAACACCATTTTGTTTCCTTCTGGTGAAGAATCACTGCAATACAGGGGAAAGAAAAGGTATAATGAGTACAGTACCTGTAAGCTAGGTGCTACCATACCCAGATTTTTGGGGACCAAGCCTCTGAGGTAGGATACAAAGGCCCAAACCAAGTGCTTCAATTTGCTGTGCAGTACATGAGAAGATCTGGACTGTGAGAGGAGTGACAAATACATAGCTTTGCCTTAAGTCACATAGGATTAGGTGACACTAATTTGCTGAGTGGCATGATCTAGATGTCAGATGTCAGGGTTACTTGGTTGGTTTTAGATTGGACTGGATGATCTTTAAGGTCTTTTCCAGCCTCACCATTACTATGATACTGTGATAGTGTGATACTGTGATACTGTGATAGTGTGACACTGTGACACTACAGGCCAGGCATGTGAAGCTTCTCAAACCTCATTTCGCTCTAGATTTTGCATAACTTGAAGCCATAATTCGAAACCAGTCTGAATTCTAGGCTGGAGAGTACAATTGTCCTTAAGCACTGAACACTGCTTGTGTGACTGAGAACTTCAGTGAGAGCAGCACTAGTACATCTGCGTTTTGCAGAACTCCCTAGTCACAAACATATATTCCATTACCCAATCTACTTTCATTTCTGGCTATGCAGACCTCTCTTACCAAGTTCCTCCGTGCATTCGCCCTTTAGTACAATAATCATTTTGGTTACTCCTCCTCTGATTTCCTCTAGAGCACTTTTTCACTTGTAACTGAGAAGTAATATTAATTGATCTAGCAAAATGAGGAGCTGTGAATTCATATGTATGCAGAAAACCACTTTTTCCCTGTTTACTCTTCATTTACATCTTGATGAGTCAAATCCCCACTGTCACATTGCCAAGTCAAGTAGAATTTAACAGGCGATTAAAGTCCTCCTGTGGGATTGTACAAAACACACATCTTTAATGAATTTGATCCGCTGCATGCACACCGCCAAGAACGAGCTGCATTTTTAGATCTCTAAGCAAACACAAAGAAAACATCTCCAGATCCACTGTCATTTCAGACTGCAAAGAAGTTTCAGTTTCTCTAGATCACTACTGATATCCTCAAACAATTCTCTGTATAACTCTGTATGAGGTATCTAGATAATTCTCCTGAAATTGCTGTCCCACCCTTCCCAGCAGCTTTCAACTTGCTTGGGAGTTCTGTAAGGCCATGGCTAAAATGGAAACAAAAATCTACTTTCAAAAGTTATATAAAGTAGGTTTTAAAACCGTCCTTTTATCTCTTGCCCTTTAGTTTCCCAGCTAACGGGCCCTTCTGCCAACGCAACTGGCAGAATAAGGTCAGTTAAGTAGGAGCACTGCGGGTAGCCCCTGAGCTGGAGGGGAAGCCTGCAGGGTAGGACCATGGCCGGTGGATTATGGCAGGGTAGCCCAGAGTCTCCTGTAGGAGAAATAAGAAAAAGCAAGAAGAAGTATAAAAGAGGAAACCAGAAGGTGTGTTTGGTACAGCTGTAGAGAAGCCAGAAGAGGTTGGTGCTACCATGTTATCAGCCGAAGGGGCTCCCCTCCTCCACCCGACAAGCGTCGGCTGCTCGCTCCTCTCCCAGCCTGCCCAGCACCGCCCCGGCTGTCCAGCCATCCCCCTGGGATGCCCCAGCTCTGTCCTAACTGTTGCAGGCCAGTCCCAGGCTGTCCCAGCACTACCGTTACCCCAGCATCGTTCCAAATTGTGCCACCACAATCCCAGCACCATCCCATGCTGTCCCAGCGTTATGCTAATCGTTCCAGCACTGTCCCGGTACTGTACCAGCACTGTTCCTAACTGTCCCAGGACTATCCCAGTACTATCCACACTATCCCAGAGTATGACAGGGCAGTTCCAACCTATTCCAACTTTATCTCAGTATCATTCCCGGAACATCCCAGCACCATCCTAACTGTTCTAGGACGATCCTAGACTGTCCCAGCACTGACAAATGCAGTCACAGACCGTCCCAGCACTGTCCCAAACCTTCCCAGCAAAGATTGTCCCGGCACAGTACCGGCACCGTTCCCGCACTGCCACAGTCCCACCGTGGGTACCACCTTCCTCCCACACATCCCCCTGGACTGCCTTAGGGGTAGGTTTGCTCCCTGTGTCCCAGCCACGTCAGGGAGGCTCCCCTAGGTGACAGTCTCAGGGCCACGGGAAGGGTTAACCACGTCCCGGGACAACTCATGGCTACTTCTACAGAGACAAAGACGGGAAAAGATGTGGTGCTCTGCTGGCTGGACCCAGGGCACCCACTACACCCAGCTGCAGTGTTTGCAGGGTTCCTGGAGTGCAGGGAAACGCCAGCAACCCTTCAACTGCCCCAGGAAAAGTCCGAGCAGGGACAAACCCGCAGCTCGGGGTGTCAAGCTGCAGAAAATGGCCGAACACTAATTTCTTCTGCATTTTCGTCCAGGGGAAGAAAAAAAAAACAAGCCAAAGAAAGTAAGCTGAACCCAGGAGATAAATGCCCTTCTGCTGCTAAGCACCGACCAGCAGCAGAGGCTGGAGGCGAGTCATCACCGCTGGCAGCATCTGAGCGGCGGCGTTTAGAGCAGGGTAAGGACAGCGAGACCTCCGCGCTGCCGCAACTGCCTGCCCGCCCGCTGGTTTCAGTGGCTCCAGTGTCTGCGAGATAAAGATAAGCGGCTGGTGCGCAGGAACACTACCACCACCAATTCACTGAGAAGCACTGCTGCTGGATTCCACCGCTGCAGATCTCCTTGCCACGGCCGGCGAGCGCAGGGCAGGTGGCAGTGGGTGTTCGGTCTCCGATCCCTCTGCCGTGCCCAGAACAACTAAGGGGACGGGGGGGCAGCGGGGCAAAACGAATGCCGATCCCGGAGAGACCACGGTGGACTAGAGGTTCGTCCGGTGCCCCGCGGAGAGAACTGCGGGCGGTGAGGAGCGGCGGCGGTGAAGGGAGGGCATCCCCCAGTCCTTCCACGGGTGACCGGAAAAGAAAACCTGCAATTTCCCCAAACACTCACGAGTTTGGTTTCAGTAGAGCGGGGTGGAAACGACTGACATTAACTACCAGGTCCTGCAAGTTTTTTCCTTCTATTGCAGGGAGTCAGAAGTTACTTTTCAAGATGCTCATCTCATTATCGCGTTTGTCTTTATCTCTTTTCAATACAGCGGAAAGTTCCCAAACCAGCAGTTTGACCATTTCGCACTTATTGTTCCTTTTCCTGAAAGCCAAACCGAGTCTGGGAAGAGCGTCTGCAGCGGCTCTGCACCCCGCTCACCCTCGCCAAGAGCTGAGGGGTGACTTGGTTTTCAGTGCCAGGACCTCCTGCGAGCACCCGGCCCTTCCACCACCTCATTGGGAACTACCCAGAGAGCAGAATCGGGCCCCTCAGAAGCTCGGTATCTTCCCGGGTTGAGTAAACAACCGCGAAGTTCAAAAGGTGGTTACACGTGAAAAGAAGCAAACAAAAAATCAGAAACCCCCTCCGTTTGTTGTTGCCTTTTTTTATTTCAGTTTTTCCCGACTTGCTGATTTCTTTTTTTTTTTTTCTTGCTTAATTGCATCGTTTGACTTTCTGCGAAGGGAAAGTGTTTCTTCTCTTTTTTTTCTATACATGAAATAACTTCTTATTTGTCGGAAAGGTTAAAAGCACCAGCACTTGACTTTTTTAACGACGAGATTTAAAATCGCTTGTTTCGATTATGCCAAATTCGAAGGTAATTGAGTAGTATGTAAAGCTCAAACTACCCGAGTTTACACCCAAAGCTACGTGAAGACTGGTAAGTCACAAAACCATTAACCTCGGTGCCACTAGAGTGGCAAAGGAGGGGGGGGCACATAAAAGTAGGGTCTAGGGGACATCTCAAAGGGAAAGGGTGTCCGCAAACGGAACACTGAAAAAGCTGACAACGAGGGGATGAGCTGTTTGTTGAGTCTGGCACGAAACGGAGCCGTCACGCGGAGATTTAGTTATTATCAGCCAAATCTCTGGACTGGGGAACGAAAAGGGGAGAGAAACTTAACATTTACAGCTCCAGCTCTCCAGAGAAGTGAAATCCCTGTGCCCCTGGCCTCGGCAGCCTCTCTCAGCCATGGGAAGGCTCAGGGGCCATAGGGACGTTTCCGAAGTGACAATCCCTGCTCCTGGCCACAGCTCTGAAATAACTAAGTAAAAAATAAAAATGAACACTTGAAAAAATCAGGGAAAGACAAGTTCGTCGCTGGGGCACCGCTACCCAAACCTAGGTTACTATAGTGTACTCCGTTTGCTAAGGGCTGTCATTATTTGCTGTGCATATCCTCTGGTCAGTTCATCGTGACGAGCACGTTTTAAATCTTCCACTAATTTGCACAGAACAAAAGACACTTTCCAGCTACGCTAGAAAAGAAAAAGAAACAACAACAACAAATCCTCTACTCAATTAAAAACAACGATTTTGTTCTTGGACAGCTACCAGGTTGTTCGCTTCTTACTGTCCCGGGGCTTTCATTTAATCCCGGTAACATTCGGGAAGGCTGCGATCACTTTGTGTACATCTCATCGTACCTTTTTCAGCCTCGCTATACCGAGAAGACCGCAAGCTGCCCGGGAAGCTACTTTGTTCGGTAAAAGAAAGGTGATGAGGCGCACGGGGTTAATTAAATCTCGCCGGGATCCAGCTGGCGTGAGCAAAAATCATCCAGTGCTTAACAACCTGGTCTCACACGCTGGAATACAGACAACGGTGTCCGAAAAAATGATCACGAAATTGCGGACCTCTAGACACACTCAGAATCAGTTTCCAGACCAAGGGGCAAAAAAGAAAAGCAAAATCAAAACAAACAAAAAAACCAAACCAAAACAAAACAACCCAGAGAACCAAGACCGTCCCGAAATCTCGGTAGGAGCGACTGGTGTTAACTGCGGTTGCTGCTAACTCCGGCTTCGCTTCGACGCGCAGATCCCGTCCATTCCCCTCACAGGTTTCCCAGAATCTCCTTTTTCGAGCCCATTTTGTGCGCTTCACCGCACCGAAAGAGATTTGGGGGAACGGAGGCAGCTCCACTACCCACCCGCGCCCCCAAGGGCTGCCTCAACCCTCCAGAGGCGTTTGAGAGAGGGGCAGAGGCAGGTCGGCGGGTCCCGGGACTGTCCCGTAGAACTAGGGGGCTGCAGCCCGGGGACCCTGGAGAGGTCCCTCAGAACTGCCAGGCTCATCGCCGAGGAGGAGAGCGGAATGCCGGAGCCGCTCCCGTTTCGCTGGAAGTGGAGACGCATCGTGTCACCACCGGCAGAACCAAAAGGCTTCTCCCTCCCTACCTCACACCCCTCTCCTACCCAGCTTCATCTGATCTACTTTTCTCTCTCTCTCTCTCTGAGCGCACACGCCTCCCCTCCTCTCTTTGACATTTGGGGCTTGTGAGCAGCGAGAGAGCTCTGAAGCAGCCGTTAGCACCGCTCTCTTTCCGTGACACTGAGGGGGAATTTTGGGGGGGTTCTTTGAAAAAAAAGAAGAACACAAAACCAAAACAAACAAAAAAACCCCAAACCAACCCAACGGTCAGGCAGGCGAAGGCGTTAGCTTTTTTTGGTGAGCGCAGAGCCGGGGGTGGCTGCGCGACTGCGGTGCCACGGTGGGGACATCCCGGTGTCCAGCTGCAAATGCAGCGGGCAGAGTCACGCCGCAGGGAGAGGTGATATCTCCCCATCGAGAAAAAAACTCTCCCGCAGCCCAAAACTAGACCCCCTGCTTGGAGACATTAGGAGATGCTTTGGCTCGCTATCTCCACATTTTGCTGATTTCTTAAATAAGGCGGACAGAAATGTCACTACTGCAGGACAAGCACAGCTGCTATAAGTTAGTAGTAAAGAGAATCAAATCTGCTTNGTCGGTAAGAAATTGGGGGCGGGGGGGGGGAGAGGAAGGGAGAGGGAGAGAGAAGGGGGAGGCAGCGGAGGGGAGAGCAAGGGAGAGGCAGCAAGCGCTTCTTTCCAAAAGGCGGAGTTTTTGAGGTCATTTCGTGATGACTCTTTCGTCATTTTGAATATAAAAGAACGCTGACTGGCTGGTTTTCTCCGTTCCTCGCCCGGCTGTGGGGAGATGCGATGGATTCGTGCACATCTGACTCTAATCGAGATGTTAAAATGTTGTCGGGGTTTTCCCTGATGCTGACAACGAGTTTANACTTTTCTCTCTCTCTCTCTCTGAGCGCACACGCCTCCCCTCCTCTCTTTGACATTTGGGGCTTGTGAGCAGCGAGAGAGCTCTGAAGCAGCCGTTAGCACCGCTCTCTTTCCGTGACACTGAGGGGGAATTTTGGGGGGGTTCTTTGAAAAAAAAGAAGAACACAAAACCAAAACAAACAAAAAAACCCCAAACCAACCCAACGGTCAGGCAGGCGAAGGCGTTAGCTTTTTTTGGTGAGCGCAGAGCCGGGGGTGGCTGCGCGACTGCGGTGCCACGGTGGGGACATCCCGGTGTCCAGCTGCAAATGCAGCGGGCAGAGTCACGCCGCAGGGAGAGGTGATATCTCCCCATCGAGAAAAAAACTCTCCCGCAGCCCAAAACTAGACCCCCTGCTTGGAGACATTAGGAGATGCTTTGGCTCGCTATCTCCACATTTTGCTGATTTCTTAAATAAGGCGGACAGAAATGTCACTACTGCAGGACAAGCACAGCTGCTATAAGTTAGTAGTAAAGAGAATCAAATCTGCTTTGCACTTGTGTGGAAGTTTCTTAAAAAATAAAGGAACGGTTAATAGATTTTATTTCTGCATCCTATTTGGAAACCTGGTGAGTTGCCGTACTTCGCCATTAAAACCCTAAAAGGTTGCTAAAAGCTGCAAGTGAAAGTGACAAATGACACCAAAAGCAGCGCATGGAGCTGTCTGCAAACCCAGGAAACCTTTGCCCGGAAAATCCAGCCATTTGGAGCTGAGTTTTGTCGTTTCAGTTTGCTGCTGATGTAAAAAACGGCGTGTCGGTAAGAAATTGGGGGCGGGGGGGGGGGGGGGGGG
>VZRI01004358.1:0-22313 GCA_013397515.1 Upupa epops | reverse complement strand
TAGACTTGTTTAGGGCTCGGCGCTGCTCTCACCGGTGTGTTTATCCCGCACACACGACACGGGGGCTACCCTCGGCAGCCCCCAACCCCCTCCTCTCCGCTCCACATCCCCACCCCCTTCCCTCCTGNCTGATACGATCACGCGTAAAACAACCGCCACCCCCACCCCCCCTTTTGCCAGTCAGATCGGTGCAGGCGCAGGCAGTTACTGGCCGGAGGGAGAATTACATCATCCCCTGCCCCACTGATGCTCCTTTTCGTGCCGCTTCCCTGCGCGCAGGGCAACAAGCCGGGGGCGCGCCTTGCCACACACGCACCCCGGCTCGGGCTCAAGCCGGGGGGGGGGGAAGGCGCGCCCCCGCGTCACGCACACACACACACACGCCCGCCCGAGTGTTTACAGCGCTCAAACAGGCGTATTGTGACGTCTCTTGAGTGACAGCCCTCCGCGCCAACGAGCGGGGCACGGGTGCTCCGACCGCCCTCCTCCCCCAAACCCCCCGGCTACTACCCCGCGGGTCGGGGGGGAGCGCCGAGCCTAAGCGCGGAGCTCCTCGGCAGCGGAGCGCTTCAGCGTTAGGGCGGCTTGCACTGCTTTGTGCTGCTGGCGATTCGTGACGTACTAAGCCCACAGCATTAGGCCGGAGGAGCTGTTGGGGTGAATCTGTGAGGTCCAACCGCCTCGCTGAGCCCCGTGCTCCCCGGGACGTGGAGACCGGCCTCTCGCCGTACAGGGGCTTCGACACTGAATTGTCCAGAGTGGACAGTAAAATGCTGCTTTGTGTGGTTATTTTTTTTAACGGGAAATAGATCGAAGCACCCAGGACTAAATCTAAATTCAACAGAGAGCAGCGTTAGGCTGTAGGGTTAGAAAACTGTTGCAGGGTGCTACAGCGGGGGGAAAAAGTGTAGGGGGGTTCTACTCTGTGAACATAGTGAAGCAATACTTACCCTCTACAAGTCAATAAATCCATGCCACACCAAAAAGTGTTTTACAACCTGATACATGGTGAGAATTGTTTGCCAGAATGCGATGGTGTAAAGTTATTCCTAAAACACCAGCATTTACTCACTGATAACTCCAAGCAACCAGGGAGCCCTGTTCAGTCCTACGCGCAGCTTTTAATATGCTAATGGTTGGGGTTTCTTCAAAAGTGCGTTACTTTTTGAAGTCTGGGTGTTTCTATTTGTGCAGAAAATAGACTGAGAAGCTTTGAGCTCCTACAGTAACAAAAGTTAAAAGGAAACCAAGTTGAGCTGCTAAGTCGGCAGTCTGGAACGAGTCAATAGTATCTCCTTTGTCCTGCTGCCTTTCTCTGCTGTGGGGTATCTTTGGTCTATTTCCTCTGCACAAGCAAAGGAGCATTTTCTACTCCTAGTATGTTTAATAGTTAGACTTTATAGAGTTCCTGGCTTCTAAATATTCTACCAGCAAAACACAAATGATTCTGCCCTTCCAGCCACGATATGTCAACGACACTGTGCTCACATCTTGAGTGACGTAGATACTTACACATTTTCCATTATCTATAATTAATGTGGCAAATTATTTTTGTTTTGTTGTAGTAAACCTCCGTCAGGGAACAAATCTGCCTTTTTAAAGGATTCCATCGGCTTCCTTTTACAAAAAAAACCCGAAACCCACCACCAAATAAAGCTTGGGATGGAGGCACGAAGGAGATGTAAATAACTCCCCACCCCACCCCACCCCGCCCTCATTTACTAGGGGATTCCCTGGGAGTCTCAGAGGGCAAGGAGGTAACATAGCTGGCTTTTACAAGAAGATCACAGGTCCTGACACAGGGTCACAGAGAATCTATGCTTGGCTAGCCCTGTACTCCAGTTTTGTTTAGCTGGTAGCCAGTCCCTTGAGGGATCAGTGTCAACTTAAGCATGCTAACTTCTACAAGCAGTGGGCTGGCCAGTGACTGAGAGCTGGAGCTGGCTCCCCAGTTCTGCTGTACTTGAAACTCAAGTGCTGCTGCCAGGCTGCTCCTGCAGCCCTGGAGCTTGTCATAGGAAGAAATCAAAGCACCAAGAGTATAAAGCAAACCCCAACACCATCCATTTTCTCAAAACAAAAGGTGGGTAGATATATTATCAGGTGGATTGGTAAAACAGCTTGGGCTGGGATGTGGTTTATAAGCTGAAGCATAGAAACTGAAGCCAACACTCATCCTCCCAGCTAAGTTTCCGTGGCCCTCAAGCCCACTTTGCATTCAAGTTGTTGGGATTAGTATTAGTCATTGTGCCGACCCGTTGCACTGACAGGCATTAATGGACAAACATCAACTCAATATCCCAAACGTCAATGTATTAATGTTCAGGGAATAAAACAGGAGCATACTTTGTCCTACATATTTGTCTTAATTAATTAAGGAAGGCTCTTTACATCTGTGCACGGACATATCTTCTCAGATTAATAGCACATTTAACTATGAAAAAGCACAGGAGACTAGAGCTGGGATACCAGAGTACAAAGAAAAGGGAAACTGTATGAACTCACTGGGAGGCTGAAGCCTGTATTTTAATGTATAGAGTATGTAGGGTTTAATGTTACAATTACAAAGGCTCCTTGTGCCTGCGAGTTCAAGATAGTTTTGTTTTGTGTCAATAAAGCTCGTTTATTATTTGTACCTCTAAATCTGATTTTCTATTACCTGAATTACATAAATTAGCAGTTTAGCATATGGTTACCTGAGTGACCATTCCTTTCCCTCTGCACACTTGAGAAAGATGATCAGTCAGCTTCTGCTGGAGTATTGTATTCATGACCATTCTGTACCGTTCGGTGTCTTCATACTTATTGTTTTTAAATCTTAATCGTGTACTTTACCCCTCACTTCTTTTAAAAAATGCCACCTCATCATTCCTAACGACAACAAGCAATTTCTTTGGTGACCATAAAGGCCTGTGGCATGAATTGCTATGGCTTTCTTTTAAAACTCTAAACATGTCTCTGCCTTTTCAGTTGGAAAGGGCGCTACTACCTTACATTTGGAAATCTGACTGATAGAGACAGCAAAGTCTTCCTAGTTCTGCAAGCAGGCAGGTCCAGTGTTTCAGCTTTTGCACAGTAGCACTTTAGCAAGCAGCAGCCATGCATAGCTAACAACGCTGCAAGCCCAGTTACTGCTCTTTAGGAGCTTCTACTCAGCTCTTCAGTTATCTGAAATGTCCACTGCAAACTGCTGCAGCCATATGACAAAACTATTAACAGCAGGAAAGTGAGGTAGTTACTCACAACGGATAAGATACGGGGGAGCAAAAAAGTTCTAAAAAATGGAGCCCGAGGCACAGGAAGAAAGCAGCACAGCTCCAGACACCCTTTTATAGTAACTGGTGTTTTATGGAAAGTGGGAAAGGAAAGAAAACTCTCCTTTCCAGCAGCTAGCCAGTGAAGGCATGACCCTTCTAACCAAAGAGAAATATCTATGCAGGTTTCATATCTAGTATCTGGAAATGAGAAATACTGTGTTTTTCCCAGTTCATTCACTTAAATCATGCTTTATTGACCGAACCGTACTGTCCAGCAGCACTGGTTTTCGTTAATATTCGCTGCCTGTACATTGTGAATGCTACTTATCGGTAAAATGTCTGTGTGATCTGTACAAAAGATACACCTAGCACACATTTCAAATGCTCCCGGCATGGATCACGGCTCCAAATCAATCTTTTGTAAAAGATTAATGGAAATTAGGAAGTCACTAGCAGTTTACCAGGTGAGAAATACGGCCAACAGACCGCACGCTGAAGTAAAACAGAAACGTGCTGAAAACTAAACCATGCTGTTTGGCAAAACAGAATATCCCAAACTACTGGAATTTATTCGGGATCCTGCTCCTGGCTAAATGTGGAAAGCGCATGAACATCCTCTCTTATGAAATAATGAAGTTCCCAAAGATGCTCCTGTGTGACAGTGCACTGATTGGCTGTCACAACTACTGACTAAATATTACTGTCGGTAGTCTTTCCAAGTTACCTCTGTGAACTAACTTTCCATAGTTAACTCTATGAACTACTCTATCTGAATAATTTTTAAATCCCTACCCACAAGTTGAAACTCCGACCTGACCGGAGTATCAGATAGCCTTGTTTGTACATATTTGCCTAGTAATTTACTCTAGTTCATCAGTTTTACCTTTTATTAGTTGATTAGAGAAGTCTTGGTCTCCTTTGATTTGGAGTTTATTTCAGTTTAGTTTCACAACACTAGAGTGCAATAAACCCTGCGGACTAACTAGAAGGAGCTCCACATTGGTGCAATCGCTTCGTTTTCCTAACTCCTACAGATTTGTATCCCTTACAAGCAATGATTTAAATACCAGTGAGGGAAAATGAAAATGAGGAGGAAGCTCATTATGACCCTCTAAGTGTACTTAGTTTCTCCTTAAGCAGACTGTATTAAACCTGGCCTACATCAGAAGAGCTATGAAGGCTGGCAGCAAAGGGTCCTTGCTTATAGTGGTCATGCACAATTAATGCTCTCTTCGCTCAACAGAGAAAACCAGGCCCAAAATGGGAAGGAGGATCTGGGCTACTATTCTTTCACCTTCGCTCCCCACCCCCAGCCTTTGAGCTGTAAAGAAAGGATCAGGTTGCACTATTTTAAAAGCGGGTGCAGTAGGCACATTTCCTCAGTATGGAAGTGCTGGAGAGCACTAGGAGAAAATCTGTCTCAGAGCTCCCTGCAGGAGTCCACGCTGCCTCAAAACATCCTATACTGAGGACTGTGGCTAATCATTGGAGCTGAGCCTTCAATTAAGTGATGGAAACTACCCCTGTAAAGGTACAATATTTTTAGGGATGCCTACAAATAAGAACATTATTGAACTAACTTACCTTTGGCACACGGTTTTGAAAACTTTGCACATCATGCAAGTCATAAAAAACAAACGATCACAATAGCTCAGCACTACAGGTAAAGCAGACCTGTAAATAAATGAAAAAAGAAATCAAGTGACTTACCATCATTTCCTGATCACACCTAAGTAAACTGCTTAGCACCTGAACGAACGTAATTGCTCTATCTTCCATCCCAACATCTGAGCACAGACCTTCCAAGTTAAGTGACAGAGCTGAGGTGAAATCTACACCATGGTGGAAGATGGATGGTGTTCAGGTCAAAGTTTAGAATAGAAGCATGTAGCTACATTTTGGTTGTCCGTGTGTTTATTGTCTCAAGAATATAAAAGTCATAGTTCTAGAGGCAAGGTGTCTGGTTAGCAGTGCCTACTGAATGTCAAGAAGCTAATCCAAGTGGGAAGATCTCCCTTAAAGGAGTTCTGACGCTGTATCTTGTCTCCATATAACTGAATATCACAGTGATGGAAATCCTCATCAGTCTTCCACACTCTGCATATTAGATTTGAAGACCTGACTGGGAAAAGGCACTGTAAGTCTCATATCTCACACAGGGAAGAATCAGTCTGTAAGAATAACAAGTGAAAAGGCAAGAGGAAACGGCCTCAAGTTGCCAGAGGAAGTTTAGACTAGACGTTAGGAAAAACTTCCTTATTTAAAGGATCATCAGGCACTGGAACAGTCTGCCCAGGGGTGAATCACCATCCCCAAACATGTCTAAAAGTCATGTAGGTATGGGGCTTAGGGACAGGGTTTAGTGATGGGCCTGGTGCAGTTAGGGTTGGACTCAACAATCCGAAAGATCTTTTCCAACCTAAACAATTCTATGATTCCATGACTAGTGGAAGTCAGCCGTAAGCCTCCTTGTGTTGGAAGTTTTGGGTGCTGCACACAAAGCACAGCACCACATGTATAGTGGGGCTGTGAGTCCGTGGCACTCAGTGGCCGAAAGAGCTGTGTCAGTTTGTTTTCACCTGTCAAACAGCTCAAGAGTAAGAAGATAAAAACGCTCTATACTACTGTCCCGGTCACTTCTATCTGAGCCATGTGAGTCTTAAAAGGAGTAAAATCTCATTCCAGGCTTTAAAAAATGGTTGAGATCTATAGATCAAAAGCTGTCTGTTAGATCAAGGTATTACCATAGTAGGTATTAACAACACACAATTTCAGCTTAGAGACTGGCAGATGTTTTGTCAAAAGAAAGAATTAAAATGGCAGCTTGTGTCTTACGACAACAACTAGGAGCGAAAGTTTCCTCTCAGAGATTAGATTCATCATTGCAGAGGGAAGGTCTGTTGAAAATATTCAAGTGACACATGAAAATGGGGGGGAAGGTAAGAAATTAAGTTTTAATGGAAGTTAATGAATTGGATGACCAAAGTCTTTATCAAATAAGAAAGCACTACCCTATTTACTTTTTGATGCTGTGTACATGAATGAATCAACGCCCATGCATTCTCTCGCAAACTGTGTCCTAAGGCTTCTACCTCCCTCTGCCCCTCAGGTCATGACAGACCATGCGCTGACTCCAGACAGGCTCACGCCACTTTAATACCGCATGCATCCACCTCTCTAATCACTCAGGCACATAGGACTGCTAACACAGGCTGCCTCCCCTTCCCTTCTTAAAACTTTAGCACTCTATAGCGCTCCCCCGCCCCCCATATATCTATCATCTTTGATGTCTCTCCACAGCTTCTCTTGCACTGAGAACTTTCTCGCTACTTAATCTGACACAGGTTAAAGTGTAAGGAAGAAACACAGAAAGATAAGATCACTTCAGGGAGAGACTCAGCAGCTTTTCTTAAAAAGGAAGACTTTATTTCAAAGAAAATAACGTCATTTTCGACTGAAAGACGGTTGTGTTTCATTATCCCTAAAGCTTTGGCCAAAAGCGGAGGAAACGGTAACCGTAGACAGTAGGAAGTGGTGTTACAGTACAGAGCAACACTTGAAGTGCTTGCAGTGTATAAAATACATAGTCTATGTTGAACTTCTGCCTATGACCTGAACTTGTGAACACTAAGCTGTGAGCGTGGACTGCTCTTTAATGCATTCAATAGCCTTCATGCTGAAACCTATAGACAGAGATCATTAATACAATAGCATTCAGCAAACTGAACTGCTCTTCCATTGAAACTTCTCCAGCTCTAACAAAGACACCATTGAGAAAAAAAAAGGCATTTCAAAACTCACTGTAGATGCTGGACATAGATTGATTCTTGAGTTAAAGACACACATCCGCTAGCCAAAAGGAGTAACTTGAACAAAGGAGGGACTTTCAAGCTTCAGACTTTCAAGTCTGAGTCTTGTAGTTTGAACTTATATATGTTTGTGCACATGGGTGGGTTCAGCGGAGTAAAGAAATTCCCAGTATGTGTGATGAAGACAGTCGCTATCCGCGGATACAACATGAACACAATAACAAACATTTCCAAGCCTAGAGCAATTGTCAAGTAATTACTATTTGTCAAGGCAACACACTGGATAGTCAGGGTCATCTAACCCTAGGTGATCTCTTCTACCTCATTTTGCGGCAGGTCTCAGTAACTCAGCTGCTCAGCTTGCTTTCATTTGCTCCAAACCAAAGTTGCAGAGGCAGGTTTCTCTGGCTACACGCAGTGAGAAAGCGGAGGGAGGCCGAGGCAGTGGCAAGGGCTGCAGTTCCTGCACTGCAATGGCTCATGTAAGCAACAGCTGCTGGGGTTTTGTTCCAAGATGAAGGAGGGCCAGTGCAGGTCAGAGGGGACTCCTGGACAACTGATTATTAACCACGGTTTTCTAAAGCACTTGCAAGGCCCATATTGTGTTTGTTTAGGACCCAGAACTAGGGAGTGCATGTTACCAGCAGACTGGGCGGATTAGTTTGTGTCTCAGAGTTAAATTATCAATTTTCACTACCTTTTCAAATGAATAAGAAAGACCTCATCTTACTCAGCCGATTTTGGTCCAGTTTTACGATTGCCTTTTTATTTTTTCCATTTCAAAAGCTCTCTTTTTCAACTAAATCTGCTGTCTTGACAAACTATTATTCTTCTTACTATCCAGATTATTATTTCACGCCTGTACAGGTTTTATTTATCCGTCTGTATCATCTGAGTCTTTGTTTTTACATCTTACAAAAAGGTAGTGACTTTTCTTTACCCAGTGATCCAGTCTTCCAATTATAAACTGTGTAGATGGAAATTGGAATTGAATGAAAATGTAGCAGAAGAGTAGTTCGTGTATTCTCTCTTAAATCAAATAACTATGGATGTATGTGACATGTAAAAACCAATTATCAGAGCACACTGCACTGAGAACTGATTTATTCAACAAGAATTAGTACTAGCTGGAGTTTGTTTCTGGTCAGCACAACCTTCAAGAGCTTAGCATTACTACATCTCATCCTGTTACAATTCTCATCAACAGACCTGATGAGAACAATAATAAAGCTGCCTGGTTTTTCATCTCTGGTGGATTTTTCAATTCTGAGCATGCCAGTCAGTAATAAAAAAATGGATGAGGACAAGAGAAGAGAAAAAGAAAAGTTCTCAGAAGCAGGTTCAGCACTCTGGAGCTTATGGTTCCAACTGCTCTGTCACTGGCATCTGCCCCTTCTGTAGTTCGACTTTCTCTACAACTTTGGCATGAAAAACTGCGCTGCGTGGTAGTTTTATTGTGGTTTATATGTGACAGTAAATTTAACATGAATACTGCCTGCCCTGCTTCCATACTTAGAGTGGTCTTGTTTAAAAAGAGACTTTTAATTTAAATAAACTCATTAAACGTATAGTCATCGTTCCACGAAGCCAGGCACGAGATAGAAAATGCAGATTCCTTCCTTTCTGGTTGATCAGCTGTTTATGCTACAGTATGTTCAAAACAGAATGGGTTCCTACTGTGCCTGCTGGTGTACATACAAAATTAAAGAGACATTGCCCTGGCACAGAGGTTTGCCTTCCTTTGCTCAACACCTCAGGTGCTAGAAGTAAAAAGCCAAACCGGAGAGGCTTTTGAATATTTTTTTTAAGCACTGGCTGTTCAAGTGCAGCTTTGCCAGCAGCAGGAGGCAGAAGGTGAAAGGATGCTGTGTGGAGCTCTAGATACTCCCTTTTCCCCCTCCTTTCCCATTCCACTCCTCCTCAAGCTTTCACTGAATTCACTTCTGTCTGTTTACTGAAAACTGAAAGGACTTTAACCTAAACCGGGACTGAAGATAAGCACCGACCACCTTCACCTCTGCTAAATGCAGAGACTTCCCGCTGAATTGCACCATATTTGCCGAGTAGCTTTGGATGATAAACCTACTACCAGAGCAACTCCTCAAGCTGAAAAGAAGGCAAGTTATTTCTGAGAACACCCGAACACTTGCTGAAGTTTGAAACATGCCTTACAGATTTGCCATTAGAGATCTGTGGATGTGATGTATTCACATAACAAGGTCAGATGCAATTCCTCCTCCCAAATTACTGTGATGGAAACACTGTCTCACGGATTGCCTGTGAATTTTCTTGCTCTTCTCTTTGGCTGGCTCAGAGATTGCCTCTCTGTAGCAGACAGGATCCAAAGGCCAGCATAATGAACACGGGAAGTCACTACTCAAAGTTACAATAGTACCAACAAGTTGCTAAAACAATACAAGGATTAGTAAAGTTTGGTTTCCGTAAGGATGTGACTGAGTAAGGAAAGGGGAGCAGAGACATTTCACTAACATGTGTCATAGAACCTTTGAAATACACCAGGCTATGTAGTTAGCAAAGCTGACAGTGCAGTCAGAGGTTTTCTCTACTCGGTCCTGAGAAGCTTTTTGTTTCATTTTTTGCAAGTAGGCCAAGACTCATATATAAACCTCAAGAACAGAGGAGAGGTGAGACTGGTTCAGGCCAGGCATACACCTTGATAATTTAACCATCTCCAACAGCAGACATAAGCTGATTTTTACCTATAAGTATTCTCTCAGAGAACAAGAAGATCATGGCAAAGGCATTTGATGATGCCCATGGGTTCCAGCATCCAACTTTGTTTTAGCCTGATGTGGTTTTTCTCATCAGTGACCCTTACTAGATCTCTCTTCCCAGGTCTTGTGCAGTCTCTCCTTAGATCTATGCAAACTTCTTTCATCCATCCTGTCTTTAGGCAAAGAATGTCAGGAGTATATCACCCGTGAACACATAAACCTGTACCATCTATTGTACTTTTTGCTTTGAACCTGCACACTCCCAGCTTCACCTGATACACTCTCTTCTTCTTTTGATAGAGAAGGTGAAAAGCTTCCCTGTCCATCCTTTTCATGTGTGATTTTTAAACATTTCTTGCTGTTTTCAAGAGAGGTGCTGTAATTAAAATCTCTGAAGAAGAGTCTATTGCCCCTGTGCTGGAAATGTATTTCTTCTTAGCTCTGACAATCAGCCACCGTTTTGCCTGCTCTCTGTGGCAGATGCTGAAGCTGCCATTCCACAGAAGCCCTTCCAAGATCCTGGGGAACTGGAAGCTTAGATGAGCACACTGAGAGCACCATTCTTTCCCACTGTTAGGGAAGAAGCATTAGAGGAAAAGATGCAGTCATGCATATTGTGTTCTTAAAGCCCTGCTGGTCTTTCTGCAAGCAGAACCTAAAAGAATAGGAGGGATTGGAAACGAAGAGAAGAAAATTTGCCAATCCACAGAAAACAACCCCATTCTAAGAAAACTACTTGCTCAGAATTACATCTCAAGGAATCAATGTAAACTCTATGTAAAAACTGAAGATAAAGTAGTTCCAGCTTGCCTTGTAGGAGGAAGGATTGTTTCTAGTTTGGCACTAGACCTCAAGTGGTCACAGTTAACATCATAATGAAAATAGCAGAAGCTTGTGAGAGTTTCCTATTATTTCAGGAGGAGATTCATAACCCATGCAGTATACTCCCATTTTCCCTCCTAAATGTTTTACAAGGCGCAGGAGTATTTCTCCAGCAGACAAAAGCCTGGTTTGTATTAGTATAAAATAGTCTGAATAGATAAGAAAGGTCTCCATTCTTAGATAAAAATATAAACAAGGGCCTTTCAGAGCTCTTACTACAAGGGACAGTACGTGGTATCCCTTTTCAGAAGAAGACAGGCAGCTACTGCAAAAAAAAGCACTTTTAGAGAAATAATGTAAACTCCAGGTAGTGTCAAAGCTATTACACAGTCCCATGTGATTGAAGTAGACGAGATTACGGGAGCCTGACAATGCCACCGTACTTAAACACAAAGTATTCTCATTGAGGTGTGTGAGTAACTCCAGTTAAAGTGACTCTCTTTGACACAAAATGAGCTGTACTGTTAAAAAATAGCTTCTGCCAGGAGATTTCACAAGACAACACCCAGTCTATCAACTGTAATCACTCTGGGTTTGGCTGAGGGATCCGATTGTTATTTCCTATTACTAGTTTGGGCTAAACAGGTAAAGAGACTAAAAAGGAAAGTTACAACAAAGGCAGATAGACCCCACGTCATTAAACAGGTAAGGAAAACAGTTTGTCAGGAGGCCTAAGATTCCTTTTAGTTAGCACGGGACACCTATTCATGTGTGTTTTGCACATATGTGGCTCCTAGGAAGTGCAGACTTGGGAGACCCTATTTGAAAAAGGTAACTGGGAAAACAGGCCATTGCTGTTGACTCCCTGTTCTGATGGGGTAAATACGGTGAAGATTTGAAAGGTTCAGAGCCTCTAACGTTACGGGCTCTAACCTCAGATGTAGCCTGGTTCTGACTGGCTCAATTCAGCTGTCACATAAAAGTTCCAGAAGATGGTTTTGCCCTTCAGTGGGTTGTTGACAAAACATATCACAAATTGCCACACTGACAATGGGCACTTGTCTCCTAAGTCCTTGACAAACCCAACCAGATACACTTGTTTTGCAAGGCAGGGGGTCCTGACTCTTGAGATATTTGTACGAAAACAAAGCAACTACTGTGCATCACAGTGATTTTGAATGTGAGCAAACCTCAACCTCTGAATAGACTTGTCTGTCACCCACACCCTTGGGACATTAAGGTATGGAGATGACACTATACCAAGTAGAATTTGTTCAAAGTTGAACTAGCAAGGACTTTGGGTACCATAGACATCTGGTGCAGCAAGTACCAGGTAGCTGCAAGGCTGTGGTTTCAGTCAGCTTTGTGCCCAGTGCAGATAAGATACAGAATGTTTTGTGAGAGACTATAAATGCTGAGATGTTTTCACTGATCTGAAAACATTATCCAGAAGCTGATTGAACTGACCTGTTATTGTCTAGGATCTCTCCTCTGGGAAGCAAAAACCTCTTGGTAATGTGGATAACACCACAGCCAAGTTTTTAAAATCTTTGTTGCTGGTTTTGTAAGGAGGAGAATACTGAGCATGCAGTTTTAGATGTCTGTGAACTTCATAATCTGTTGTGGTAGTGCATTTCAGTCCTTTATCTTCCGAGAGAAGCCGCAGTGATAGCTACGTTTTGTGAGTGGAGGCAGGGGGAACATAAAGCCAACAAACAGAAAACTCCTGCTAGGTTCACAAGACTGAAGAGTAGTGCTCTGTAACAGAGTCCAGTGTTTCTGTGAGAAATCTAACATCTTCTCTCTGCTGCATGGATCCCAGCATTAAAACAGAGGTCTTGCAGTCTGGCAGTTCAAAATCCCTGAGAATTACTGGTTGTTTAGAAGGTTATGGATAGCATCCGCAAAGGCACATTTGCTTCTGCAAGAAGTCACAGAAGGGAATCTGTTTCTGGTGTTTATTGTTTCTAATATTTGGGATATCTTCTCAGAGACTAAGAGAGAAAAGCTATGAGACCAACAAGTCACTCAGCACTAGGTACAACACAGTACTGAACATACAGAGATGATCACTGCTATCTGGGCTATAAATACATACGGCGCTCAACACAAAGGCGGTCACTGTCAAGGTCTCTGCAGGGAGCAAGCAAATAATAAAATGGGTCTTTTTAGGCCTCGGACTTTAAAATACATGAATCAAAGACACGCCACATCGCTGCTGAATCTTTTATCCTTTAGCTATGTGCATAGGCAGCAACTTGTGCTGGGAATCAGGCTCCTTTTGCCTTCACCAGACTTTGCTGGCAATACGGGTAAGGGACATGGCCCAGAAGCTCAGAATCGCAGCTCATAGGGGACTGGATAGCAGACCCTGCCTGAAATCATAACTATGGGCCTGCTCGTGAAATGCAGAGATCAGCTGATTGCTGTTCAAGGGAAATCTGCTCCTTCCCTAAGCTGCTGTGCAATTCCTCTTGGAAAAGGAAAATGTTACCATGGGACATGTTGCTCTCTGAAGAAACTCACCGGGGAACATCCTGAATTGCAGTATCTTATGACTCCTTTATAGATCTATGAAGAGATGTATCTCCTTGGTTAACTCACACTGTGTTTTGCTAATGGTCATAAGGAGACAATTTACTGCGTGAAATTCATTACACTATTCCATGCAAAGTTAAGTGAATTACACAGCCCATATACTGCGTGATTTCCATCTTTGCAGTACAATGGAAATAATGAATTCGTAAATGTTTTCACTCATGTCACTATTTAATGCCCTGAGGATAGTGGACACGAGGGTGCTTCAAGTAGCAGTCTGCTGATACCATCTAATGGACTCTGCTTGTCCAAATAATGTGTACTTGCACTCACGGGGCACACGCACACCAGCAGTGAAAACAATCCATGCAACTAACTCAAAGAAGCAGCCAAAAGCATCCCAGATGAGTTATTCATGCTCTTTATAAAAATTGGCCAATTAAAAGAACTCTTTCTGCTTTGGCCAACTTGGACGGAAAACTGGGCTATATGAATTAACATACACATAAACTGCATTAAGAAACCATCTCTTTATGCTGTTTCTGTACATCAGAGCTTTAGTCCGGAGAGCCCAAAGCTACATGCAAATACACTGTCTAACATACTCCACAGAAATGTGTTCTTAATTCTGACATTGTCTTATTTATTTCTGGGCCAAAGGACTTCCATGCTCTTAAATGCAAATTGCTTTCATTTTCCATCCTATATCGGATTGTCTTTCTGAAGTATAGTTTCTCCTGGTTTGTTCAGCCCAGATGCGGTTATGTTCAATAAGGGAACCACCACCAGTTTAAACCATTATTGCATCTGCTAGAATAGAAAAACTCAGAATGAGTGCACACTGTGGTTTCCCAGTTCTACCTCCAATGACACATTCTTCCACCAACTTAAACAAATACCATTCCGATTTCCTTGTATATGGTTGTTTACCTCACGAAATCAAACTGTATCTATTACTGAACGGGCTGCCCAGGGGGATTGTGGAATCTCCTCCTCTGGAGATGTTCTGGACCCACCTGGACATGTTCCTGTGTGACCGGATCTAGGGGCTCCTGCTGTGGCAGGGGGATTGGACTGGATGATCTTTCAAGGTCCCTTCCCATCCCTGCTATTCTGTGATTTCTCTTCCTAACCATCCTTTAATTATTCTGTTTCTGAATGTCCTTATTTAATCTGCAACTGTTCTTTTCAAAATTGTGTAATTAACAATGAATCAACACCTTTACAAATTTGAGTTCAGTTCCTTCTGTGTTCTTAATTCTGCATTTTCCTGAGCATCATCCTATCCAAAACAGAATTGGGTACCTTGCAGGGGGTTGATTTCTGTAGTGCCTGCATTGGGCCTCTGAAGATACGCAGGAAAATTCAGCTGCTTATAATAAAAAATATCCTCTGGTTAAGTAAATGGGTTTTTTTAGTCAGCAAAACTTATTTTAAACAGGTCAATAAAAGATTAAATGGGAAAGCTGCATTTTATAACTTCAAACTACAACTACAGATGTGAAGGTTAATTTGCTAAGATTATTAAATTAATCTATCTGTTGAAAAGCAAGTTCTGACAAGTAGAACCAGTCAGCCTCAGTTTTCAACTGCAAGCAAAGGAAGCCTTAGTAGTTCTTTAATTTTACTGAAGCTGTTCCATTCATTAAGGCACCTTGCAATTTAGAATCAGTACTCTGCTTTCATGAAACAGCTTGGATCACAAGGTACTACTTTGATTTTCATGGGAAATCAAGTCACTCAGGTTTCAGAGGCCTTTTGGAAGCAGTATTTCACTTCTATCCAGGAATTACATTTTCCTGTCCTTGAAAAACCTGTGAGTTAAATACCCTAAATGTACTTGTTACCTATGTTTCTTCAAAATCTTCTCCAGAGGACCTACCCTGGGTTTTGTTCTGTATAAGCTGTATTAATATAGAGGTGCAGTGATGCGTGATTCATGCCCTTGACTAATTCTATTCTGGTTGACAACAATCTTCCTCCAGCCTGGCTTTTATTGTAAAGGTTTTAAGGCTTTGGTTGTCTCTTTCTGAGTGGATTCTGAAATAGCCTAAGTAGCTCTCTCCCACTGGAACCTCTTGGTTCTATATCAAGGTAACAAGGCAGAGCGAGACAAAAGTAAAGGGGTGCTACTTCTCATACTTAACCTTCCTCGCTGGAAGGTTAACTGAGTCACTTGACTCACTGTTCACTGCTCACCGTTTTAATACAACTGCTTCTAATAATCCAAACATTTGTCTCACAAGTTGAGGGAATGAGGTACAATAAGATATCCGTTAGCACATATTCACAGCCTTTTATGTCACAAACCCAATGCAAGAAAAAACACTGGAAGAGAAACATTTTGATTTGAAGGCTTTAATTATGGTTAGATATGAACACCTAAGTCCCTAAGCAGCTAACAGATTCTCACACTAGCAAACAGAAATGTTTTCATCATCTTTCACACTCAATTTCCTAGAAAGGGCAGACTGAACTCTGTCAGCATTCAGAATGGGCAAATGATCTTCATCTCAATATCCTAGCTGTCTCAGGTTACGTGTTTCAGGCTCCAACAAAGGCATACACACCAATGATTCCCATTACAATCAAGGCTGCAAATGTTGGTCGCGTGAACCATACCTATACTTTACAGTTATGTTTGGGTACAGGAAAACAGAAGATGTGGAGGTTTGGAGCAGAAATACAAACGCTACTTTCTAATAGTACTAATTACTTTCAGTTGAGGGTTCTGTTGTCACAGGTTTCATTTTTAGTACTAACAGACTTTACTGATCACAGTAAAAATAGGCTGTTAACCACAGATAGTAAAATGCATCATCCCAGTTCTGGGTTTCTTTAGGAGTCAGACTCTTTCAGGTATTCTGTCAAATAATAAACTCTACCTAAATAGGACTTAACCTGTGTTTTGAATGAACATTCAGCTGTGTTTTAAATGAATATTTCCTCCTAAGAGCTACAAAGGCGTACATACATACCTGAAGAGCATGTGCTGGACAGAATTAGAAGCCAAGGGAAAGGAGGGTACTGACAATGCTGAAACTGACTTCCTGCCTGGAGGACCAAGCAGCATAAGCAGAGTAACAGTCCTGGCTGCACAAACAGAAAATGCTTTATCCTTACTGAAGATCTGTAAATAGAAATGACACGTGTGTTAATGAAAAGTAAACTAAGAAAGGCAAAAAGAATACAATAATGCCCATACTGACAAAAAGATGATACCTGCATTTCTGGTGACTGGCCAGGTACTCAGACTATCCAATTTCATCTCCGCATTCTGAATTTGGTTTTCAAATGACTTCTTAAGAGTCCAAGTTTTTGAGTGGAGCAAATAATTATGAAAGGAGAGAGATGTAAGAGCATTGTGATGACAGAATCCTTTTGTCTAATCTTAATGAGTTGCCAGTGAAGAGGATGCTCTAGCATCACCTGGAGAGCCTGGTTTCAGTCTTTAACTGCCCTTCAACTTGAAAGGATTTTCCAAGCACGTAGCCTGTTCTTCACAGTAAATTAAGATAATTTTTTCTTGTTCTACCACAACTGGGTACAAAACATAACTGATGGCCGTCTCCTCCACGATGATTGTCCCAGATTATTTTCCCAAGTTTTCTCTAGAATAAGCAAGCAGCACTCTTGAAATGTGCCTCATAAATCTTGACTTCAACAAACTTCTTTATTCACGTGTTCCAGATTCACTTTAACATGAAGAGCAAGACAGTTTTCCTTCTCTAGACTTTATTTTTACTTAGAGATACAAGTTTTATTCACTGACTTCTATTATGGCCACTTTACATGAGTGTTCTTTGCTTTTGTTTCATAGAATCATAGAATGTTCCAGGCAGAAAGGGACATCTAGAGGTCCTCTAGTCCCATCTCCCTACACAAACAGGGGAATCTCTACCTAGGTCAGGTTGCTCAGAGCCTCAGCAAGCCTGACCTTCAATGACTGCAGGGATGTGGTCCCCACCACCTCCCCACACAGCCCATTCCAGTCATCAACCACCCTCACATTGAAGAGCTTTTTTCTAATATGCAGCCCACTGCTCCTTGTCCTAGCCATATAAACCCTTTGAAGTAGACCTTCCCCTGCCTTCATGTAGCTCCCCTCAGGTACTGGAAGGTCAAAAGAAGGTCCCCCAGGAGCTTTGTCTTCTCCAGGCTGAACAGCCTATCCAAATCTCTCAGCCTGTTGTCATAGGAGAGACTATTGAATCATAGATTCATAGAATCCTTAGGGATTAGAAGGGGCCTTGAAAGATCATCTAGTCCAATCCCCCTGCCACAGCAGGATCACCTAGACCAAGTCACACAGGAACACAGCCAGGCGGGTCTGGAACGACTCCAGAGAAGGAGACTCCACAACCTCCCTGGGCAGCCTGTGACAATGCTCCAGTACCCTCACTGGGAAGACGTTTCTTCTGATATCGATAGGAAACTTCCTCTGTTCCAGCTGGCACCCATTGCCCCCTGTCCTATCACTAGATGAATTGAGAAGAGCCTGGCTCCATCCTCCTGACACCCACCCATCACATATTTATAAACATTAATGAGGTCATCACCCCTCAGCCTCCTCTTCTCCAAGAAGACCCAGCTCCCTCAGCCTTCCCTCCAGGGAGCTTCTCTACTTCCTTCATCATCTTTGTTGCTCTACATCGAACACCCTCCAGCAGCTCTGTGTCCTTCTTGAACTGAGGGGCCCAGAACTGGACACAATACTCTAGATGTGGTCTCACTAATGCAGAGTAGAGGGGGAAAAGAACCTCTATGGATCTGCTAACCACCCCCCTTCTGACCCCCCCCAGGATGCTGTTGGTCCTCTTGGGCTGGAGGTGAGGCTGACCGCTCTATAGTTACCTGAGTCCTCCTTCTTATCCTTCATGAAGACTGGAGTGCCATTTGCTAAACTCCAGTCCCTAGGCACCTCTCCTGATCCCCATGACTTAGAAAAGATGACAGAGAGTGGTTTAGTGATGACTTCTGCCGTCTCCCTTAGCACACACGGGTGCACCCCATCAGGGCCCATGGATTTATGCAAATCCAGTTTGCTCATCACATCCTTAACCCAGTCCTCATCAAGCAAGGCTGGCTTCTTTCCCAGTGGGTTCCTCCACCATTTGCATCAGGAAATTGTCACCACTGCACTGGAGGAACCTCCTGGACTGGGGAAGGTTGGCTGGTAGGTCTTTATGCAAGTATCAGGGGAGTTAAAATCCCCCATGAGAACCATGAGGGCTGTAGCTGTGAGGCTGTTGTCAGCTGCCTGTAGAAGACCTCATCATCTTCCTCATTCTGATCTGGTGGCCTGTAACAGACACCCAGGACAGTGTTTCCCATGCCAGCCTGCCCCTTGATCCGCACCCACAAACTCTCAACTCTCTCTTCATCTGTATCTGGACAGAACTCAAGACATTCCAGTTGCTCTCTCACGTAAAGAGCAACTCCACCACCGCACCTTGCTGGTCTGTCTCTCCTAAAAGGACACAGCCATCCCTGACCACATTCCAGTGTTGCTAGCTGTCCCACCAGGTCTCTGGTAACTGCCACCAGATCTGGACTGGACACAGATTTCTAACTCCTCCTGCTTCTTCCCCATGCTGTGTGCACTGGTGTACAGGCACTGTAGGGAGCGAGCTGAGCACCTAGGGCAGAGAGAGGCCGCTTGGTTTTCATTAAGACCAGAGCTCTGTCCCACTGGTACGCACCCACCAACTTCGAACCCCCCCCCCCTCAAATCTAGTTTAAAGCCCTCTGAATGAGCCCTGCCAGTCCTGCCCCAGAACCCTTTTTAATCTTGGCTCCTAATTCACAAAATACTTCTCTCCTAGTGCCTGAAGCGGGAGAATTCTTCAAATTTTGTTTAAAGAATTCTCCTCTCTTTCATCCCTTCTGCTCCAAAGAGCAGGTCACTTAACTCCTTACATCCCAGCAAGTGTTGATTCCTAGATCTGGCAAAAGAAAACTACCAAGTTTGCCTTGAGAGTCCAGCATGCTGGAAGGAAGATTTTACTCAAAGCCCCTTTATATCTCTAGTGTCAGCTAGAAGGGTGTTGCTAGTTGAACTATGTTATGGAGTCTCTATATGACGATTAGACAGCTATTACTTTGCAGTTAAAGTGCGTCGTGTTCTGCAGTTTTCAAGGAGATTTAGAATACAGCAGAATAGAAAAGTAAACCCAAGGATATAAGGTAACAGCAGATCAAGGAAGTGCTCCAAGTGCTGCAGTGCCTGGTTGGCCTCACATCTACTTCCAGGTGCCTGCCTTTAGAGAATCTAGTCCCTACTTTTTCATTTTTTAATCAGACATACTTTATCCTAGGAATCTCCAAATTATTTCCTTAGGAAAGGAAAACTAAAGGGAGAACCTGGGCACCAGTGTACGACATCCAGCCCAGAGTTTCTGCTTCTTGGCTCTACATCACTTGCACAGACTACGCAACTATACCACAGTCCCATACGAAAGTTCTTCTAAGAATGAGTTTCTATGGTTTGGTTTTACTTTTTAGTATTCGTATAGCTTATTCATAGGGTACTTTCAGAATGAATTCCTGAGATTTAGTGGCTGTAATCTAGTTAATCTATCCATCTGCAAAACATCCAAGTCCCACCACACCTGGGTGTGTTCTCAATGTACAGAGTGAGGCTTAAGAGCTCCTAGCAGCATTACATTTCTGTTCAGAGCCACCCGTACTCAGTGTCTGGAAAAGGCTTTTTACAATGCCACTGTCCTTCAGCCACACTCCTGATGTATTCATTGCTTTCCTGCAGCAGCTCCTAAAAATTACAGCGCCCCACTTCCTTGGGAAACACAATGGCATCCCCTACCCCCCCTAAAAAAAGGGATGGACACAGCAATGACGAGACAAAAAACTGATGAACACCCCCCTAGCAGACAGTTGTGTGTGCACTATCTGCCACACTTTTCAGAATCCCTTTTCATAGAAGACTTAAAGTGACTATTTGCTCAAAACAGGAACTACCAGTTCCGGCAGTTCAACCCTGACATTCAGAATAGGTGATGTAGTCAAAGAGAGGCGGACCACTTGATCTATTTTGTTTGGTTGTTTCATGCTGTTTTCTAAACCTTTGCTTAGGGAATCATAGCATTATCATCTGATAGACTGCAGTTCAAAACTGTGGAGAATCTGTGAAGAACAGAGAGCACTTTTTTCAGCTAGGTATGCACCATACGTGACAGATTCCCTCCACCTGTGTGGTCACACTTCTACCTTCTTATATTTTCCATTGCGTTGCCTAATGCAGGTTCTATTATTTGAGAGAAGATGTTTGTATTATTTTGAGGAACACAGTTCTTCTGAGGCCAAAGCAATCCAAAGGTACAGAATAATGCTTCTAAATTGTGAGATGCAGGACTGCTTCTCCAAATACTTCATCTATAGGCAAATTTATACCTGAATAGTTATGATGATGCTCTACTTGTTTCCCAGTGTTCCATTATGAATCATTTCCTATTAAGAATTGTTTCCAAACACCTCCTCCCAACGTTTCTCCTTAATTTCTGTCCATTTCCCTTTGATCTAACAGCATCCTAAAACTTTCCCCAAATTACTTGTTTCATTTGTACCCATTACCTCCTCAGCACTCACCAGAGGATCTCACCCCCTTTAAGAATATGCATTTAGTTTTTATTTGAGCTATTTTCTCTTTTAACCTCTGAGTAACTTAAAAGGCAACATCCAGCTGAATGCTAATGCACTGTGTTCCAACAAGGTCTGACTTGCCACGTTTTCCCTTCCCCTTTTATCTTCTGCCTTCAGACTTAAGTGGGTAAGCCCAGGTCACAAACAGTCTATCAGTGTAGTTTTGATTCCCCTTTTAGTCCATCCTGCACATAGTTTTCTACAGCCTGTAAAGTCAGAAATGATCATGAGAATTACTGGTCATAGTGCAACATGCAACCTAAGAGTAATTCCATGATGTACAGGGAAACTGTCCAAGTACTACAGAGATTATGTTAATCCCAGATACTATTGCCTATCCCTTTTTGAAATACCATCCCATGCACTATGAGCTGCACATTTGAGATTGAACTATGTCCTCCACTTCAACATCAGGTCCTCCTCCAAAGACTGAGAATAAAACACCACAAGCAAATGCATTACATTTCAAGATCACGAACTGCATTGTAAGTGAACTCAAAGTGGTTGCCCACGAACGGACACAAACTGACCTCCCTATTGTAACCTTGCTTCTTTTCCAAAGACTATTCATTCACTTCACCGACTTTCTAGTTTCCATTGAAAAAGAATTCCACATCAGATAAATACTGTTTCCCCTTTAATCTTCCTCTCTGACTGTCTTCATTTATTGATTTTCCAGATTTTCTATGCTTTCCTTTCACGTAATGAAGTCACACGTTAACTCCGGGTTTATACATCTGCTGACATTTCTGCTCAGGAAACAGTAGTCTGAAACTTACCTGTAGATTATTGGCTTTCATGCCATGGCAACTGTCATTTAAAGCAGGGGTAGAACTAGTACAGCTGTACTTGTTGCCAACTGGATGCAGTTCATAAGGTGACCTCTATATTACTGAGCTAAACAGGGCCCAGGATCTAGGAACAGATCTTGGCTTCCTTGTTCTACCTCCAATAGGAAGAACAGGAGCAAAGAATCTGAACCCTTCCATATTTTCAGATAATTTTCTGCAGTTCAAATCACCATTTTCCTTTGCTCTCTCTTCAACTCTCTTTTCAAACAAGTTTTCTGATTCCTAGACAGAGGNTCATCCAGTCACTAGTTGCCTGGGAGAAGAGCCCAGCCTCCCTTCAGGTAGTTGTAGAGAGTGATAAGGTTCCCCCGAGTCTCCTCTTCTCCAGGCTAAACACCCACAGCTCCTTCAGTCTGTCCTCATCAGCCTTTCCCTCCAGTCCCTTCCCCAGCCTCATTGCTCCTCTAGACCTGCTCCAGCCCTTCAATCTCTTTCTTGAAGCGAGTTTTCCAGAACTGCCCCCACTACAAGAGGGGAGACCTCCCCAGTGCCCAGTACAGTTTCCTTTTATTCAGTATTATATAAAGGAAATAAAGAGAAAAGTTAACAGTCTAATTTATTTTTTTGAAATCTGCTTTCTGCTTCTAAAAGTTGTCCATATTTTCAGATTCCATGAGCACAACGATACAAAGCAGATGATTA
>VZRI01004357.1:739108-763700 GCA_013397515.1 Upupa epops | reverse complement strand
CTCCGGTCACGTGACGGGAGGCCCCGCCTCCGGCTGCTCGGGAAAGTGCGTCACAGGCGACCGGAAGAGGAGCGGGCGGGCTCTCCGGGCTAACGGGGACCGGCGCTCTGCCGGGCCGCACGGGGTCGCTGTGCGCCGCCGGCTCCGCGCCCACAGCGGCCCTGGAAGCTACAGTGCCTGCCGTGCACCGCTGGAGGGTGGCGCTCAGAGGCTTTGGGTCCCGATGCGGGCCTGTCCGGAACCCCCCGGCACGGCCCTGCCTGGCCAGGCCCGGTGCCAAGCAGCCGGTGGGGCAGGGGGTCAGCGCTCCGGGGAGGTGCGGAGAAGGGCTCCAGATTTCCTTGAGGCACAGCCAGGTGGATGCTGCTTCTCTTGCAGGCAGATGCCTTTCGGCAGATGGCTGTGCAGGTCCAGGAGAGGAGGGCCTGCCCCAAACTGCCACCTCAGTGTCTTTCATCACCTCGGCCTCCGCAAGAGCAGACATCAGCCCATTTAAACACCAGCTTGGAAAAGTGCTAGCGGGCCTCCCCTTCTTCTTCTGGGGTCACACACCCCCCCAGGGACAAGCAAACCAGCACGGGAGAAGCCAGCCACGGCTCCCCTCTACACCCTCCATCTCAAAGCAGAGCCACGGGAGGAGGTGCATGAGGTCCCCTGAGCCCCAGTCTTCCTCCCGAACTCTCCACAGCCTTTACTGGTTTCCAGAAGGTAGCAGAGCTGGCAGCACTCGTTGCTGTCCCAAGATGAAGCAGGCTTAATCCATGCAGGCAGGCAGAGTGAGCCTGCACTCCACACCACAGAATCTGGTGCCAGGGACATTCAGAGCCCCAAAACTGCTGATGCCACAGCCATGGGTAATGATGGAAGCAGCTGCAGCAATGAAGACAGTCCAAGCATGGTCATCCTCCACCTGCTGGTGGGAGGCCCGTGCTCACAGCTTAGTTTCTACCCAGGGGTTTTTCACCTCCCCGTCGTGGCACCTCCAGGGCAGTGAGGCACACTGTCCCACCCCTCAGCCACAAGGTGCTCCCCTATCACCATCTGCTTCGGTTTTTCAGAGCCAGCGCACAGCTCAGGCAGCAGCAGCAAGACTTCACAGCTGTATTAGCCCTAGAAGTTGGACCCAAGTAGCTTGTGTCTGAAGGCTGTAAAAACAGATGGAGCATTTTACACAAGTCCACAGAAATGTGATCATCTGCTGCCTACAGCAAGTCACACCAGCTGGCAGAAGGCGATAGTTTTGTCTAAGAAAAGCTAACTATCCAGACAGAAACCATCAAGATAGATTTGCTGCTTGCATGCAGGACTCTTTCATACTACACAGACAATTATAACACGTGTAGGACAGGAAAACAGCTCCCATCCCCCTTTCCCCACCTCTGGGTCTCTTAAGTAGGTAGCAAACCACAGAATTGGTTTGCCAGAAGTCCACGTCACCCCACTTAGACAAGGGCTCTCAAAAGTACTAGGGGATGCAGGCCAAGCTTTTACAGAAAGGCCCAGCTCCCTTCCTAGAGTGGCATTAATCCCAACACACAGCTTTTCCTAACAACCAAACAGCTCCACAAACAAGATTCCTTTCAAATCCAACAGGAGCTCAAGGGAACCATGCTTCTGCCTCCCTCAGCACCATGTAACAGTGACAACTCCAGCAGCCACCAGTGCCAACCCGTACCTGCTGTGCAAGCGTAATTAAACTCTTTCAAACTAGGATAGTAATCAAATCAGTTTAATACAGTCAACATATGATAAATGCATCTGAATCCTACAGGATTGCTATCAGCCATGGTCACTAAAGCCCAGGAGACCACTTTTCTAGAAGAGGACAGAGAGGTAGAAAAGTTGGGGCATCTCCCCATATTAGTTGGAAGTGAAAATGTGCACACGGGACCTTCCTCCTGGAGGCCAGAGATAATCAGGAACTAGTGCTCTTTGAAAGGAATGCCAGTGTGCTCAGACAAGTTACAGGCACTTGGAGTAACAGCCAGGGCCTCCTGCTGACCAGTGAGTCAAGAAGCCTTTCATGGCTTTTATCTATACTAAAAAGAAAAGGGGAAGGGGGACAGAAGAGCCTTGCTGTGTGTGTGAAGGATATTGGGTGAGGCAGGAGCAAAAAGGATGCATAAGGCTGCTTTGGCCCTTGGCCGAGATGACTTCTTTGCATTGCTTTGGACTCCATTACTACCCCAGGAGTGACAAGAAACATAATCTCTCTGGTAGTGCCACCTCATTTTCCTCCACCAGAAGAGCGAGAGCAAAGCAATCCAAGCATCTGGAGTGGGGACAGTGGGGTCACCAAGCATTTGGCTCATTTTCTGTAGCAGCTGAAGTGGGAAGTGGCACCAGAGCGGTCTCCTCATGGCAAGGGAAGCACCGAGTCCTGTGGCTCTGTGGGAAGGCACTGTTCACCAGGCTGGGCAGGTCCAGAGATGCTAGTTCTCAAATTTTGCATAAGGGTTCTCATCCTTGAACAGGCCTAAAAGAGAGGAGAGATTCATTCAGAGCAGCTATCAACTTATCATTCATGCTTCTTTCCAGCATCCTGTCCTGCAGTCCTGAAAGACCTGGTCTTAGCTGAGCCACACATATGCAATCAGAACGATTTTGCTTCTCTCTTCTGCACAAGAGGAGAAATCCATTAAGCAGCTCAATGTGATGGCAAGCACCCCTCCCTGATAGTCCATATAAAGCCCGGATAAAGCAGCACAACTGATCTTCCCAGAGCAGCCCATCTGCACATTCCTTCTATAGACCTTGGAAACAGAAAGTCAAGACCCAGATTAACTGTTCTTACACTTTGCTCCCCTGCTTCTATATCCAAAGATCATGAGACAGGGGCTGACAAGCAAGCTCCTGGGCCACTTTGTTGTCTACTTTTCCAGGCCCAGCCCAACACTTCTGAGGAAAAATGGCCAGAAAGGCCAGCAGCAGCAAGAGGCTGCAGCAAAACAGAGCCCTGGCATGGCAAGACAGTCCTGGAACACAGCTCTTCCACGAGCATACGCTTCCCCCCACAAGAGCTGTGTCAGATACAGCTTTGCCTGCTCTTCCTCCCAAAGAGGAACCAGCCTACTCAGAGATCCCTGGATCTCCTTCCCAATCTGCACCTGCAGGCAGGGAAAGGATCACCAGCTTTCCCTACAAAGCCCTTCAGCCCCCACCAAAGCCAGAGATAACTGTGCTTAGGAAGTATAGATACAACTGCTCCTGGATCCATGCCCATCCTGGGAGAGTCCCAGCAGCCCCAGTGGCCAGGCAGAAGAGTCACCTGCCAGCTCTGAACAACTGCCTGCTCCCCACTTCCTTCCACAATGCTGTCCATTCAGGCAGGTCCCCCTCTGTCCTGGACCATGGGACTCACCTGAAGGACAGTACAGCCCCAGGAGGGACGTTGTGCACCACCAGCAGAGACCTGAGCCAGCCTGCAGAGGAATTGTAGGCAGCACAGAGGACTGGCTCTGCAGCCTGGCTGGTACCCACATCTGTGCTCCTGCAGCTGTGGGCAGTCTGCTACCTGCCCCTTCTGTCATGGGCTCCTGGCTCCTCAGCCACTCACTGACCACAGGTCTGTCAGGGGTCGGTGCCTGAAGGGCAGCAGCATTATGGCTGGTGCTGTGTCTACCTGCTTCTTCCCTCCAGTCAAACCCCAGCAACTCCTCCCATGTGATGAATTTGGAGGATACAGGTCCCAGGGAGCATTAAGCACACCCTCACCCCCACCCAAGAGAAGCAGCAGTCATGTGGGAGCCACGCATCATGACCCAAGCATCTCTACACTTGCTCCCAAAGGGCAAGAAAGCAATCCTTTCTTGAGAAATGACAAGCAAAGACTGTTTTCCCTTCCAGCCAGATTTCCTCCACAGCTGCAGCCAAAGCAAGGAACAGAGTAACTGAGGCTGCCTGAATTGTCTGTGTCAGCACTGTACCGTATTTTCTTCGGATTTCATCGTGCCGTGATTTCATCTCTGCTCTCCTGCAAGAATCAAGCAAAAGAAACACGACAGTGATACAAAACCAAGCAAGAGGAGCTACAGCTCCTTACTTTCTCAGCTTAGGTAGTTCCAAGCTGCCAGGTTTGTTCAGCTCACCACCACCCACATCCCCACTTCCTGGAGACAGTGGGGACCACCTGAGCACAAGTCAGCAGCCCTTGGGGAGTAGAGTATACAACGTGGATGCTGCATCCACTAGTCACCCATGGTGAAAGATGTTGCTCATGAAATTTTTGAGCTAGGGTTGGAGCAGCATATGTCAGACCCCAGCATCTTCTGGCATCATGTTTGTCAGCACAGACAGCAATCAAATCATTCTGCTTGAGGGAACAAGGGATTCAGGGCAACCTCACCTTTCCTCTTGTCGCATCCGCCTCCTCTCCCGCTCCCTGGCTGCTCTCTCATCATCCTTGTCTGGCCTGACAGACAGAAGAGCCTGTTAGTGGCAATTGGCACTCAGTACTGCAACACCACACTGTTGCATCCGAGCTAATTCAAGAAAGTGGGGAACCCCTCCAATACTTGCTTTTTGCTCTTTTTCTTACAACAGCAGCAGAAGCAGCAAGTCCCCAGCGTGATAAGGATTATTCCTCCCACTACAGACATGGCAATGATCAGGGCTTCAAAGTTCACTGGAGAATTTGACAAAATACATTTAGTGCACAAATAATACGGCTGCTGCCATCAGCTGCTTCAGTCGCTGGTCTGGAAACACATGCAGCTACCTGGGGAAACAAGATCATCATCCACAGACACACTGAGGGTTGGCACAAGCGTGTTCACACTAACCAAGTACATGTAACTGTAACTAGAGGTCTCAGTTAGCTATGAAGACAGACAACAAACACTTTCAGGTCAAACTCCTCCAGCATAACCAAGAGCAAAGTTGTCCTAATCGCTAATCCAGGTGAACAGTAACCGATCAAAGGAGAAAACTGGAGTCTTCAGTGCTCAGGAACAGCCTCCAACAGAGAGGCTACAGCTTGGCACTGGAGCTGCTGCCCACAGAAACCACCCTCAGATGTCATCTAAGATGAGATAAGAGCGGTCTGAAGGCACTTCTGGGTTTCTGGAGTCTTTGTGCATGAGACAAAGACAGACAGGATCCACTGGGATTCATCAACCTGGGGCTAGCAGTGCTGCTAAAGGCAGAGGGCTGCTTTAGGCACCCCACTCCACCCCCATCTCCCTGGGAGATACCCCCCAGGGCTTGAGGGATCCGCTCACCCATGCACAGTGCAAATCCCACTTGGATGTGGTAGGAAAGCAGCAGCCTTGGCCCCCAGGAGGCAGTTTATCCTCCTCAGCTCCTGCAGTAACAGCAGCAGAGACACCAGCCGAAACAAAACACACCTCGGCATCACCCGCAGCCCTTCACAACAGAGGAGGGTTCCTTCCAAGTGCCATTCAGGCTGTTTACAGATGTGCTTGTGAAAATACCTGGGAGTCACTTCACACTCAGCAGCCAAGTTAGGAACACTGGGATGATCTCTCTAGTCTGCTCAGAAACACTTCTGATGGCCTTGTCTCCATGCAGCTCATAGCATAAGCCCAGTGGAAAGCCTGAGCATGGGACATCATGTTTTTCTGTGAATTTCAGAAGATGCCTGCTTGCTCCCTCACACTCCAGGCTCAGTGGTAGCAGGTTTACTGCTACCTGGGTACTCCAGGCTGAGATGACTCCACCACTGCAATGCTTTCAAAGCCTCCAGCTCCCAGTACAGAGCTTAATTACTACCAACAACTGTGCCATCTCACACTCAGACCACACCACATCTGTGCCCAGGCTGCTGTGGCAAGTGCCATGCGAGGAATGCCATTCCAGACACCAACAGCAGACAGGTGCTGTGGCCCAGCAGGTACCACTGAGTCCAGAGATTAGCAAGCACCAGCTTGCACACTTATGTTTGTCTCCACAGGCAGGTGATTCTCCATCAGTGGCACAGCAGCAAGAAGTTCTGTTCCCAGTAAGGCTTTGAGGAAAATGCTATTGAGACCTGCCTTTCCACATCGATGACCTGTCCCAGAGCAATGTGACGCCTTCTCTGGCTGCACTGCAGATCCAGAGTCAAGCAGGGAACAGCCCAGAAGCCAGCCCAGTGAGAGAGACAAACCCAAACAGGCTCTTCAGCTCAGAAGGGTGTTTCTCCATCTCTAAGTGTCCATATTAGCATTTCTGAAACCTCAGCTTTCAGGGTGTACCTGGGATTTGGATCATTCCTTCCCAGAGAGAGGTCCACGGCAGAGCACTGGGCACTCATCCACCTGATGTTAAGAGCTTAAGTCACACAGACTAGAAACTCATTTAAGAGCTAATCTACCCCAGGACTAATCTGCTCTAAAGCAGGTATTACAAGCAAAGGAATGCATTTCTTGTATAATGAAACTTTTGTGAAGCTACTCACATTAAAACTAGTATTTCAAGGTCTTATGTAAGAAGTTTCAGAAAACTATATTGTAGTGGTCACAAAGAGGAGGCTCTTCCTTCACCAAGTATGGGAGCAGTTTTATTTCTCCTTCAGGTAGAGAGCTCAGCCTTGAGAACAGTAGATGAGAGGCAACCACAGTTCAATTCTAACTTTCCCATCAAGGGGACAAGTGAGAGAAATCAAGCCTCAGCTCGCTTCCTAGCTGCTCCAGTCCCCAAAAGCTGAGTCCTGCCCAAGCGTGAGCATGCACCAAGCAAGCTAACTAAACAAGACACTAGTAGTTGCTCCAGGAAATCATGAGGCAAGAGCATCAAGGAGGAAAGGCAACCAACAGTCAGCTGTCAGACAAATAGAGCTCCCACAGGTTACCTGTCTGCAGGCAGCCAGCTGCAGCACAGTTTATGCAGAGCTAGCTTTGGAAGCTACGGTTTTCTCAGATGGGTGAGAGATGAGCACCTAGGCCTTTGGAGAAGTCATCTCTCTTCAGCTGAATTTTAAGAGCCTGACTGGGACAGCAGCCACACGGCTGAAGGTAAAGGACCAGCATCTGCGCTAGGACTAAGGCAGCAGGTACAGAGGAAAGAGATGGCAGGCTCCAACAGTCATTTTCCAACAGCACTGGGAAGTGCTGCGTGGGCAGCAACCCACCAAATGCTTAGATTCTTGTTCCTAAGTGCTGGAATAGGCAGTCTCCATCGCACCAAAGCATGGGGAACGTATTTAGTGTAGCCCACAGATCCTTCTTGCCAAAATGGCAAAGACTGCTCATACTCTCTCAACCACACTTCCCAAAGTCTGGAGAAACCTGACTTCAGCCTGTCACAGCTATACCAGCAGCGAGAAACAGAACCAAGGGAAACCTTGCACTACCAGTAGCTCTCAAGCACTCAAGCACAATTCACTTACCCCAGCAGACTCCCCAGCGTGCAGAGCTGAGCTCACAGAGATCAGCCGGGGGGAGGATTCTTCGTAGAGGGTATTCCATGCACCTTCCACTGCTGGCACACCACAGGCACTGTGACACAGGAGCCAGACAACAGTGTTACTGGTAGGCAGAACAACATTACTGCTGTACAGCAGTGCTGCCGGTTAGCTGTGCTCTGCTTCATTAGCCCCAGCAACAGGGCCACCACTGTCTGCTCCCAAACACCAGTTACACCCAGCAGCAATGGGATGCTCAGGAATAACAGGTGTGTTTGGTCAACATGAACTGCATCAGGCTTGCCTGCACCAGAAGGGTGACTGGAGTGCAGATTTCTAGAGCGAGTAACGATGCTGAGAACTCTTTTCCTGGCTCCCATGATGATAGCAAACACCAAATCCTTCGTGTTTGTTCCACATAACATTTTTTGGACAAGAAAGCCTTTGAGACAAGGCACTCACCACAGAGCCGATGAGCAGGAGGGGTTTGCGCATGCCCTCAATAGCCCTTCCTAGCCAGACTACCTGTAGCAAGTTTGCACCCTCCTCTCCTGGTGGTTTCAACCCCAACACCAATCTTCAATTGGGAGCGGTCAAACTGTTTCTGACCAAACTGGTTCTGGCTATGTCAGATGCAAGATGTGACTCAAGTTCAAGTTTGCTGATATCAGAGATAAGGCAGTGGAGGTTGGCAGGACACAGGTACTCATCCTCCATCCACCCAGTGCCACAGTTTCCAATGTGGTGAAAGGGCAGCTTGACCAGCCAGTCCAGTCCACTCAGTTCCTTCACCCTGAAGTAGCTCAGCAATTACTTTACTGGACTTGAAAGGCAGAGGACAAAAGCAGTTTCTAGCGACCTCTTTCCCAGAGCACCAAGAGGTGTTTGCTGCTCTCTCATGTCACAGGTGGGTGGCATTTGCAGCACGCTCAGGACAAGCATAGAAAGCAGCATGCCATTCCAGGCTCCACAACAGCCCCGCAAATGCCATGCCCTATCTTCAGAGATCCTAAGAGGTTGGGAGATTTACTGATGCTACTTACGGTGACATTTTTTAGACACTCCTCACAGCTTCTGTTCGTATACTGGTGACAATCTACAAGAGGGAAAAGTGACACCTCAGTATTCTGAAAAGCTTTGCAGGCTCCTCAGACCATGCACCTACACGCTGTGTTGCCCACTCTGGAAGGTGGTGTGGCGATTTGGTCCTGGCTGGGGGCTAGGAGACCACCAAAGCTGCTCTACCTCTTCTTTGATGGACAGAAGAGAGAAAAACATGAGAGGCTGGTGGGTAGAGACAGTAACAGTTTAATAAAGCAGGAAAGAGTAAAAGCCACGCAAAGACAAATACTAAAGGCTGTTCTCTACTTCCCATCAGCAGATGTTTAGTTGCTGTTCTAGGAAGCAGGGCCCTGATACACACAGCAGTTGCTCCAGAGCACAAAATGTCATCAATAAATCCCTCCCTCACTTTTATATGACTGACACCATATGGTCTGGACACCCTTTGGCCAGTTTGGGATAGCTGGCCCAGCCCATACCTCATCTCTCCTCAGTTGGAGAGAATGTTAGGAAAGGAAAAAACCCGCAGCCTTGGTGCTGTGTGAGCCCTGCTCAGCAGCAGCCAAGACACTGGTGTCTTATCAGCACCCTTCCAGCTCCCACCATAAACACAGCACCGTGAGAGATGGCATGGGGAGGATCAACTCCATCCCAGCTAAGCCAAATATAGGCAAGTCAGTCCCACCTAGACCAGCAGCGATGCAGCACAATGCCACTGCAAGACCTGTCTGCTCAAAATACAGAATCATTTTCCTTGCATCCAATGACCCAATACCCCAAGCTCTAAGTTTTAGTACTTGGGTCTTATTTTCCTAAGGGTCTGACCATCTGCTGTGTCTGATAGGCAGTGGGACAGTTAGGGAACACAGGTGGGGTTGGCTGAGAGGGACACTGTGAGGACCAGGACTGGGCAGGCAGTGTGGTCCCATATCCCCCGATGACAAAGCTGCTCAAGCAGACAAGTCCCACACAAGGAAGTCACTGCCAGGAAATGCAGCAGCAGAGAAGCACAGAGGTGGACGCACAGCTACAGATCCTGCAGGAGGCTGCACAACAGGAATAGCCCTCCCCAGCCAACTCATCCAAGCAAGTGATTCAGGTGACAGAAGGCACACCACAGCTGAAACCTGCTTTCATGGTCAGTCTGTTTTCACCCCCATTTAAGAAAGGGAGACCCCTTCTCTATAGACACAGGCAGCTGTGTTTGTGGTGGTAGCTGGAGGGGTACTGATAACTGCACTGGTGTCACTATGGATGGTGGCATCCCCAGGTGATGCAGGTCAGCTGTGTGAGGGAATAGATCAGGTTTGAGCACAAGACAAAGCTGCCCAGTCCAACCACCTTCCTGGGTTTGCCTGCAGCTCATGGTAGGACTAGCTCTTTGGAAAAGGCATCTTGTGGAATACTCTCCTGCCACTTCACTGATATGCTCCCTCAGACCCTCAGGAGTGATGTGCCAGCCCCTGAGGATTTAAACCTCACCCCTGCTTTAAGAGTCTAAGCATCAGTCTGTTTGACTGTGGTTTAAAAAACCAAACTACAAACCAATCCACCTAAGGACTTGGTAACTGGTGGAAGAAGATCACTGCTTCACAGCACCTTAATGAGAAAAAAGTCCACCGCTGAAACGCCTGTTTTCCAGCCTCCAAAGCAGCAAAGCTGCATTTTCTCTCTCCAGCTGGCAGCAACCTTCAGCTGTGACCCACTGTCAGCAGTCACATGGTCTGCACAGCCCTCCAAACAACTGGGCAACTGATTAACATAGCTCAGATAAGGGTGTTTACACTGTCTGGAAAGATCCAGATTGTAGATTTTAAACACCCCAGGAATTGAGTCTTCCCTGTTTCTCCATCTGAGGCCAGAAAAGCATCGTGGCGTTGTCCCGAGACCGTTTGCTTATGAGGAGTCATATGACATTTCACGCAGCAGAAAGCCATCAGCAGGAAAAGGAGAGCCTAGTTTTAAACTAACTTTCCTACTGCCACTCTGCTCTCCTCGAGGGTGTCCCCAGCAGCCCCAGCTCACATTCATCCTCCAAGCTATTATATTAAGGCACCCTGTTGCAGTTGTGTGGACACAGACCATTTCAATGATCTTGCAGTCCTTCAGGACTGGAGTTTTGCCCAACTGATCTCAAAGGACCAGCCCACTCACAGGGCAGCACAAGATGCACCTCGGACCTCGGGGATAAGCTGTTCTCGTGTTAGATGCCTCCTGGATAACTTTTTTGCTACTTGGCTACAAGAGAAGTGAAGAGAATGGCTTGAGGTGGAAGCAAAAAAGGAAAAACACATGCTGGTCCTCACTCTCCTCCCAGTTTGAGCCACCATGCAGTAGTTACATGGTGGGTCATGACACACAGAACAGTTCCTTGTTTGTAAGAGTGGGTGGACTTCTTGGAACATCCCTGAAGGGGGATGTCCCCACCCTTTGCTAAAGCTTCTGCTTTCCCTGGCACAGCATTCACAAGGGTCTGCTACACCCTCCACACACCAAGGAGAAGCAGCCAGGCACCTGCTACTCCTCACCCTGTCTGGGTTCCACAGTACTGATCTTCTTGCTCCCAGCCTGAGCGCTCCCCAGCCGTTCTCCTTCATCTTAAACAAGGATCTCCTCTAAAGGACTATCGCTGGCCGTCCAGGGAGTCCCCACTTCTTAGAGCCGGTATCTCCTGCCCGAACCATCAGCATCACTAAACACTGCAGAGGGCACTGGGACAGTGGCAAGTCCGGCCTCTCCTCCAGCTCCCAGGGGTGTCGCCTAGGGCCAGGACCAGGCCCAGGACAGGACAGGACCCTGAATCCCCACTGCCCGTCTCCAGAGCCCACAGAGCCCGTGCAGCGGCCACCTCTCGCCCAGCACTCGCCCGGGGAGTGTGCACGGCAAAGCCGCAGCCGCGGGTGCTCTGCCCCGCCGTCCTCCCCTCGCCGAGCGCGGGGCTCGGAGCCGCTCTTACCTCCCGCCCCGTCCTGCGCGGCCACAGACGGCGGTGGCGACAGCAACAGGGCCAGCAGTACCAGCGCCGGAGCCACACAGACCCACTTCGACGGTGCCATGGCGAAGCTCCGGGAGGGCCCCGGCAGCCACCGCCTATGTGGGGCCGAGCGGGGGCGGGTCAGGGGCGGCCCCTCCCGCCCCGTCCGGGCAGACCCCGGGAGCGGCGAGCGCCTGGCGGAAGAGAGGCAGGGGTAGCGGAGGGGCCGGGAGGAGGCGGCGGCCCTCCTGTGGTTAATCCCCCTGTAGAGCGTGCGGAGAGCCCTTCACCTTCCCTTCCCCGGGCGGCCGGAGCTCACTGAGGCGGGAGCCGGCCCCAGAGCTCCTGCCCGCCACCCCCGCGCATCCCCCGCCCGACCGCAGGAGGGGGCCAGACCCACGCGGGAACCGACGGTAGGGGCCTGCACTGCGGGCTCGGGTACCGCCGGCGCTGAAGAGGGGGACCCTGCCCCTGTCCCCTATCGGGATCCGACCCCAAAGGGCCCCCAGGTTCCATCCTCTCGCTGCCACGTCGCGGAAGTGCCTTAATGTGATACCGTGAGCTTTAGTGCCCGTGAGACGCTGTGATGTTATCGAGGTGGTGAAGTTTCCCTGGAGACTTTGGTGATGTGCTTAATGGAGTAAAGCAGAAGGACAGCCCAGCCCTGGAAAGAAGGATGTTGCTTCTGGGAAGTTCAGAGCAGTTCATGAAGGATAGAGGATCCCACAGGACAGCTATGATAACTCCTCGGACAGACACCCTTCCAGCATCACCCAGCGGTTACTTGCACGAACCCGGCTCCAGGGACACCCAGGTCAATGCACAAGCAGCAAGAATGGTATGAAATACCGAGGTACATTGCCAAGTTCAGGTGTGATTAGCAGTTGGGGTTAGTGCGTTGTGTTGCACCTGGGTATGAGTATGAGGGTATGAGAAGGGTATGGGAAGGGTATGAGAAACCTGTGTAAAACAACTTTCAGGCCTATCTCCTGTGCAAGAACAAATATTTACCCTTGTAATCCTATGTTTTGCATCACAGCCTCTCTTCCTGGTCGGAAGAGGTCAGGTGTGAATTCCTGTGACACACAGTATAAAATCATAGAATCACTGAGGTTGGAAAAGACCCCGAGATCATCAAGTCTGACCATTAACTCCTATGCTACCATATTCACCATTAAACCATGTCACTGAGGCACCACATCTAAACAGTCTTTACACACATCCAGTGGTGGTGATGCAGCAACCTCCCCGGCCAACCTTTTCCAACCCCTGACCACTCTTCCACTGAAAATTTTGCCTATGTCCAGCATAAACCTCCCCTGGTGTAGCTTGAGGCTGTTCCCTTTTGTTCTGTCACTAATTACCTGTGAGAGGAGACCAACATCCCCCTCTCTGCACTGTCCTTTCCGGTAGTTGTAGAAGTCAACGAGGTCTCCTCACAGACTCCTCTTCCTCAGGCTAAACAGGGCCAGCTCCTTTTGATGCTCCTCACATGACTTGTTGTCTAGAACAACATGCTGGGGTCTCCCTCCTGGGGGAAGCAAGAAGCCTGCTGGCATCAAGCTCAACATGTTCAACATTCAGGATGTGAGAAGCTACATGGATTTCACTTGCAGGGATTTTCAGTTGCATTGCTCTGATGTTAGTAGGCCCAGGAGTCTCCCTGAAGCCACCTCCTGGGCAGTGCCCAGCTGAGCAAAAGTCATTGTGGGCCACCTTGTGCAGCAGGAACAACCATCTACTGAAACATTTCTGTTTGCAGAAAATTTGTCCTGGGTTCATTTGTGAAGCCACCCTCGGGCTACAGAGCATCCCAGCAACAGCTGATGGTGCAAGGTGCCAATGGGCAAGCAGAGGGAAGACCAAAAACACCTCTCTAATCCTGCTGGCCTCTCCTTGTTTGTCTCTTAAGGGCATTTTCAAACCCTTCAAGATGGCCTCAAGTGGTTTCCAAGGCGACGATGCTAAAGTCATCACTGCCATGGAAACCCTCTCTTTGGCATAATATAAATATTTCCCTTGAAGAAGGTTGGATGAGTGGGCGATGTGCTATTTTATAGCACTCCCTGGCTGCAACAGGACAATCTCTGAGAGATGGGGGGAGCCGCCGAGGCTAAAATTAGCTTGCCACCCTGGCTGGTGATGGAAAGAGGTGATAGCCAGCGTTTCACTGCAAAACCTGGGCTTGTTTGTGTCCAGTGGAGTCAAATGACAAAGATTTGCTTTACAGGGAGAAAGAGAGGGGAAAAAAAGAGAGAGTAAGAAAAGCAAAGTTGAAAACAGCTCTTTTTTCTTGTACTTCTTCACAGTTTTCTCTTGAATGCTGGTCCCATATCACCCCTGATCAACACAAGCCATTGGGGTCCTGGAGTGCTCTTGGTGTGGAGCAAAGAGCCTGAGATAGCCTTTCTCGGGACCTTGTCCTTGGCTGAGCTGCTTCATTTTGCTTTTACTCCTTCCTTTCTGTCTCATCAACTTGCTAATACTTTCACTTGAGCCCAGGGACAGGTGCCTGTCTGCAGCCCCAAGCATCATCTGGGGAGCAGAAAACACCCACTGTGCTGTAGTTTCCCCCAAACCAGGGCTGCCTGCATGCATCTCAGCCCATCGACCTCTTCAGCCCCCTGGGCTCCTCCAGCTGCACTGTGCTCAGCACTAGGGCAGGTCTCCTAAGAGATACTGCTGCTGGTGTTGCTACTGTTCTACACAGCCCCTTGTTCCTCAGCACACAGCTGACCCTGCTGCCAGCCTGCTGCACCAGCCAGAGGGGATTTCTGAGCTGCTGTGGGAAATCCCTGTGGGCATCTGCATGAACAGAAGCAGCTGCATCCATCACCTGGGCAGGGCTGGGCAGAAGTTCCAGTGGTGTGATGGGAGCTGGGGATGAGGCTTCCACAGAGCCCATCTCTGCACGGTCTGGCACTGAGGTGTAAACACTGCCTGCCCCGAGCAGATGGCTCCTTACACATCCAGACAGATACCAAAGGGCTTTCCTAACAAATAAAACCCCCACTGAACACATTCCTAGGCCTGGAGCAGTGCTTCTAATGTTCCTGGAAGAAGAGGATGCTCCAGCCTTGCTGGATTGCCCAGGCTATTTTTAAATCACTGTATTGACCTGAGGGTGGGGAGACCCTGGTGTGCCTCTGGCTGGGGATGGACTCTCTGCTCTTCTCTGCTCATTGCTTCCCTTTCTCAAGGGCTGGAGATGAACCTGGGGTTCCAGAGGATGTAGCTCCTGCCAGCCAGCTGAGCTGGGGGACAGGGGCTAACCCTGGGAACCCTCCAGCACTGCCTCAGAAAGTCTCGCATGAAAACAGAGCTATCCCAAGGCCATTTGCCCTCTCCTTCCCAGGAGGTTCTGCGAGGGTGTCAGGAGGCTGCCAGGGTCAGCCCCCAGTACCTGCTTTCCTTTTTCTCCCTTTGGAAAAGAAACACTGAATCCAGAGCAAACAATTAAAACATTCCAGCTGCTGGCTCAGAGCAGCGATCCCATATAAAACCCCAAGGATCTGCAAGCTAAATATAGCCTGAGCCCCATAAATTAAACAAAGCTTTTTGCTGGGCTCTCAGAAAGCTGCTTCCAGCAGTGGTTTTATCTATGTAAGGTATAACTCTGGCAGTACTTGTTATTATTAGTCATACCTCCCCCATGTCACCAACCTCCCCAACACCATCATTTAGGAACATTAACTTTGCAGAACCAGACTTCTCCCCGCTGGCATCTCCACTGCTGTGCTGGGATCACACCTTGGGCTGCTTTCCTGACTTCTATAAGAATTTATAAACCTAGGCCTTTTGTCTTTCAGACTTCTGATCATTTGATACTTGCCCATCTCAGATGTCCCATGTTTTCTAGGTCTGTGCTTAAGGTTCTGTCTCCTGCAACTGCTGGATTTTTATCCCTATCAGCTGTCCTAGGATCTGGGGATCTTTAAATAAAATACTGGCTGCTGTGCAAATGCATTAGAAAACTCTTGTGGATACTGCACATGTGAGTGCTTGTCTGGCCTTCCTCTTCTAACCAGAGTTATTAACGAGGTCTCATGATGTTGTCTATATTCTATCATATCATACCACATCAGTGTGATGTTATATAGCAAATCTCTTAGGGATTTCTGGGACTTTTCTCTGCCAACCCTTTAAAGATGTTTCAGCATCTTGTTGAAATCACATCAAGCGCATGTGACCAGCGTGTGAGCAGGAACAATGCTGCTTGTGTTGCCCAGGAGAAGTTCACACCTCTTTCTCTTCAATGCTTCCTCCCAGCACTCCATTCTTGGCATCAGAAGTGCATCCAGAGTCTGCTTTCCCTTCCCAGATATTAAGCTTGGTTCCTTTAGCAGAAGTATTTCACTTACTGAACCTAGAGCTGCTCCATCCCAAAGCCAACTTGTACTGCAGCAGAAAGGCAGCTCCTTGCTCTGTCCCAGTGCTGGAGGTTGAGTTTGTTTCCGTGTTTGCTGGTAGGTCTATAGATGGGTAAGCCAGCCCACATATTAGCAAATCATGAGCAGGGCCAGCAGCCCAGTAAATGCAAGTCACCCTCTCCAAGTGAAAGTACGTTCTCCTCAGAGCATTCTCAGCAGCTCCACAGCACAACTGGCTCTGCTGCAATCACCTGTCAAAGTTCAGTAGTGCTGAGCTGGGTGTGAGAACCCCCTTGCAACCTTCTCTGGGGTTACCTACTTATCTCTAGTCCCTGTGTTGTCAGGTGTCCCAGCTTTTTTCAATCCCTGCATCCATGGGCAAACAGCCCTTACCTGGGCAGCACATGTGAAAAAAAAAGCCAGAGCTGGCTCCTCAGGCTGGGTTGGAGGCAGCCCAGGGACTCTGCACCCACTTCACCACCTTGGGAGCATCCAGGGGAGGTTGGATGAAGGACGAATTTTCCCTCCTATCATCTCCTTCAATTTGCACCTCTTTGTAAACAAGATACCTGCCCCCCAAACAGGGCACAAAAAGCCCCCCACCACCCAGGCTATTTTAAGTTAGCTTAACTCCAAAGAAATAAAAGTAAACTCCAAGGCTGTCATGGCTATATTTAGTTGAAACTTTTCTGTCCAGGATTCAGACTCTATTTGGAAACCCTGTACCTTGGCACGTGGCCAAGCATCTCAGTTTTATACAGTAATCCCTCAGCATATGGCAAATGTTTCTCATCTCCCAGTGGCTGCAGCACCAGTCCCAGCAGCCAGGCAGTAGAGGGTTTTAAGCTGAAATTGAGACAAGATGGCTGGCTTGTGGTTGTGGTTTCACATCTTAGACCCAGTAGATCTCTTAATAGAAAAAACTTCATGACATAGCTTTAAAAAAAACCCCTCTCCCCAGGAACTGCAGATCTTCCCTCTGCCCTGGTCCCCAGAGCCTGACTGGGATTGACCCAATTGTTCAGAGCATGCTGCAGTTCCTGGTAATGTGGTGATGTTTCAGTGCCAACTGCTACGTCTGGATGATGCTTAGGAAAGCAACACCCCATGTGTCTCGGTTCTCTCTCCCATATTTTGGGACAGCATCTATCACGGAAACACAGGACATAACTACAAGTAAAATCACCAGTTCCCAAGTGCCACACACATTCCCTGTTCCATGGCAGTTACGAGGCTGAACGGGAGCAAAGGTAGAGTCCTTGTTATAGTTTCAGTTTTATCAGGTTTCTTGCCTGAAGCATTAGGAAGCTGCTGTGGCAACTTGTGAAATTCTTCTGACTCTGCAAACTGGTATGACTGGTTTGGAGCTTCCTGTTTCTTGCTCCTTCTTGCCTATGGTTCAGGGAGGGAAGCATGGTGAGACACAGCAGTGGGAACATGACAGATGGAGAGGGAGAGTTGTACTTCAAGGATCAGCAGAAGGAAAGTTTCATCAGAATTCCATGGTTTGCTGAAATGGAGAGATTTCTTCCTTGTCTGTGGATGTAGGAATCAGCATGTGGGAAATGGAGACCTGGCTCGGAAGCAGATGGAACGAGGAACTGGACTTTAAAATGCCTGCTGACACTGAGGGATGTTTGCTTGGACTGAAGGAGAAAGAACTGCTGGAAGCCTTCTCCCCTTAACGAAGAGATAGCAGCTTGCTGATGTAAGAACATATGATTAATCCCTGTATGCCTTTGTGTGGGGTATTTACGTAGAGTGAATGATATGTGTCTTTTTTCCCCAGATCAAGTTACTTGTGGGTTTTGCCTGCAATCTATAAGTGGTTTTGGAACCTTCCTTGTTTTGGTTTTGTTTCAGTCCATTAGCAAGTTAACTAAATAAAATGGTTAATTTTGTCTCGGGATGAACTCCTGACAGTCCTGCACCCGGGGAGGAACAATCTCATGCAACAGTATAGGTTAGAGTAGACTTATTGGAGGGTATCCCTGAAGAGAAAGATCTTGGAGTCCTAGTAAGCTGACCACGAGCTGACAGTGTGCTCTTGCTACCAAGAAGGCAAATTGTATTCTGGGGTGCATCAAGAAATGTGTGGCCAGTAGGTCCAGAGGTGTTGTCTCTCTCTCTCTACTCTGCTCTGATCCACATCTGGACTACTGTGTACAGTTCAGAGATCCCCAGTTCCAAAAGAGATTGCAAACTACTGGAGAGAGTCCAGTGGAGAGCAGTGAAGATGACTGGGGGGCCTGGAGTACCTCTGTTATGAGGAAAGGTTGAGAGATTTGGGACTGTTTAGTCTTGAGAAGAGAAGAATGAGAGATCTGATTCATGCTTATAAATATCTGAAGGGTGGCTGTAGGGAGGATGATGCCAGACTGTTTTGAGCTGTGCCCAGTGACAGAACAAGGGGCAGTGGGCACAAGTTGGAATTCAAGAAGGTTCATTTAGAAATAAGGAAAAATTTACTTGCAGTGCAAGCCTCAAAGCCCTGAGACAGGCTGCCCAGGGAGGTTGTGGAATCCCCTTCTCTGGAGATACTCAGATTCCTCCTGAATGCAACCCTGGACTTGATGATCTCCTGAGGTCCCTTCCAACTCCAACAACTCAGTGATTCTAAACATTTTGGACTCGTGGCATACATGATGATGTCTAACAAAACTATCAGCTTCACAGTCTTCCAAGTTAAATCCCACATCCTTATTCTGTTTCAGGATTTCAAGGGGTTTAAGAAAGTACATTCTTACAGAGCTGCTTCTTATTGCTCACGGCAAGAATTGCACTGGCCAGACCTCAAGGACAGTGGGGTAGACTTTGGGGTGAGACCTACAACGGAACACCATGACCATGATGAAGAGGTGTGGACATGGTCTGAACCAGCTGTGGGAATAATGCAAAGGGCAGCCACAGGTAGTTTGATCTGGGGACCCCACATCCCTGCTGGTGGCCCTGTGAAGCTGCCACAGGGAGATTTTTGTTCCCTGCAGCCTGGTACTCCACACTGCTTCGCCTAATAGGGTTTATAAGGAGGCTGATTTAATCCTGCCAAAGCACCCAAGGGACTGTTCTAGGATCTGCAGATCCCAGCATTTGGGGTGGTCAAGCCTCCAGGAGGGGAGGTCTGAGCAGGAGCTGAGGTGTGCCTTGGGGATGCTGGTGTCTCATGCCATCATAGCCTTGCTGCTCCTTGATTTTCTTGTGCCATAAACACCACTGAGATGTGCAAAGGCTGAAGGTCTGGCAGGCACAGCCAGGAGTAGGAAATGCAGCAGCAAATTAGGATTTCATACCTTCTGATCCCCTGCAGCAACTTCCTCCTCTGTGCTTCCCCAGTGGCTCCACAGCCTCCCAGAACAGGGCTGCCCCAGCAATGCTTGGCTCACACCAACATGCTGCCCTCAAACCAGGGTACCTGTCTGTTGGCCCCTTCCCTTTCCTCAGGGATGGCAGCATGTGTGGTCCCCTATGGGCACCATGGTGGCTGGTTCTCCTCTGTGCCCCACACTGTTTCCCCAGCTCTAGTGGGAGAAGCCTGGGAGTGGGTGGAAGAGCACATTCCTGCACACCCAAATGTCTGCCAAACCTTTCAGAGTAAACACCAGCTAGTGTGTTCCCTAAAGGTCTGTGATTCATCAGTAGTCACAGACTGCTCTACCTCTTCATCATCGCTCAACACGGCGTTTTCCTACATCACATGGGCTGTTTCTGCTGCGATTACCGATGGGTCCAGCTGTTCCCTCTTAGACACTTTCCATACCATGCTATCCTGCATTGGGCAGCACCCGTTGCATGCGTGACACAGGCTGCCTTTAGGTGACACATAGGTTTATCGTGGTGGGTTTCAGCCCCACAGGTCTCCCCACAGCTCCTCTTCCCAAAGGACAGCTGATTCCGTGCCATAGTTACCACTCCACACAGCCACCCGTGTCCCTTGTGATGCAGTGATGCAGGATAAGAAAGATGGAGATTCAGATAAACAGATTCAGATTGGAACAGAGTGCCCAGGGAGGTGGTGGAATTGCCATGCTTGGAGGTGTTCAAAAAACGTGTAGATGTGGCACTAGGGAACATGGTTTAGTGAGCAGGGTGGGGTTGCATTGACAGTTGAACTTGATGATCTTGGAGGTCTCTTCCAACCTTCATTATCCTATGATAAATGTCCAGTGGTTCTTCGTGGATGAAAGGCTGGAGGAACAACTGGGCAGGCCATCCACCCCTTTGGTTAAGGATGCAGGATCCATGCGTGCACTCCCAGTGAGATAGAGCACTCAGGAACTAGGTTCCCCACCACAAGTGACCCACTGTCATAACCACAGAGAATTGTTTAGGTTGAAAAAGATCTTCAAGATCATCAATCGTCGTGGTTTTTTGCAGACTGTGTGGGATCTGCACATCCCAGAAGGTGGAATGAGATGCTCAAGGATTTTTCCTGTAATTCTGTATTCTCTCAGTCTCAGCCTAGGAGGTTTGAGCTCATGGTGCCAAATGCCACCCTGGCATGTTTATTAATGCTGATTGTAAAAGCTTGGCAAAAGTATTCACCATCAGCTCTACAGAAATCCTGCCGGATCCAATGCCTTCCAACCAGATGGGTTTTATTAAGAGATTTCACACTGCTAGCACCATCCAACAACTCTTTGACTTCCTTCCCCACTCTACTCTTGTGCTCAGAGCAAGGCAGCAACCTGAGCTGAGAGCCAACAGGAGGTAGGAGCCTGCTGTTCCCCTGACTGCCCTAAGGGCATGGAGCTCTGTTTTGGCGTGGGCTGCTGCGCTCCAGGTTTGCTTCATGCTCCTCATGTACTCTCCTCTTCCCACCTCTCTTTTGCTGCTGGAGGCATCCAGCTGCATCCAAACGTGTGCCTTGAACTGCAGCATCAAACACTTGAAGTTCCAGATATTTCTGGAAAAGAGGGGTTTGTTAATATATTTCGTGTGATTTTTTTACCATGCTATTTACTCAAGTTAAAATAGCTGCTGGCAGCACAGACACGGCCCTCTTCATCTTTCTTTGCCCGAATCCCTGTTCCACTTGCACCATCTTTCCCCAAGAGCTGTCTGGCTCTGCAAAGGACTAGGACTTGGGCGGGAGCTGCTCAGCCTTGGAGAGCTGCTGCTGGCTCTGCTGCCTGTACTCGCTCCAGCTGCATCACTGCAGCTCGCACTTGCTACTCCCAGCTCTCCCTATATAAACCCAGCCCCGCGGGTTCCAAAATCACCCTCCAGAACACCATCCTGCCTCAGACTCATGTTGCAGCGTAGAGTAAGGCAGTTTGATCTCCAGACACAAGAGAGTGCAGGACATCACCGTGACTGACAGCTGGCAGGGACCAGTCCAGCTGCACCATTATCTCTTGGTTCTGCACCTGAGTCCCTCTCAGGAGACATCCAATCTCCACTATATCTTCTAATTTCCAGCCTAATCTGCCATAATTTAATGTAACACTGGTGACCAGCCAGGGGTCGGAGCAGGCAAGCTAGTTCTTCTCCCTGCCTGTTCCAGATAACTGCTGCTGAACAGAAGCTGTAAATGAAAAGTCAGCCTGGAAATGTCTCGTATGTTTTCTCAGTTTCATGTTTTTGGCCTTTGAAACGATCCAATGGTAATGGAGAACAAATTGTGAGGGGTGAAGGGCAGGCAAACAACTTTCCAAGCGGCCCTTTTTACTATGGAGCCAAACCTGGGTCTGAGGGGAGCCTGGACTTACTTTAATTATGTCTTGAGAGTGGTGCTTATTACTCAGAGCCCAGATGGGCTCTGCAGTTCCCATTTGTAATCACACGTTCAGTGAAATAATCGAGTTGTAATGGCTAGGGATGCATTCTCCTCTGTGTAACAGAGGGAGATGGCACTACCACCGAGTTAGCCCCAAACCTCAGCGTGGCCTTAGCTTAACACCTCAAGAATGAATTAGCCAAGGGTACAAATCTGTGCAGAAGATAAAAAGACACCTTTCACTTCTTTTGTGTTTCTTACACCGAAAAAAACAACCTCTTCCCATAGTGTGGCCCCAAAACAAGGCTTGTCCTGCTTCTGTGCCTCTGCCCACACTTCGGGGAGGGGTGGGCGATAGCTGTTAATACTCACCCTGGAGGGTTACAGCTTTGCAGAGCAAGTATCTCCAGGAGCACAGGCATGCGAGTCCTGTAGGTACTGTACAGAGCAGGCAGAGATGGGATTTCAGCTTCCAGAGGCTCAGGGACCTGAGATTTCTGCTTATGACTTTGCTGATCCGCATTCAGGTTTGGACCCTGGCAGGGGGAGCCAGTGAAAACAAGTTACTGACTATCAGACTGATTGTGACTAAAGTTTAAGAAGAACAATTCTTACCAGGCAAAATGCGATGGCTATACTGGACAGGGATTGAAAATGGGGCTGCAGATCAACTCAGTCCATATTTCAGGGCATTGCTTTTATTAATCTAGAGAACAAGGCTTGGCTAGACCCAGCCTCAAGGAGCAGGACTTAGCAGAAGCACTTCTCCAAAGAAGCACTGGCAGCCACGGTGGGTCATCGCTGGTCCACAGCCAGGATCTGTCAGCATAGCAAGGAGAGTACTGGTAAACTGATGAGGATCTGGGAGAAGGTATAAATCCCCAGAGGGACGGATTATGAAGCAGGGTAGTGTCCACGTGCCAGCACGTTTTTCTTCTCACTTGTCCAAGCCAGTGTTTTTCACCTCCAGAACGCACAGAGGCTTTGCAGCTGCTGCTAGCATGACTGGATCATGGTTGCTGATGCCCCAGCAAAGATACCTTCCTTCTCCCATGGGTGCAGAGCACTGTGGACCACATAGCAAGGGCTTTCAGGTCTGGGCATTGATGTTTAAGTTTGCCTTAGGTAGCTCTTGTCCACTCAAACCCTGAACCCAGTGTCTCTCCCACAAGGGAATCAATCTAGGGTGTGAAATTGCTGCCTGCAGACCTTTGAGAGAAGTGGGAATGGGCTGAGATACAACAAGCAGTTCTGCAAGAGACACTGTCACCAGGGCCTGTGTGTAATCATAATAATTTAGTCTTTCTACCCTTTTAATTTACTAATTAAGCCCTGGAAAGAAATGCCAACTTGGATGCAGGAAAAGAGTGAAACTCTTTCTTCTGTGTGTGCTAGGGGTGTTTAAACAATAGCCCAGGCAGAATAAACCCAGCACAGAATGCAGGAGCACAGCATCCTGGCTTGGCTGTTGGCTTTCTTCTCATGGCTGAATTGGCCTCCCTGTCTGGAAAAATTATTAATGCACCACTCAAGCAGGTCCATTTCCAACAGCTAGCAGAAGCTGCAGGAGTTTCCAGCCATCTGGAAAGTCCCAGGAGTATGCTGTTGGTCCGAGAGCATTGCTGGAGGTAATAACCCACCCCAAGTGCACTGCTCCCACACGGGCTGAAATCAGCCCCGAGCTAGGCAAGTTTTCCTCTGGTGCAAAGTTTCTTTCTGGGAAAACATCTCTGTGTCTCCGTGGATGTCTCCATGTCTGCAAGCTGACTCTCTGCAGGAGGCATTTCACCAGCTCTGGCCACGTGTCTGTCTGCTGTGCCCTGGTACCTTGGGCAAACAGCAGGATTTTCAGCCAGGAGACTTCACAGTCATCTTTCTTCTCTTACCCACACATTTGGCAACCCGCTGCCTCCCTGTGGAGAGGCCTCCCTGGGATAGATAAGTAACCTAGAGCCTTCGAACAGGGTGAGGACAGTGTTGGGACACTCTTGTCAGGAGAGAGTTTACCAGCTTTGGCTAACAGTTGTTACCTGCTACAGCTCTGTACCAGGGGAGGTGATCAGCATGAGTGGGAGCAGGGGACCTCAAGGCTCTCTTTCCGCTGCTCTGCAAGTTCAGAGTCCTTTGTGCTCTGCCGAAGCCCCTCACCAGGGGCTCGCAGTTGCTGAGCAGGGAGTCTTCTCTTGCCTGGGCATAGATAACACTGATATCTTCCCTAAAACTGGTGTGACTCTGGGAGACTGTCATCCTCAGCATCCCAGCTAGCATCCCCCTGAGCCATCTCTCCAGGGTCCCTCTCTAGGTGAAGGGGAACTCTGTCTCTAGGGAAGGAGGGAGGGAAGGTTAGGCTGGGACTGAAGAAATCCCAGGTATGGAGAAGGAAGGTTACATAGGACTGGCCCACAGGGTGCAGCTGTAGCTGTGCATTCTGCTCCTCTCTGCTTGTTTTGCTTGAAAAAGTTCTGTTTCAGCTGTCAGTCCTGCTTTTGGAAGTTGAAAAGCTATGTACAGGGATGATGCCTCTAATTAATATAAATATAGTGCAACATAAATAATAGACATGCCTGAAATAGTGTTAGCCCTAAGCAGGCAGGCATGCACGTCATGGAAAGAAAACAGAAAGGCTTTTTATCTGGTTGGGCATTTCCTTGTTTGTTTGGGTTTTGTGCTTTGTACCCTTTCTTAGCAAATAGCAAACCTTGCCATGGCTAAAACCACTCAAAGCCAGGGCAGACAGAGGTGCAGAGGAGTAAAAAGCTCCAGGGAAGAGAGCGAGATGGGGACGGGGAATTGAGAGGGATGGGGATGGGGAACGGAGAGGGATGGGGATGGGGAACAGAGAGGGATGGGGATGGGGAACGGAGAGGGATGGGGAACAGAGAGGGATGGGGATGGGGAACAGAGAGGGATGGGGATGGGGAACAGAGAGGGATGGGGAAGGAGACTGAGATGGAGATGGTGAAGATAGCGGAACGGGGATGGGGGAGAGGGACGGGGATGAGGAAGACAGCGGGCCAGGGTAAAAAGCGGGACGGGGATGGGAAGATGCAACGGGATGCTCACGGGCAGGAGAGCGGCGGGGCACCGTGCGGGGCGAGTGAGAGGTGGGACAACTCCTGCCGCCGCAC
>VZRI01004357.1:708907-731700 GCA_013397515.1 Upupa epops | reverse complement strand
CCTGGATCTGTTTCTGTGTGATTTGGTCTGGGTGATCCTGCTGCAGCAGGGTCTAGATGATCTTTCATGATCCTTATCCCTTCTGATCCCTAATGATTCTATGATTCATGGACAGCACAGGCTGCCAAGGGAGTGCCTGCAGGCAGCGGTGTGGAGAGTTAAGTCTTTAGAGGAGCCGAGGTTGCTTAGAGAAAAGGAGGCTGAGAGGAGAAATTGTAGCTCTTTACCTGGAAGGAGGTTGGAGTGAGGGAGAGGTTGATATGTTCAGTCGAGTAACAAGTGATAGAACAAAAGGAAATGGCCTCAAACTGTACCAGAGGAAGTTCAGATTAGACATTAGGAAAAACTTCTGCACTGGAAGGTTTATCAGGCATTGGAGTGGCTTGCCCAGGGAGGTGGTGGAGTACCCATCCCTGGATGTATTGAAGAGCTGTGTAGACATGGTGCTGAAGGGTTTGGTTTAGTCAGGACTTGTCACTATTGGGGTAATGATTGCACTCATTCTTAGAGGTCTTTTCTGGTCTGTATGATTCTGTGACTCTCAGGGAGGGGTCAGCCTCCAAAAGCCTAAGCAGAGGAGTCACACCAGCGACATCCAGGCTGGAGCAGCAGTGCCTGGGCTTTTCATGTCCGGTGGTGCAGCATTACTCTGGGCCTGCGTTTGTTTTCATACAGGTAGAATCATAGAATCATTCAGGTTTGAAGAGACCTACAACATCATCCAGTCAAACTGTCAACCCATCCCCACCATGCCCACTGAACTGTGTTCTCCAGTGCCATAACTACTCATTTTTTGACCACCTTCAGTGACAGTGACTCCAGCACCTCCCTGGGCAGCCTGTTCCAGTCCCTAACCACTCTGTCAGGGAAGAAATTTTTCCTGATGTCCAAACTAAACCTCCCCTGGCACAGCTTGAGGCCATTTCCTCTTGTTCTGTCACTACTGATTTGGAAGGATTGACCCACCCCTACCTTTCTCCAACCTCCTCTGAGGTAGTTGTAGAGAATGATAAGGTCTCCTGTCAGCTTCGTTTTCTCCAGACAACCTCAGCTCCCTCATCTGCTCCTCATAAGACCTGTCCTCCAGGCCCTTGACTGTCTTTATTGCTCATCCCTGCACATACAGGGGAAAAGCAGGGCATAGGTGGCCTCTTGCCAGTCATGGAAGGAACCAGAAATGACATCTGCAGCAGATAAACTCACCTCCATTATCCGTGGTGTGATAGGGGACTTACTGGTGCTGTGCTGAGTGAGATCCCTTTGTCTCCCTAGACTCCACCAAGAAGCTCAAGGACGTCCTGGAGGAGTTCCATGGGGACGGTGTCCTTTCAAAGTACAATCCTGAAGAGGTATGGCTCTGGTTTCCATGTTGCTGGCAGCTTCCAGTCTCTCACTGTCTACCTCAGCCCAGCTTCTGCAGCTAAAAGCAGCTAGGATTGCTGTCCTGCCACATCCACCTCTCCCTCTGGCCCTGTTTCCAGATGCTCCCACAGCTGGGACCCTCTCTCCCAGCCCCATACCCTCCTGGCCATCCCGGGGACTTGACTTATGCAGCAATCCCATCGATGATGCCAAGATTCCATAGCCACACTGCCAGATCATCTGGCCATAGGCTGCCCTGCTGAGCATGTTTTGGGACATCTCCTTGCCAGGCAGAGAGATTTACTCTCTTTTCCCCCCAAAGCCAACAACTTTGGACAGGGAAAGGCCCTGCCTGCACCTTCTTGCTTTCACCTGAGGAAGGCTGGGGCTGTTTCTCTGATGTGGAACTTTCAGAGACCTACCTATCAGTGTGCCAGCGGGTGAGAGGCTTCTGTGGGGTGATAATCATGGAGGAAGAGGCAAAATGAGAAAAATCAGTGGGATGACCATGGCAAGGAGGGGCAGGAAAGGTGTCCTGCTGTTATTCAGGGGTTCCACAGGACTCTTTCTCCAGCTGGAGCCATAAAAGCAATGAGGAAGGCAGCACCTAGAGGGAAGAGGTTGGTGAAGAGACCTCAAGAGGAAGTAGTTCCCAGAATCTGGGGGTGGATAGAGGATTCTGCTTGCCCATGCCCTGCCCTGGGGCAGTTTTCAAAGCAGAGCTCCTTCCACATTCTGCCAGTGTGCCTTCCTGCCGCTACAGTGAGCTGCACACCATGCAGGAGGGTCTGCAGAGTGTGGGACAGATGAGCTGTCTGCTGCCCCACTGCTGGCAAGTGCTGCCCCGTCATGACCTTCTCTGCTGCTCCCCCAGCTCCTACCCTGGCTGCTGCAATTCTCAGCCCTGCTGCTCCAGCCCCCATGGGGACTTCTGGCCTTGCTATGTTTGAGGTCCTTATAGCTTATATCCCACCTCTGGGATTTGGGAAGACAGTGGGGAGGTCTCTGCAGCTGATGTGCCTGATGGGGGCCCAGGGCACAGGACCTCTCCTGCTGCTGACAGCTCTGCACCCCCATGGTGTGCCTGAGGCACCTCCATCCTCTTCCTCTGTCCCCTTCCCAGCCCATTGACTACGAAGGCTTTCGCCTCTTCATGAAGACCTATCTGGAGGCAGATGTACCTGAGGAGCTTTGCCAACACCTCTTCACCTCCTTCAAGCGTAAGACATACCAAGCCTCACCTGAGACCCAGCGCCAGAGCCCCGGCATCTCACAGCTCAACACGTTGGGTGAGCCAGCCGGGCCCATCCCACCACGTGTGCTGTCAGCACACAGCCCAGCTTTGTCCCATCCAATGCATGGGGTCCCAGGGACCATGTGCTGTTCTGGAGAGGAGAGGAGAGGCTTTCACTGGGGTGGGGGACCCATGGGGCTTCATTCACCAGTTCCTCCTCTGCACATTCAGAGCCCAGGTCACGCAATGCCAACATCATCATCCAGACCCCATCAGCATTGGGGGTGTGCCAGTGCCCATCTCCTGCCTCCCCCGGCCCGTGCCTGGGTGGATTCACAGTGCATGGAGACATCTGCTGAAAGGACTATAAACTACACAAGAAAAGAGAGATCCTTCCCCTTGGAGGGGCCTGACTCCCATGGGATGTGATGGTGGGGGACTGTATCGTCCCACCTCGCCCCAAATTCTGTGGTGGCCAGCTCCCAGAGTTGGGAGTTTTGCTGGGAGCTACTGGACCAGGCAGGAGGGTGAGGAACCACCCACAGTGCCTCTTGGAAAGTAGGAATGGGATGGCAGTCTGCTCTGTGGCCAGCAAAGAGGATCCCTGGCTGAGCAGGATTCCTGGAGTGGGGGAGCTTGCCAAGTGCAGGCACCCTGGTGTCACACTGTTCATGGGCATCTGTGCTTTTCAGGGATCAATGGGAAAACGCTCTTTGGTGCCTTGGGACGACACACTGCTGAGCCCAAGAGCTGCCACAGCAGCGCATCTGAGCCACAACCAGTGTCTCTCACCCTGGCATCAATCCCCAACGCCTCCCCAAGCTGGTCCAGGTCGTCATCCCAGAAGTCCACCACCGGCACCCCTTCTGCCCACAACTCCTCAGGCTCTCTGAAGATGTCCTCTGTGTCCTTGCTAAGCCCTCAGTCACCAGGTGAGCTTGGTCGGGGCTCAGTGTGCACATGAGCAGCAACAAGCCCTTCCTAGGACACAGAACCACAGCTCACCCTGTCGGTGCAGCTGGTCAGGTCTCCTGCACTGTGGCAGTGATTTTTCTGAGCTCACTGGGTTCCCGGTGCCTTGACAGCTTTGCTTTGCCAGCTTACACTGCCCCTCCTGTCCCACCAAACCCCCACCAGTCAATGTCTTCATTACCTGGCTGCAGCAACTAGCAAGAGATGATGGAGCAGTGAGTCGTTGTTGCCTCTAGCTCAGCTCCTGCCAGGCTGCATGCCAGGAGCTGCCGTCTGCCAAAAGCTGCCACTGGTGCTGGCAGCCACGAGTGGGCTGTCCCGGCACCCCTGTGAGTCCCACTACCTCAGCCAAACTTCTCGCTCCTTCTATCTGGGTGTCTGTCCCTGGCACAGCACAGCCCCATGGGCTGCTGCTGCTTATTCTTCATGTGCCTGAGGTGAGGGTCGCTGCACACTGGAGACTGAGAGTCGGTGCACAGCCCTGCTCCTGCATCTCAACCAGCCCGTTGTCTCCTCTGTGTGCCCAGCCTTGCTCCTGGGGTGGCACCCAGCCCCACACCTCTGCACCTTGTCTATCCCATGCCACATGAGTCCCTGCAAGCCTTGTGTCCTGGTAGGGGATGGGTCCCTCTCCAACTGTGCTTAGCATTCATTCCCCTCCCTGCCCACAGGCACAAGGACCGTGGAGAAGAGGTTGCCCTTTAGCCTCAGGAAGAGCCACGGCTCTCTGAAAGCCACCTCCTCGTCACCTCCCACTGTCCATGCCCAGGTGGTCCATCTGAAGGACATTGTCTGCTACCTGTCCCTGCTGGAAAGGGGACGAGCAGAAGACAAGCTGGAGTGTAAGTGAGGCCATCACACTGTGTGGGGGGTGACTAGAGGCATCGCCTGGATAGGGCATTCCTGAGGATGGGTGTGGGACTGGATGCTCCTGCTCATTTTTTAATGCTGAGACATTAAAACTGGTGGGGAAACCTGCTCAGCATTGTCCCTCTGGTCCATGTTTGGTGGAGGGACAGACAGGGGTGCCCATGGCTTCACTCTGATACCGTGCAAGCACCATGGATTTGGGTCATATCTCACCCGAGCTGAGCTGGTAAGGTTCTGCTCTCATCCTGCAGCTGTAGCACGCACTGCCTACCCACGCTGTCCCAGCACTAACCAGAAGCTGCTTCTCTTCTCCCTCTAGTTATGTTTCGCCTCTATGATACTGATGGAAACGGCCTCCTGGACAGCTCGGTAAGCCTCTGCTCAGGAGAGAATGCCCAGACTGCTTTGGTGGGGTCAGAGACATGCAGGGTCCTGCCACAGTGCTGGCTCCCCCAACAAGGTGCTCTGAACTAGAGAGGGCTGTGGGAAGGGAGGAGGAATGGAGTCACAGAAGCAGAGTTGTTAAGGTTGGAAGAGACCTAGTCCAACCGTCAGCCAGTCCCTACTATGCCCACCAAACCCTGTTCCCTAGGGCCACAGCTACTCTTTTTCTGACCATCTCCAGTGACAGTGACTCCGGCACCTCCCTGGGCAGCCTGTTCCAGTCCCTAACCGCTCTGTCAGGGAAGACATTTTTCCTGATGTCCAAACTAAACCTCCCCTGGCACAGCTTGAGGCCATTTCCTCTTGTTCTATCACTAGTGACTTGGGAGAAGAGACTGACCCCCAGCTCTCCACAGCCTTCTCTGAGGTAGTTGTAGAGAATGAAAAGGTCTCCCCTCAACCTTGTTTTCTCCAGACTAAACCGCAGTCCCCTCGTCTGCTCCTCATAACACCCGTGGCTGGCCTGTGTTGGGGCAGAAGCCTGGGTCAACCTTGGGTTTATGGGGGGTGCAGACCTGTTCTGTGCTTGGCTGGGGGTTTTGAGGCTGGACACACCGCTTGCTCCCAAAGCTGTCCCTAAGCTCTGGGTGCCATCATCTTCTTGTGCTTAGGAGCTGGATCGTATCATCAACCAGATGGTGCACGTTGCTGAGTACCTGGAGTGGGACTCCACTGAGCTGAAGCCTGTGAGTACTAGGAGCAGCTTGGAGGGCTGCAGGGGCTCTCAGCTGGGTTTCACATGAGGCATCGTGTTCCCATGATTTTCTTGCTCCCTTAGATCTTGAAGGCAATGATGGAGGAGATTGACTATGACCGTGATGGGACTGTAACACTGGAGGAGTGGATCCGTGGTGGCATGACCACCATCCCCCTGCTGGTCCTCTCAAGGATGGAGATGGTGAGTACCTGCATACAGCCGCCCTGTTTGCTGTCAGGGCTGGCGGCAGGAGGGGAAGAGGATGGTGGTACAGGGTGTGAGAGATCAATGGAGGGCACCCTGCCTTTGGCAATGCTCTGCACAGCCCCATGCTGGCCCCACAGACACCCCTGCCTTTCCCAAGTGGCCTTCTCCCCCAAAACCTTCACAAGCCCAGTGTTGAGCTGTGGTGCTTACCAGCTGCTGCGTCCAGGCAGGCTTGGGCTCACTCCATGGATCATAGTGCACTCTGCTTTGATCAATGCTTAATCAAAACCTAAGATGAGCACCTAAACTGCCAGTTCCTCTCTGGGGTAGGCTCCAAAGAGCAGAGATGAGGTGGTGTGGATCTCTTTATTTCCCTGTGCTGATTTTTCATCTTCTGGGGCTTCATTCCATCAAGGTTTCACCCCTGGCCAGCAGGTGATAGCTTGCTGGGAAAAGCTGGCATTTTGCTCCCTAGTGTCTGTTCTGATGCTTGTTTCCCACGGAGAGCTGCAGGGAAAGGCTTTCTGGCAGGAAGGCTGGGAAAAATGGGGATTTTGAGCAGCTCCTGCAGAGCATGTGTGACCAGAAGAGGCTTGCTTTGGCTACTGTGTGGTGCTAGTGGTCTGGCCCCAAATGTGGAGTCACTTTCCCGTGGACCAGCAGCAGAGCATCTGTTGAGCTGTGCTGAGGGGCCATGGGGAGCTGGAGCTGAGTGCCAGGAGTGCCAGGAGCTGGGCATGCCCAGGGAGCAGAGGAGTGTGGTGACAGAGATGCTCAGAAGAACACCAGGCAGAAAGGGAGCAGGGGAAGCCAGTAGTTCTGCTGCGACCAGACTCCCATTGACATGCAGGGGGCTTTTATGGGGTGGTGGACTGAGTGGGCACAGACCCCCAGCGTAGAAGTAACCCCACTCACCTCTAATCTTCTGCCCTGTAGAATGTAAAGGATGACGGGCAGCATGCTTGGAGGCTGAAGCACTTCAAGACACCTGCTTACTGCAACTTCTGCCGTACCATGCTGCTGGGGGTCCGCAAGCAGGGTCTCTGCTGCTCTTGTGAGTCCTGGCCCCCTGCACACACCTGTGCCTGCATACTGTTGGCCCAGGGATGGGGGCCAGGTCCCTGTCAATGATGAGCCCTGTCGGTGCTCCAGGGTGAGTGGGGAGGGGGCAATACCAGTGCTCAATAATGGTGCTCACCACCTTCTTCTCTCCCACCAGTCTGCAAGTACACTGTTCATGAGAGGTGCGTGTCCAAAGATATCGCCTCCTGCATCAGCACCTACGTGAAATCCAAAAGGAACACAAGTGTGAGTAGGCTGACAGCGTGTGTCTGAAACGGGGGTCTTCAGTGGAGCCCTCCTGGAGACAACACCAGCAGCAGCAGCTGTCCTCTTTGGTCTCTTTTACCTTCTTCCCCTGAAATTTGCCCCTTGGATGCTAGGCAGCAGCTCTTGAGCATTCCAGCATCCAGAACCTAACAGGGCAGGTCTCATCCCCAGCTTCCAGGAATCCACAGGCCCACTGGTCTGGAGATTTACCATGGCTGTGGGATGGGTGTCTCTGTTGCATGGGGCAGCAGAGAGGAGGGGCAGATGTATGAAGGAGAGGATTGGATCTGTCAGCATCCCTGCACAACCAGCCACCATCCAAAGCCATGGTGGCAGCCCTTAATGGAGAGAAGATGCATGTGGGTCGGTGGGTGCTGCACCCACAGTGCATCCTCTGTGTCCTGCAGGTGATGCAGCACACCTGGATCGAGGGCAATTCCCCCGTCAAGTGTGACAGGTGCCACAAAAGCATCAAGTGCTACCAAGGCATCACCGGACTGCACTGCGTTTGGTGCCAAGTTACCGTGAGTACATGGGCTGGGGGGCATCCCACGTGGAGTCACAGACTCACAGAATCAGAGACTCATAGAATCATAGAATGTGTTGGGTTGAAGGGACCTCTAAAGGTCATCTAGTCCAGCCTCCCTACAAGCACAGATATCTCTAACTAGAACAGATTGCTGAGAGACACATCAAGTGTGACCTTGAGTTTATCTCCAGGAGCCCAACATAACATTTTCAGTGTGATGTGATGGCTGGCAGGACCTTGTGGAGCAAAGAGAAGGTCCTCACTCTTCTGTGAAGCCCCTCTGGTACCTGGGTTGGAGCTGAATTCTGTCATGACTTTACACACAGTTTACTCCAAAAAAAACCCTATTGAATAGTTCTTCCCCAACCTTCTCACGGGCTCCTCTCAGGGACTGGAAGATTACTATAAGGTCCCCCCACTAGAGCCTTCTCCTCTTCAGGCCGACCAACTCTTGGCCAACCCTGGCAGAGGAGAGGCTCTCAACAGCCTCGTATGTTGTGCTCAACACCCCTTCCTCCTGCCCTTCCAGCTCCACAACAAATGTGCCTCCCACGTGAAGCCCGAGTGCGACGGGGGCCCACTGCGCGACCACATCTTGCTGCCTTCCTACATCTGCCCTGTTATCCTGGTATGTGTCCCCTCCCCACTGTCGGGTGGCAGGACCCAGCCAGGCACTGCCTTCCCTGCTGCTGGCACTGCAGACCCAGCGGGCTCTCCACACCCATGCCTCTGTTCTCCAAAGGACAGGCAGTCCCACTGCCGCAGATCTGAGAGTGACTCCCCTGGCAGCACCAGCCCCGAGGACAACCAAGGCTTCAAGTTCAACTCTACCACAGTAGATGGGCAAGGGCTGCAGGTGGGTTCCCCCACTGGGCTGCCAGTGAGCTCTGCCGTGGGTCCACACTGAGCCCCACTATGGCCAAATGTCCATAGTCATGCTCTCTGCCCACCAGATCAGCCCCCGTCCTGGAACGCACCCCCTACTGGTGCTTGTGAACCCCAAGAGTGGAGGAAGGCAAGGGGAGCGGTAGGTGGGGTCCTGTACCGGGAGAGCATCCCCATGGGATTGGGGGCTGCTTGTCCCTTGGGCTGCCCAGCATTCCTCCCGTGGGGGCCTCTCCTCCACAGCCACCCACACTCCTTCCTCTCTTCTCCCAGGGTGCTTAGGAAGTTTCATTACCTGCTCAACCCACGCCAAGTGTACAACCTGGACCGTGGTGGACCCACTCCGGGGTATGCATCACAGAGTCATCATAGAGCGGCTCAGGTTGGAAGGGACCTTAGAGATCACCCGCTCCAACCTCCTTGTCATGGGCAGGGGTGCCTCTCAAGGCCTGAAGTATAGTGGGGCCAGTCTCCTGCCCTGTGCTGCCTGTCCTTGCTCCCCCACATCACCCCTTATCTCCTCTGGCTTTCTCCAGGCTCAGCTTCTTTCGGGACACTCCGAATTTCCGCGTCCTGGCTTGTGGAGGGGATGGCACAGTGGGCTGGATCCTGGACTGCATAGGTGAGTGGGAAGCAGCTGTGCTTCTGCAGGGCATTGTCCACCCATGTCCTTGGTCCCCTGCTGTGAAAGCCTGACATGGGTCCTGCTAGCGGCAGCACCCCAGGAGGGACATACAGAGCAGAAAATGAACCCTTTCAGCTGAAAACCTCCCTTTCTCATTCAACTACAGACAAAGCAAACTTGGTGAAGCACCCACCGGTGGCTGTCCTGCCCCTGGGAACAGGCAATGATCTGGCCCGGTGTCTGCGCTGGGGCAGGAGGGACATACACTGGGCAAGCATCAGCTGGGGGTGGCTGGCCTGTGGGGACTGTCTGCTACAGCTTGGTGGGTGACATTCTGATGGAAAGAGAGGAGGGAGGGCTTCTGGACTCTTGAGACAAGGCTCAAGGCTGCATCTCAACCACTGTGCTTCTAAACCCCTCTCTAAAAAAGCAGTGACTGTTTTCTAAACCATCATCAGCTGGGTCCTGGCCCAACAACCTTCATTCAAGAGAGCTGAAATCTCCGCTACCATGGCAAGGATAAGCTGGGCATCTTGCTGGTGCTGTAGCTACAGCCCTTGGCTCTGTGTGTGCTTGTTATCCAACCTCATCCAGTCCACTGAACATTCCCTTCATCCATCTTCTTCTGACCCCCACCTTCTGTCACTTCCAGGCTACGAAGGAGGCAACCTGATGAAGGTCCTAAAAGACATTGAGCACAGTACAGAGGTGATGCTGGACCGCTGGCAAATAGACATCATCCCTAGTGACAAAGAGACCAAAGGAGACCCCATCCCATCCACCATCATCAACAACTACTTCTCCATTGGGGTGGTGAGCACTGCACACCGAGATGGGTCTTGAGGGCAGCCCTGAATGCAGCACAGGCCTCGTTTTAGCTGGAGAGGGCAGCACAGGGCTAGTGATTGGTGCCTAGAGAAGATGTGCCATGCAGTGCCATGCCATGGCCAGGTGGCCTCTGGTGAGCTAAGTAGAGGGCAGAGCTCCAGAGGACAGCAGAGCAGGGGAGCTGTCACCAGGATCCCCAGCACAGCTGCAGGCTCAAACCAAAGAGTTTCACAGGGTCTTTTCCTGCTCAGCTAGTCACACCATCACAGACCATAGAACCATTAAGAGCCCTACAAGATCGTCCAGTCCAACTGTCAAACTAACCCCGCCATGCCCACTAAGCTGTTGCCCAGGGTCACATCTACTTGTTTTTTGAACACCTCCAGGGATGGCAACTCTACCGCCTCCCTGGGCAGCCTGTTCCAACCCCTGACTGCTCTGTCAGGGAAAGGTTTTTCCTGATGTCCAATCTGAACCTCCCCTGGCACAGCTTGAGGCCATTTCCTCTTGTTCTGTCGCTAGTGGTTTGGGTTCATGGAAGTTTGGGATGTCAGTAAGNCTGAACCTCCCCTGGCACAGCTTGTTCTGTCGCTAGTGATTTGGGTTTATGGAAGTTTGGGATGTCAGTGATGGGTTGAAGTCTGCTGGACACCCCATCTAAAGCTTTTGTCAGGAGAGCACTTACTGGCCAGGGCCTGCTTTGATGCTCAGACCTGTGTTCCTTCATGTTCCCCAACCCAGGGAGGTTAGGGAGCTTGCAGGAGGGACAAGAAGAGCTTGGAAAGAGTTCTGGGAGCAGCAGGGCTTTGAGGCAATGGCAAATGGAAAGCAGTTCTCTCCCCAGGGGCTTGCAGTGTCTTCATCCTGTGCCACAGGTGCCTGTGCAATACCCTCATGGCATGGGTCACCCACAGGATGCTTCAGTTTCACATCAGCTTCTGCTAATGCCAGGAGATGTGACTGCAGATGGTGTTTGGTGACAGCTCCTGAGCTGGCCTTAAACACCCACCCCTCATTGTAAAGGGGGTTAGGGATAGAACACTGTAATGGGGGGTTGTAATGACCTGGGTGCAGGGTCCTGGGGCATCCACAGAGCTCCTTTGGTAGCCACACCTCCCTCCCTGCCTCCTTCCTTAGGGGTCCCTGTGGTAGATGGAGGAGGTCAGATGCACCGTTGATGTCTCTGAACAAGCCTGTTGAGTGCTTTGGGGGTGACCCAGCTGAGGAGGGAACTGCGCCTCAGAACTCTGCTGTGTCCCTGTGCCGCAGGGGCTGGCAGCAGGGGTGAAATGCTGAGGCCTTGTACCCTTCTGAACAACGGTGGTGTGCAGCAGGGTGTTACCTTTCTTCTGCTACGCTGTTCACCTCCCTGCCCTCCCTCTCCTCACAGGATGCCTCCATTGCCCACCGCTTCCACATCATGAGAGAAAAGCACCCTGAGAAATTCAACAGCAGGTGAGGGCTGCTTGCAGTTCTCCCCAAAGCTGGGCATGGGGGGGGTGTTCTGCTCCTCCAAGGGGACCTAACAGAGCCTGCTTTTCTCACCCCTCTCTGTCCTCATGGGGAAGCCCTGAGGAGGCAGCAGAGTGTGTGAGTCACCTTAGGGGCAGAGGACACACCAGGCATGGGTGGGGCCAGGGGCCAGGCATGTTGGGGGTCCAGGGTCCCTCTGGGGGGGCCTGCTCAAACTTGGCTGTGCATCCAATTACGTTTATTCATGCTTTATAATTAGCAGTGAATTCCAGGACCAGCAGGAGCAGGCCAGGCAGCAAGGGCAGGGCAGGCAGCAGGTCACAGCTTGTTCCTGCTGTGCTCAGGGTGCATGGAAATGCTGTGATGGCAGCAGGAGCCATGGCCTGTGACCTCCATCCCCATGCTAGAAACCCCCAAATGAACCAAATTCAGGTCCCTTCAGCTTACAGCTGAATGCCAGTGCAGCATTTGAGAAGGGGATTAGCTGCGACTGCCTGGCAGGGTGCTGGCAGGATGCTGGGGTGAAGGACATTTCCTCTGTGGGGGCATCCCATTCCCAGCAGCTCTGTTGAGAGATGACAGCCCATGCTCAACTCTGGCAGAGGCACCTCATGTCATCCTGAGGAGCCACGCAGCTCCTGCATCTCCCCCTCCAACTGGATCCAGGTCTATCCAAGTCACCTCCTGTCCCACAGCACGGCTCGGCAGAGCTGTGATGCTGCCAGTCCCTTCCCATGGTGGCTCATGTTTCCTTGATGTTTCATGTCCCCATTGCAACAGCCTTTGGTTGGGGGTGACTGGGACAAGGTGCTACTCTCAGGTGGGATGTTGATGCATCTTTGTGCCCCAGGATGAAGAACAAGCTGTGGTACTTTGAATTTGGGACCTCAGAGACCTTTGCAGCCACCTGCAAGAAGCTCCATGACTACATCGAGGTGGAGGTGGGTTTCCTGGACAAAGTCGTTTTGGGACATACTCACCCATGGGTGCCTCAGGGCTGTATGAGGGGAGGGTGCTATGGCAGCTTTGACCCCACAGGGCAGCAGGATGTAGCGGCTGGCAGGACCTGCTCTTTCTCCACACAGCACTTGCTGCGAAGGCAGCCAGCTGCAGGCAGAAGAATAGCCTTGTATTTTTCCCCTGTTTCCAGCTGTATTTGAGATCGTGCCTGGAATATTCTGTCTGTAAACTCTGTGTCTGCTTGCAACCCTCGTTGTTGGAATGGAAACAGCCTTTAATTAGGATGGAGAGGAGAGCCCGTGGTTGCTAAGAACACTGTGATGTTTCCACTTGTGCTGGGGGGGTTTGTGTCATGTTTGCCATAAACTTCTGCCTCCCGTTATCTCTGGGTAAACGACCCTTTCACAGCTTAGGCTCAGGGGAAGAAACTTAGGCTCTGGTCGGACCAGGCAGTGGGTGCAGGGCTGCTGACAGCGTGCAGAGAGCAGAGTGGGCACAGCCCAGGCAGCTGCTAGTGTGCAGTCTGACTGTTTGCAGAGGGACTTTGAAGCCTGTTTCTAAGTGGGGACTTTCAGCATTTTTAAAACCCAGAGGGGGTAGCTGTGCCCTCTGCAGCTGGTGAGAAGGAACAGGAGCTGGAACATGGCCATTTCACCATCCCCCCTCTTTGCTGGCTGTGCACCAGCATCCCCAGCCCGTGTCTGTGGGGAGTTCCACACTGGCAGATGTGGGTGTGAGGTGCAACCCACTCCTCACCCCGCGCCCTCCCCACCACTCACACTGGCAGGAAAGTGTTAATCCCACAGCATTTGAAGTTGAAAGCGGCAGCTTGTCCTCCCTCCAGCTCCCAGGCAACTGTCAGCCTTGCAGAGAAATGGCAGTTTTGTTTTGGAAATTGGCACTCGTTCCCCCTACAGCTCCTGGAAATGAATTTGCTTTTTTCCCAGCTGCAAATTTCTACTTCCAGCCTCTCTGCCAGCGTGCTGTCAGCTGCCCCTGCTCAAAGAGCCCATTGTAGCTAGCTGCTGTGGTAACAGGGGAGGGCTACAGCAGGGGCTGCACAGGAAGAAATCGCTCCTCGCATGCATGTGCCTATGCCAGGGTCCTGGCTGTCCCATACAGCCCTGGGAAGGAGCAGGCACCCACAGCCCAGGTCACCTCATTCCCATTTCACTGTAGCTAGGTTGGTACCCACTGCCTCGCAGGCACAGAGTGACCAGGGGACAGTGCTTGGTTCTGCTGGGTATCGGATGTGTTGTCTACACATCTTGTGGGGAATCAGAGCGCTCTCACTCTGTTGCTCAAAGCTTTAGGGTCTTCTCTGTTCCTACAAATCATGCTGTCATTAACACATATTGAGAAATAAGGGACTTAAGTCCTTTGCAAGCCTTGGAGAGGTAGCTCTTCGGTCCCAAACAAGAAGATTCCTGCCTTTTTGCTTTTAACATGTGGCTAAAAATAAGATCTCGGAGCATGAGTGGAGGCAGAGCAGATCTGAATGTACGGAGGCGTTTGCTCATGTCTGCACTCAGCTCTGCTGAGCGTAGCTGGTGTGCTCAGTGCTCACCAGCGGCCCATTAGAAATGAGCTTGAGACCTTCACTCTCTGCTAGAGGAAAATAGCTGAAGCCAAAGCAGCAGTGGGGGTTTGTCAGTCCAGCCACATTCTTGTAAAAGTAAGGGCGGGCAGAAATGCCACCCTGTCACCAGAGTGCAAGGAAAAACGTGCTGAAGGGGACGAGCAGGTGGCTAGAGGCAAATATATAAATGATCTGGAGAAAACAGAGCTGAATGGTGAAGCTGCTTCCTCCAGGGATGTCTAGAAAGGGGATCCAGTGGGCAGTGGTGGTAGTGTGAGAGCGAGAAGGCCTGAAGTTAAGAAACGTGCATCCGTGGCTGCTGCTTCCAGTCCTCTGAGAAAAACACAGGCAACAGAGATTTCACCTTTTACCAGAACTATTCAGCTGGAGTAGCCCTACTGTACAGCAGCAAAGCCTGTGATAGCAGTTTCATGAGTTCCCTTGCAGATTTCTCTCCAAAACCTGGTATTCTGGCCTCTGACACCTCCTTTCAGCCTCATTTCTCATTCCCAAATGGTGCTTGAGGACAAACTGGTTCAAACTGGGGTTCAGACAGCAAAACTTCCTGATTTTGTGGAGACAGTTTGCACCAGGGGCACAGGGGAAGCAGATGCTGGAGATGCCTGGACTGCTCCTGGGCTGAGGTGGGGTGGTATAACTCCCTGTAACACTTGGCTGCTGCACTGAGCTTGGCTGAGACGTGATGTGTTTTCATAGGAACTTGCTTTTTGAAACTCTCACCTTGGACATCTAGTGACAATTCTTACCAAATCTGAGTGTAAAGCAGCACAAGGAAAAGGGAGGTGGTGGTTGTCAGCACCAGGAAGATGAATGATGTCCCTGCTTGTTGCAGGGGGGTTGGACCAGGTGACTTTTGGAGCTCCCTTCCAACCCTGTGATTTTGTGATTCTATGATTTGCATCTCCATCTCCAGCCACCTTGGGGCAGATCTGCTCTGGGGACTGTGTGTGCTGGCATGCCGTGCTGGAAGAGCCCTCACTCCTTCAGTGGGGAGAGGAGGCTGGGCTCCACACGACTGGGCACTAGATCCTCTCCCCATGGCCTGACATTGCCTGTGTGCCTGGCAGTGCGATGGCACCCTGCTAGACCTGAGCAACGCATCCCTGGAGGGCATTGCCGTCCTCAACATCCCCAGTATGTACGGTGGCTCCAACCTTTGGGGTGAGACCAAGAAGCAGCGTGGCTACAACCGCCTGGGCAGGAAAGCGCCAGAGAAGCCACACGGCACCGTGGTCACCGATGCCAAGGAGCTCAAGTTCTGTGTGCAGGGTGAGCAACAGGGGCTGCTGCTGGTTTAGGTGTGTTTGGTGGGTGTGTGGGGTCAGTGCAGGGGAGCTGGGCAGCCACTGAGTCTGATCACAGCTCAGTGAATGTGTCGTTGCAGCAGTAGCACTGGAGGGACTGCTATCAGCTCGCTGGCTTTTGGGTTGACCCAAGAATGATTTGGCCAAGCTGGTGTAGAAAGGTGGCTGTGCCTGCCTGGGTATGGCCCAGCACTGCATCTCTTGGGGCTGGGTCATGTGGAGCCACGCTGGCTACAGAGGATGTGTCTCCTGCACTCTGCACACACACAGGGGGATAGCCCCAAGGGTGTCTGGATGGGGTGAAGCTGGGCAGCCCCAGAATCCCACTGACAGGCAGTCACTGCAGGGCTGGGTACTGCAGGGGAGGAGCTGGAAGCAGAGCTGTAGAGCTGGCACCAAGGGCTGTGCTAAGCCTCCTCCCAGGATCTGCTGTAGTGCTGCCAGCCTGGCTGGGTGGGTTCAGGAGCAGCACAGCACCCAGCTGGCACCTTGCACCCCCTGCTGCAGCCATCCTCGGGGAAGGGTATGCAAGCCCTGGCAGGGCTCCCCAACCGAGCAGTGGGTCTGAAAGCATCTGGCAATAGGCCAAGTGTCTGCATTTTCCACCTGCAAGCTCCTGGAGCTGGGTTGGGGAATAGCTCTGGGCTGTCACTGGCTGTCACAGCAAGGACCAGCTCCAAAGGGTGGCAAGGGGCAGCAGGGTTGGTCCCCTGGGCACATCTCCACTTGTGTGGGAGGGAAGAAGGGCATGGAGACTTTTCCTGGGGAGACTTCCACCAGAGGTGAAAGAGGGCCCTGGAGGGAGGGACGGAGGGGTAGAGTGAGTTGTCCTGATTGTTGGAGGCTTCTACTTGTGGGCCCTCAAAGCTGAATGAGCTGTAAGAAGGGACAGTGCCCTGGGATTTGAGTAAATCCCTCTGAGGGAGGCTTCCCCCTTGCATCCCAACTCCTGGAAGGGAGGGAGGGAGGGACGAGTGTGGAAGAGTGTGATGCAGTTTCCCAGGGAGAGTGGGCACAGGGACAAACTTCTGCAGCCATTTCATACAGCATGGCTGAGGAGTTGGTGAGGTTGCTACCCTAAAGCCCTGCACCATGGGTCACTGTTTCAGACCAGTATTCTTGCCTGAGGACAGCACTGTTGGCCCAGTGGGCTCGGGGTGTGGGGGACATCAGAAAACATCCCTGTTGTGCCACCAGCCCCACTGCTCTTCAGGACAGCCAGCAGCCCTGCCGTGCTGGCCCTGGTGTCTCAGAAGATAGCAGAAGTCAGGAGATCCCCGAATACAGAGTCACTGACTTGGGTGTCTCTCTCTTGCAGACCTCAGCGACCACCTCCTGGAGGTGGTAGGGCTGGAGGGTGCCATGGAAATGGGGCAGATCTACACAGGGCTGAAGAGCGCTGGGAAGAGATTGGCCCAGTGCTCGTCTGTCACCATCAGGTATTTGTTCCCGTCCTGGCTGGGCACTTCACTTGACCGACAGCAAAAGCCAGTGCCTGGGTCACCAGGTGTTTCCTGTCTTTGTCCCTTGCAGGACGACCAAGCTGCTTCCCATGCAAGTGGATGGGGAGCCCTGGATGCAGCCATCCTGCACGGTGAGTCGCCAGGAAAGGGGCAGCACTGCCCCAGGCAAACGAGGCAGGCAGGGACTGAGAGCATGGTAGGATGGAGTGAGCAGAGGCTGCAGCGTGGTGGGCAGCAGCAGCTCTGTGCAGAGTGTGGCCGTGTGTGACTCTGGCTTTGCCCATGATGACCCCAGACTCATAGCAAGCCGTCGTGTCAGCTCTGGGGCCATGCACACACTCATTCCTTGCTGTGTGGGTGGGCATTGCAGCATCTTTTCCCAGGAAGGGGCTACAGTGGGGTCCTCCACCATCCAGCTTGCTTACAGAAGAACCCTCTGCTCATCCAGGGCTTCCTGGATGTGATTCCAGTGCTGTTACTCCATGCAGAAAAGCATTTAACAACCTGCTTGTGGGGTGGCAGTGGGTCCCTACTCCTGGGTGGCTCCCTGGGCTGCCCCTGGGAGAGCTGATTTCCAGGAGTCCCTCACTAAACTGGGTTTTCCCCTTCTTTTCAGGTTAAAATTACACATAAAAGCCAAGTGCCAATGCTGCTGGGCCCCCCACAGAAGAGCAGCTTCTTTTTCCTGAAGAGAAGAAACCGAACTCGAGATTAAGCAGTGTGCAAGGAGACGTGGCCTGGACTGGAGACACCTGCCGTTGCAGACCCCCACCAACTACGGGGAGTCCCCAGCTCTCTGCTCCGTGGCACCAAGAAAAAACACTCCCCAAGACTGGCAGGGTTTATTTGTCCTGGGAACATCTTGGAGGCTCCTTTTCAGTGACCACCAGTGTCTTCTCCAACCAGGATGCAAAGCAGACTGACGTGCAGGGAGCGTATTTGCTGGAGCAGCGTGAGGACTGGGCTTCTTTCCCCCCTTTATTTAATTAACATCCCCCCACCCCACCCTGGCAGAGCTGCAAATGAACCCGCTCCCGACAACGCTGAGCTTCATTTATTTATTTTTAATCCTCTTGAAGGACACTTGATGTTTTGCTGCACTGCCTTTCTGTCTACCAGTCCGTGCACATGAGAGAAGTCTTATTTTCTTAGCGTAGAGAAGCTGGTCTCTGCTGTGGCGGGGCTCAAGGTCTCTGCCGTGCCTTCAGCTTGTGTTCCTGAGGCAGGTTTTAAGCGGATACAAAGGCAGCTTTCACCGCTGTCCCTGGGAGCCACAGGGCTTGGGATCAAGGTGATGAAGATAGATGGTGCCTGGGCTGTGGGGACAAGTGTGGGCTTGATGGAAAGAGATCATGTTTTGCTGTGGAAAAAGCAAACCAAGGAATTTTGTGGGGAGTTGCCAGTACTGGGCAACCTCTGTGGCCCAGCTCTGGGCTTTGTGTTCATACTGATGTATTTATTTAGCAGACTTCAGGTGTTCCCTTCTTGTTACGAGCACAGGACGGACACAGTCACCACCTTCCTTCTCTGCTGGCCATCCCCCATGACACCCCGGACCACGTGGACTCTCTTATTCCCTAAATCATGTCAGCCTACAGGGATGGAGACCCTGGTAACGGAAATCCAGGAGGTCTCCTTGCTTGGAAGTGTTCCCCCTGCTCCTTTTTACGCACCTCCTCAGGTGGATAGCCATACTCACACCCTTGTGACAGCATCTGGTGCTGTCTCAGGTGCTCCAAGGTGGCTGCAGGGAGTAAGGTGCTGTTGCAGCTCAAGTTCCACACTCCTGTTCTGTCAGAGAATCCTCTGCTCATCATTCTTCTGCTGCATCTCTCCCAGCTGGCTGCAGAGCCCAACTAGGGTGCTTGAGCAGGTTTTGGTGGCTTCAGCCATGTGTCCCCTGGCAGGCATGTGGGAACAAAGTCTGGGATGCAGTTTGTCTCCAAGATACAGTGGGGACTAGAAAATAGATGAATGCATGGAGGGAGCAGTGGTTCTGGGTATGTGCCCCACTTCATGGCACACTCAGAAGCCGGTTGTTGGCAGGGCTGGCCCAAGGAGAGGGCTGCTGGTTGCTTCTGCAAGCACCGTCCCCTGTAGTAGCCCCTGGCTTCTACATTAGCTCCCACTGCCAAGCATCTCCTTCAGGTTTGGCAGATACCTCTGTGCCATGCCAGGAGGAACGTGTGGCCTATGGATCATAGAATGCATTGGACTGGAAGGGATCTTTATAGATCATCTGATCCACCCCCCTGCAGCGAACAGGGACATCTTCAGGTTGATGAAGATGGTCAACTTCAGATCAGGTTGCTCACAGCCTCATCCAGCCTGACCTTGAATGACACCATGAAAACTGCTGCTTCTACCTGCTTTACCCCTGACACAGGGCAAGGAGCCCCAGCTGGGGCAAGCCTGCCCTGTCCTCTCTGGTGACCCAGCACCTCTGGCACCTCCTTAGGCCACCAGTCCGTTTAACAGCTTCCCCTGACAGTGCAGAATCTGCTGCCACCACTGCTTCAGAGCCAACGGTGAGCTGAAAGGGAGCTGTTTGTCACCCTCCCCAGGCACAGACAGTAGTGCTGGTGTGTGCCTGCTCAAGCTTCAGCTAGGGGCTGCTTCTGAAAGGGCCCTGCTAACACAGGAGGAGGCAACTCTGCACCAGGAGCTTCCAGCCCACAAATCCCCCCAGTGCAGGAAGAAGCTCTTAGTGGGCTGGCAGCAGCTCCTTCTCCTGCCTGACAAGAGTAAGCTTGGGAGCAGGTGTGATGCCCAGGGAGGTGCCTGCAGGAGGATGCTGGCAGAAGCCAAGAAGCCATAAGGAGCCACGTGCTGCAGAGCAAGTGGGAGTGAGCCTGGCCCTGCTTGCAGGCACAGAGGTAGCTGCCGCTTGGAGGCCACAGTCAGACACCTGCCCTCCTCCTTGCCACCCAGGACAGCCATTAATGAGTAGCCAGGTGAAAGTGTGTGGGAGCCGAGACAAACAAACCCCAGGACCCGTGGACCAGCAGCTCCATCTTCGCCAGTCCTTCCTTGACAGCAGCTGTGCCTCACAGTAACCCCCCTGCCCTGCTTGGGGGATTCCATCCATCTCCAGAGCTTTGCCCGCAGGTGGGATGATGGGTTTGATCCCTGGCAGGACAACACGTAAGGTCAGCAGGTTTGGCTCCATTTCCCTGCCTACTTGGCTTCAACCTGGGGTTTGATCCGCAGGCTATGATTAGAAAGTGCCTGTGTGGAATCAGCAGCAGCTTTCATCACAGAGCTGCTTTTTTGCCCCTGGTCACAGTTTGCTGGGCTCCAGTCTCTGCTGTGGTTTGCCACCAGTGGATCCAGAACCAGGGCAAGCAAGTGGGCACCGTGCCTGCGCCCTGTATCCATGGGGACAGCAGCACATGGGGGACATCTGAGCTGCAACCAGGGGGGAGCAACTCGGGCACGTGTCTTGCAGGGCCACCACTCTGGGCTAGCAAAATGGCAACAGTCGAGCGCCATGTGATGGGGTCTGCTCCAGAGCCATCTGCTTCTGGTGTTCAGGGAGAGGGTCCCTACCGCTCCCTCAGGGGACATAGCTTTGATCTTCTCCAGTCATGCCCAAGCCACGGGTCACAGCCTGGCAACCAACAACTGCCTTAGTCCACTGGTTGCAAATGTCTGCAAGTCCAGGAGGGGACCTGCTGCGCTTGCAATGCTAGCCCAGCTGTCCCCAGCTCTGGGGAGGAATCCAACAGAGCCAAGAGGCAAATGAGGCCCTGAATGCGCTCCCACCCTTGAGGCTCAGACCTGTGTGTGATGTAGGAGGAACCCCCAGGCGCTCCTGAAGGCCTCAGGCCAGTGTGCAAGGTAGTGGTATGCTGAGAGCTCACTGATCCTTGGGCAACCCCGCTGCCATGGGAGCCCCAGCCCAGCTCTCCCACAGGCTGCACAGTTACGGTGTCCACAGCAGGCTGCTGCAGTCCTGTCTCAATTAAACACAGTGATTAAACACTCAGCTGGTCTTGGGCTGCACTGGGGTTCCCTGATTCCTGGCCAGGGTCCTCACCTTCAGGAACTCAAACAGGAAGAGCCTAATTAATTTGGGGTGCTGGGGCTGAAAGGGACAACGAAATAGAGCAGCACTTGAGAACTGCAAACGGCTACCGTTGGATCCTCCAGCTCTTTATTATTTCTTTAACCCAGAGTGGGCTCTAAATTTAGCAGCTACCACTCACCATCCTCCCCTCCTGGCTCTCTGGGAGCTTTGTCTCTTCCCAAAGTACTCCACCCCGCTGCCCTGTGCCTGTGTTCAGCCCCCATTGTCTTTCCCTGTGCTGGGTAGCAGCAAGAGGTCCAGGGGTGCTGAGCAGCACACAGACAGCGTGGAGCCAAGAGCACTTTGGGGCAGTGCTTGTGCCCAGCTCTGTGATAACCTGGCTTGTTCCCAGCAGCACCCCCTTGCTCCCCAGCGCAGGTTTTGCCACCCGCCTGCCTATGTGTCATCTGCTAATTTTACTGGCAGTGATTTAATCCCAGTTGCCCGCATGCAGAGGGGAACTGAGCAGGCCAGCACCTGCGGAGGCCCCTCAGAGCAGTCTGTAGGCACCAAGGACATTCTGTGTCCTCTCCGGGCTTCCTCCCCCCCACCTCGCATCCGGTGAGCAGCGTGTCCTGGTAGCCCTCTGCTCCTCACTGATTTCACCCAGGACACGATGGGAGCTACCTGCCATTGTAAGTGGAGGTGGGACAGGCCCTAGAAAACTCTGGAAGCTCATCAGTATTCCAAAACCAACAAAGAAACTCCAGCAAAATGCTGGGCCGCTCCCTCGGGAACCCTGCAAGCCCATGACCTGGTGCTAAGGATTTCAAAGCGGTAAGGACAACCCCACATGAACAAACTTCCTAACGCCTGAGCATCTCCCCAGCATCCAAGCCAAAGTCCCCTCTCTTTCTCAAGCTGCACGCAGCTGAGCACTAGCCCTTCTTTTAACCTTCCCAGTCTCCCCAACATCACGATGCCTCCACACCCCATTTTCCCATGCAACTCCCTGTTCATTCACCCTGTGCAACCCCCTGGATCCTCCACCAGCAGCTTCTGACAAGTCCTGCCACTACAGTTACCGGAAGGGAAAATGAGGCACTCGGCAGAGCAGTGCCAGGGTGGGGAACCTGGCAGACTCCTAGCAGCTTGGCTCTGTCCCTTGGCTCTGAGCTACTTGTGACTCTACGAGGGCCTGCGTCCACAAACTTGCTTGAGAGGATCTGCGGCTGCGGCAGCCCCACAGGTGAGAACTCTCGTCCCTGTGAAATCCTCCTACAAGCCTATCCCCCTCCGGGTAAGCCCTGCTCCAAGCCCCGGGCAAGGGAAACGTTGCTCCAGCCGGCGAGAGTTAGCCCCGGGGAGGCTGCAGGGCCCGTGTGACACCGCGCTGCTTGTGTGAAACCATCTGCCAGCGAAGCCGAGAGCATCTCCGGGCGTAACACACAAAGCCTGCGATGCAGAAGGGTCCCGGTCCCGGTCCCGGTCCCGGTCCCGGACAAGACCGCTCGTTAACCGCTCGCTCGCTGCCTCCCGGCGGGGGCTGCGGCCGCTTTAAATCACGCGCTGCCCCGCCCCACCCGCCAGCCTCTTCCTCTTCTATTTTTTTATGAATGAAAAACGCTCTGGGCGGGGACATGCAAATTCCCCCGCGTCCATTGGCTGCCTCCGCCCCCGCCCACCCCGACGGCTTCAATGGTGCTCGGCGGAGCAGCGCGCGGGCGGGCGCGCAGCGCGTCTGCAGCCAATAGAGCGCCGCAGACGGCCGAGAGTCGGCTTCCTATTGGTCGGCGCGGAGGGTAAACAAGCGGCGAGGGGCGGGGCGCGCTGGGGGCCGCTGTCTCGGGGGCTACAGGGCGGCGCAGACCGGCAGCGCGGAGCCTGGAGCCCGGCACGAAGCGGCCCCTTTCCCGCTCCCGGCTCTGTTCCATCTCTGCGGCAGCTGAGCCCGCGGCGCCCCGGTCGGGTACGCAGGACCGGCGGGGCGGCGCGGCCTAGG
>VZRI01004357.1:658854-695602 GCA_013397515.1 Upupa epops | reverse complement strand
GCAGCGGCAGATGGGGACAGTAGGGTCCCCCCCACCCTTCTTCCTGCTTCCCTCCAGCTCCCACCTCCCTGCTGCATCTCCTAACACTACTCCACCACTCATATATCCACACCTGCCTGTTCCCCCCCTCCCCAGCTCTCTGTTTCTGTTGTAAATGCTGTATAGGAAATTTTTTCTCTTCCTTAGCTTCGGTTGGATTTTATTTTGGTTGTTGTTGTTTTTTGACTGATTCTTTCCTGGGGAAGTATGAAGATTAACTCTGAACACAGTGTTCTCTCCTGGGTGGTTGCAGTGGTCTGGAACTGTGTGGGGAGCATTTGATTGTGGCAACCCCGGTTTGGGGCTGGAGTTCTCTCCCTGTTTGCTCGGTGTAGCAGGTCTGTAGCGTGGAAGGGGTTAATCTGAGGACTGATTTGAAATCATCTTTACTCCAGCAGGGCTGTGTATCTCCTGCAAAGCTGCGTTACATTCTGTACTGTGTACAATAAAGACTCTTGCTTTCTGTTCTTCCCTGCCTCCCTACCTGTGCACCGGCATGCTCCTGGGCTGGGGAGGGGGGGAGCCTTCAGGTGTCCCTGTGCCGGGTAAGCAGTGGTTCAGGGAACGGTGGGTTGCTTAGGGAGGAGAGGTGGCATGTCCTTCTGCAGGAGCTGTGCCCAGATGGGGCTCCAGGGCAGCAGAGTGGGGCTTCCCTCTCCCTTACCCCCTCCCTTGCTTTGTATCTAGTCCCAGGGCAGTTGCTCCAGGGTCTGGTTGCTGCCCTGGAGCTGCCCTGTCCCCTATCTAGCAAGGATATCTGTTTGAATCGGGGGGCAGCCTCTCTCTAACGAGGTGCAGTGCAGTTCTGCTTCATGCCAAGGGCTTTTACCAGTGGGTGCCCAGTTGTCTGTTCTCAGGTTGTTCTGTGGAAGCCCAAGCTCCCTGAGGGAGGAGGCTGAGAGGCACCCAGAGAGGAGAAACTCCTTCAGGAGCACCTGTGCTTTCAGGCAAGCAAAGCAATGCCCCAACATCAAAACCAGTTTACCCACTGTGAAGCCTTCTAGGGGTTAAATCACCTGCTCAGCCCCTGAAGACATCCTGCACTCCCCTCCTGCTCTCTGGCACTAAGCAAGGTAGGTGCCCTGTGTGGCCATCTATCAGCAGGGAGACACTTCGGTGGGAAGGAGCTGCAGGGCAAGCACTCCTTGCTGTTGTGGGGCTGGAAGCCTGCTGCTAGCACCCACCTGGGGTCTCTTGGTTCAGTGCCACCTCCTGCGGTGCCCTGCATCTTCGCTTGCACGACTCTGTCGTGTTGTTATGGTTTACAAAGCCTTGTTCTTCCCCTAAGACTGCGGAAGCACACGAGAGGATGTGAAAAGTCTTGCTAGCCATCCGAGCTCCAGACAGTGCCCAGTAATCCCACCTTGATGGGGGATTTCAGCAGGCTGAGCCAGAGGAAAACAGGGTCACCGGCAGTGCTGCCGGCTGGCAGATGGCCCGGGACAGTAGCACCTCAGCTTGCCCACAGGCTGAATGTGTGGGAACACTTAGGGATGGCAAGGACGAGCAGATAAGGCAAAGCCTTTCCAAGCCTTCATGGAGCAGCTTGTCATGCCATAGCCCAACTGGCGCTGTGAATCCTGCAGCAGGCAGGGCTGGACTCGCTCCAAGAGCATTCCATGCACTGCTCTTGCAGGGAACAGGCTGCCTGGGGAATGTGTGGATGCTCCATCGCTTGTCTGTGTGTTTGAGACCAAGAGGGATGGAGCTTTGAGCAATCTGGGCTAGTGGGAGGTGTCCTTACCCATGCAGGGAGGCTGGAACTAGCTGATCTCTAAGGTTCCTTCCAAGCCAACCTGTTCGATCAGGATAGGAAGAGGCTTTTTTTATATTCCAGGCTGTCTGTGTGGGATAAAAGGGCTCAGCCCCCAGAGGGTTTGATACCACAGTGGACTCAGGGCATCAAGGATTTTCTCCTCAGTTGATCCTGCTGCACCTCATCCCTGCCTCTCCCACACAAAAGAGCCCTGAGCAGAGGATATGGGGCTGCCTCCCATGCAGAATCCCACTCTTCCCAAGAAGGAAGGACAAGCCCCAGGTGCTCAACATCCTCCCAGCACTCCCTCCATGGAAAGAGCTCTCAGGCAGCCCCGAGGCTGAGCTAGCATCTGCAGGAGTTGGGGAGGTGGAGGGGAAGCAGGTGGGGAAAACTTTGCCGTTCCCCACACACCTCCTGTGCCCCACGGATTGCCACACCAGAGCGTGAGGATGAGCTCAGCTGTGCTCTGGTGTGCACTGGAATGGGGAGAGCCAGCTTGGGGGCCACCTCCCTGGCCACAGCAGCTTTCCCTCGGGACCTGGAATATCTGGGGCCACCACTACTCCACCTCCAGGACTGGTTGCCTTGTTCCTCTCCTCACACGCCCTAGTGCATCCGTCTCCTGCCTTCTTCCTGCTTCCACCCAGCTGCTGGGGAGAGTGAAGAGACCTCCTGCTCAGGTAACGGGGTACCCACAGTGGTTCAGTGGGAACAAGAATCCAGGATACTGTGTGAGCAGACAATAAAACAGCAGCTGGCCCTGAAAGGGAATAAACCTGGCCTTCCTAGTTGATCCCCTTTCAATGTGCAGCTGACTGTTGCCTCCCTGGACTAAGAGACTGGCTTTCTCAAGTAGTCCAAAAGCTGCTCAGATGAGGGGCAGATTGGAAAGAGGAGGCAGTAGAAGTGAGAACATCATTCCAGCCCTCTCCAGATGCATAATTCACACCAAGTGCATCACTGCCCTCCCTGTCGCAGAGCAATAGGGCTGGACTTGAAAGCATTCAAGAAGCAAGGGAGAAGGCTGCAGGTCTGCAGCAGCTCCTGCAGCAGCACAAGCAGCCTAACGCTCCTGTCTGTGACAGCACTTGTGGCTCAGGGACTTAATATTTAATAACTCGTGATGGAGTTTTCCATCTCTTACAGGAAGAGCGTTTGTGGGAAGGGTAACTGCTCACACGGCTTGTTCTTAGGGCTGCTGGTGCAGCCACTGAGACCAGAGGGGCCAGGGGCTTGGTGGTGGCTTTGCACAAGCAGCTAGACACAGGTCCTTCTTGGCCAACAACCCACTGACCCTTATGGTGGCCTCATGCTTGGGCTTTGTTGCAGGCGGCTGCTGGCTGCCCTGGCCAGGGAGAGAGACCACGCTGCCACAGCTCCTCTCTTCTGTAGCCTTTCAAAAGCTTGATTTTTTCCCTTTTCCTTGGAATTTTGCTGCTGAGTACCTTGAGCATCAGGAGCAGCTGCAGGCGGGAAGCCAAATTCCATGCGGGAGACAGCCAGCAAAGACAAAGCAACGATTTGGGCTGGGTGTTAACTGCAAGGTGAGGACCATCCAGCCGCCGGGCAGTGTGCTGTCACGCAGGCTGTGCAGGGCCCACAGCTCCCTTCGCACTGGTCTGGCACCATCTCGTTGCTATTTATCTTCCATTCCTGGCCACTGCTGTGTTTTGTAGTGTGAGGAAGCTGGAAAGATCTTTGCTATCATCACAGAATGATTTTGGTTGGAAGGGACCTTAAAGATCACCTAGTCCCAACACCCCTGCCATGGGTATTCTGTGTCCAGTGGTGTTCATGGAACACTCATCTTGCAGGCAGGACTTAAGCTCCAGCCTTTGTCCCAGGCTTTATTCTCCTTCAGGTAAAAGCCAGGCTAACTCCCATGGGAAATGTGGATCTGGGCCATGGAGTGCCCCACTTCTGGGCAGGCTGGAGGTAGAGCAAGACCACTGAAAACACCTCCTCCTGTGCTCCCATTGGAAAGAAAGCAGGAGCTGCACAAATCCCTCGCAGTGTCTGAATTTCCAGCTGAGTTCCCAGCCACCCACAAGGCACTAACAGCAATAAACCACTAACAGCCTTTTGAAGCCATTACCCGACTGCTGCATTAGATGCTCTTAGTGCCGTGGGGAAGGCTCTGCCAGTCCTCAGCCCCTTTTCAGAGAGGCCATCGGCAAGAAACTCAGCAGAGGTCCAGCTAAGAGAAGGATGCGTCCCTGCCTTGTTGTAGCAGGACTGAGCTGGGGTGCAGCCCCTCCTGCAGAGAGCTCTGGACGATCCCCTGGCTGGGGGCACAGCCCTCTGTCCAGCTGTGATTTTTTTGTCACTCAGCGTTGAAATCAGGACAAGGGACAAGAGGAAGGAGCCGGGGACTTGTCTGCTGCGCAGTAACCAGGCAACTTTGAAAGGATTTTGGCTTCCTATAATAAAACCATCCTGGAGAGGAGAGCTGGTGACTGAGGCTGGAAGCCACGAGCTCCCACGATATTGGGCTTCCATATCTGTTATCTTGCTAGCCAAGCTTTACAAGGATAATGACCCATCCTCCTGACATCAACTTTACCAGCAGTCTTGGAGGGGTCTAGTGGCAACAGGGTCTTCAACTGGGGAGCATTCGCTGCCTGCCACCCCAACACTGCACCATGGAAGGCTGAACTGGGATGCGCTGAGGGTGACCTGCACCCAAGCTTGGGGAAATCGGATTACAGAATCATCTCTTTGCTTCTTGCCCGTCTCAGACCCAGAAGAGGGCAGCAGCAGCCCAGGCTGCAGCCTCACCGCTCCTGTCTGAAGCTGGTCCTGTCACACGCTGAATGGCTCAGAGGATGCTGAGCAGTGTCGGGAGGCAGCAAGCAGAGAGCCACCAACCCAGTGGGCAGGCTAGCAGTTTTGACCTCGGATTGTTTGCTTTCAAGGTGAAAGTGGAAAGAAGATGGTCTGTCTTTGAAAACCTGGAGTGCCAGGGGTTTCCACAGCAGTCTTTCAGTATTTTGAGCTCAGGGATCACTGCACAGGTGCTTTTTACACCACCAGAAGGTAAGGTGATGAAGGACCCTCTCAACAGAGGTTGAACACGCAGGGTGAGTGCTTCGTGCTGTTGCAGAGAGGCCCAGGAGAATCTGCTCTGGAGCTCTTGTAGCTTCACTCAGAACACTTCAGAAGAGCAAAACATGATGACCAGAGCTTCAGTAGCACCCTTGCAGAGCTTGTTGCCCCTGAAAAGGAAGGATGGGAATAGGGGGGGAAGTTCTACCTCTCCACACTGGTACCCCAGATCCTTCTAGACCAGTTGGAGGTACAGAACTGAAGGCTGAAACTCAGCCTTCACATTCTATCTCCCAGCATCACCTCTTCAGGTCAGGGTAACCCCCTCTCAGCCCAGCCAGATGGGCAGCGCCCTCCTGGTTTTACTATATGAGCTCACCAGGATGAGTCATGCAGCATTTGAGGAGGAGGATGACATCCTTACAGCCTCACTGAAATCCTGGCCGCTGCTCCAACATGTTGTGGAGCCAACCTGGCTTTGCCAGAGGCATTTCCATGTCGGTTAGTGTGTTGGTCTATCCCGTGGCACATGGGTAGCAGCATGCCGTCTTCTGCTGGGCTGCAGGGTAAGACTGAACCTGAAGTCGTGTGGCCTCCATTCTCCATCAGGCTCAACTGCTGCTTTTTGATGCTTTTCGAAGTTTTTTTTTAGTTCACACCCTCTGAAATCACAGCCAAGTGCAAAATTGCTGCTTACCAAAGTCATTCTTCTGAAATGAGTCACTGAAGAAAGAGCCTTGTCACTCTGCCAAACACAGCCTGGTTGCTTCTCTGACTGTAATGACAGGAGAGAACAGCCTGCTGCTCCGCCTGGTCTTCAGTCTGTACCCTGAGTGTTACCCAGCCTCCACACAGCGCCTGGGCAGAGTAGCTCCTGCCTTATTCCCACCTCTTCAGATGACCAGTCCGTCCCCACACAGCTGTAAGCCAGCTCTGACTCTGATCTTTCAATTATGAGTGCAACCAGGAGCTCTAGCAGACTTTATGAAGATGCTCGTTAGGGACTCTGCTGAAGAAGACTACACATCCCACTGCATGTGCTGAGAAAGCCTCTGTGACTGCTGAACTCCAGGCTGTTGGGCTGGCGAATGGGATGATTCTCAATGCTTGTAGGTACAGTCATGTTTTGGTGCTGCCACGCTTTGTGCCAGGCTAGCAGCTAGCCTTGGGAGCTGCCACCGGGTGCACAACTGCAAACCAGGTCTTTGAGTCTTGTTTTCACAATATCGTTGCCTCCTTGGTGACATCAGGACAGAGGAGTAGTTATGGAATGAAGAAACAGCAACAGCATCTTAAGCCGGGATAGTAGCACCAGCTCCTGGGAGACACAACATCCCCACCAGACCTTGGAACCTATCGATACAACACACCCAGCCTGCCTTGCTTTTGGCTTTGAGGTGATGCCTAGTGTCCTACATCTGCAAAGTCAAGGGGATGATGCATTTGTGCTGTCTGAGGAAACAAACCCCACAGTTTTAGCGCTCTCACTGTGAGCTGGAGTTTAGTTCCTTACCCGGAGGCTTTGGACTGCTCTTCCCCCACTATGCAGGAGGTTTTCTCCTTAGATCAATGTCAGAGATGGGAATTGGATATGGGTCTTTCAGAAGCTTGTCTCAGTATGAGAACCTAGACCTACTTGCCACGACTGCGCTTAGTTCCCCGTCTCCCTCTGTAGCCCGGAGCTGACGTAGCCCAAAAGCCCTATCTGAGGTGTCCCTTTCTCACGTCCACGCATCACAGCAAGCTGCAGAGCACAGATCCCTGGTTTCTCTGTCTTTGTTCTTTCATCTCTCCTGCAGGGACTCCCCAACTGAACCCTATGATGGAGCCACTCGTTTGGGTGCTGGGCAGCTATCTCTCAGACCATGAAGCCCTTCCAATGTCTTAGAAGAAGTGCACATCTCTCATGTGGGGAAGTCCATGCTCAACTTCTTCTAAGTCAAAGATGTTTCGGCAGCAGATTCTGGGTCAGAGCAGGTATGGCTCCAGCAAGATTTGTTGACTTCACTTGGGTTTGTTTTAGTTTGTCCTCCGGGTGAGAAGAACTGACGAGATCTGACCTGGTGAGTTAATTTTGCATTAAACCTGCTGTTCGCTTGCAGCACTGTTGGAACACGTCCTAGGCAGCACTCCCGTAGGCAGCTAGCCTAACAGCATGTCCAGCTATCCGAGCGTTTCAATATGAGTTTATACCCTTGTAATGGGAAGGACACACATGGACAGGGTCAGCAGGGTAATCATAATGAGGAGTCTGGGGTGTTATGTGATGAAAAGCAGGAAGGGACAAGCAACAGGCTGTAGGAAAGAAGCTGAGAAGGGAAGATTTGTGGCCACCACATGGCATCACCACCAAGAATGGCATCATCTGGACTTTCTTAGTGCAAAAATTAGGAGCCAAGTACCAGAGCATGACTTCAGCTCTTGCTTGAGCGAATCCAGGCAGTAACAGACTTTGAAAGGTCAGTGATTCTTCAGCTGAAACACAGCATGCACCGTTACATCAACTCACCGAGGGACAGGCTGTGGAGGAGATGCCCTGCGTTCCCGCTGTGCACTGCTTGTTGTGACAGAGCTGTCAGCCAGGAATGGGATATTTTTATCTTGGTTTCCAAAGGAAACAAAGCTCCAGCAACTCTTCTCCATCTGTCAGCAACCCCCCCACACGTCCCCCCGTGCCCCAACTATTGAGTGATGGCTGTTTTTAAAAACCTTTTCTTTTCCCGGGAAGCTACAGCTCCAAGAGATCAAAACACCTGCAAGCACCGGGAGAAAAGGTGACCAGGCAGAGACACAAACCCCTTCCGAAATCATGTAGATGCTGCAACCTGACTGTCCAGCCCCACTGGCCTCAAGCGCCCGTGTGATGAAGCCGCCTTGTGGACCTTCATCCTGTGTTGAACGTGGAACGGTCCCACCACCACTCAGGATGTCTGGTTTCACCAGCCAGAGAGCTCACACGGATAAATATCTGTAACCTTCTCCTAAGTGTTTAAAGCCAGCCTTAGGTTCTGTAAGTCAGACCTCAAGTCAGGTCAAGCTGGAAAGAAAGAGAACAACTGGTTTGTGCTTACTGGGTGTTGGCATCCCTGTGGCAGCCAGCCACCCCACCACAGGGCATGCTCTCTGCATTCAGTGTGTGAGCCCAGGTTGCCAGCACTGCATGCAGCTCCTACCCATCCCAAAAGCCATCACCCTGGGCACAGAGCCTATGGGGAAGAGCATCCCAGGGTCAGGCCCTGGGAATGATGCAGCCTGCAAAGGCACGGGCCAGCTGTGCTGTCCTGTTTGATCCTTTTGAAGGTTCAGGTCATTCCCAGCTCAGATGTTGGACACTAAATGCTTCTGTTTGCTCCCTCAGTGCTCCTGGTTCCTTCATTCTTTCAGTTCAGGAGATGAGAGCAGTTCAGTGAACCTGTTGGGGGGGCCATAGTGAACCCACAGCACTGTGAAATAATCCCTGCACAAGAATTTACTGTACCTTCTCTGTTCTTTGCAGTGTGCTCTCCCCTGAGCAGCTAGATCACCAGTAGTCACTGAAAAGCCAGGAAGTACTGCAGAAAGCAGCGTCTGCATGCAGTCTCCTTCCTGCTGATGCCCCTGCAGGTGCTCTGCACAGCCAGGTGGCCATGGCTACTTCAGTAGGGGCTGGCTGGCTACAGCTACTAGCAACACACACACCATCCTGATGAGACGTGAGCCAGAGCTGGTGCAGACTGGGGAAAGATCTCAAGCACAGGAAGACTCCTCTGGTTCTCCAGCTGACCACAGCTACCTCTCAAATCCTCCAGAGGAGCCACCCAGTGGTTCACTCCTTCAAATCCTGAGGACCAAACTGTCCTTGGAGAAGTTGCTGAAGTAAATTGGAAGCACTCCGCTAAATCTTTTAAGTGAAAAGCATTAAATTCCACTTTTGATATAATCCCGAGTTTTTATATAATCCATGTTGATACCATTCCCCTCGGCCAAGGGAAGTGCAGCCCTGGCCGGTGCCTCCACGCTTGAATCACTCTGATCCTAAAGTAAACAGAGCTCTTTGAAGAAGGGCAAATGTTTTCTCAGCTGCTCTTTTTCCCTTCAAGAGAGGGGCTGATTGAATTTTTCATGTCTGCAGACATGGGCATGTATAACCACCAACTGCTTCTAAGAAGCTGTCGTTGCGAGGTAACTGTGCATCCAGAATCCCCCTGGTGCTCCTGGACCACACTGCTCTTACAGCTTTTCTTTCCCCTTTCCTTCAGTGTTTTCCATGTTATGGATTCCTAAACGGGCTGATTTAAGTCACTAAAGATGATTCTTCGTGTGTTGTCATTCAGGTTCCTGTAGTCTCCAAGACTTTGTTTCTTCTCAGTCCTGGAGTTGTTTCTGCCCCAGGAGACAGTGAATATAAACAGACCTCTGGCATGAGATGCCGCAAGGATCCAAAGTCCTGAGGTGAGTGCAAAGCTGTCTTCTCACTGTGGCAGCTGCTTGGGAGCTGCTGTGCTTATGCTCACCCACCCCCAGGTCTGCTGTGTGCTCCTTCTCCTGCAGCTGCTGACACTAGGGCTGGAGCCTAAAGCCAACAGGGCAGCCTTTCCACAAGCTTTGATGGCACAGGCTTACAGAACATGCCAAGCCTGGGGCTGAATGCTATGCACTCCATCCCAGCTCTCCTTGTCTGTGGGAATTGCTAGCAACCAGGTATGAAGCTAGACACGCTTTGTGCAGCACAGAAAGGCTTGCAGCCTGCCTGCACGGAGGGACAGGGATGATGCAGATGGCTGAGGCCTCTCCATGGGCAGCAGCACTCTTCCCTCCTGCCCCAGGGCTGATTCCTGGCCTGGCTGCAGCTCCAGGCATGGGCTCAAGGCCACTCTTGCCAGATGCTCTTGCCATAGTTCCTTACCCCAATGTGGCTTGGCAACTTGCAGAGAGCCTGGTGGGTTTTGAAAGCTGCCTTAAAAACATCACCTAGCACAGTCTCTCCTTGATCTCCAGCCAGCCCAGAGCCAGTTCCCTTGGAGCCCAGGCTGTCCCATCCAGTTTGGACACTGGCCCACCAGCAGCAGCAGCAAGACTACCATGACATTTACCTCTGCTTACAGCCTTCCCAGCACCAAACACATAGCTGTCTCACAGCCACTCACTAGCAGAAATGAATGCACTTAGCAAAGAGACATCCCCATGCAGTTTCCTCGCTCCATCCAGGCACCATCCCTATGGAAAATCCCAGTTGTGTGAATGCAATGTTAAATAACACAGAATGTTCTACTATTTTTGAATTACACTACTTACATTTAAGCAAAGCTGCCGCCAGCTTTTTCCAGCCTTCTCACCTTCTCAGTGATGTCCTGGAGGGTTTGGGGAGGGTGTCTCCTAATGTAGTTACAGGCTTCAGCAGGATTATGGCTTGTACTAGCATACAGCCTTGGCTCAGCTTCGTGAATCCAGTGCTCTCCCTCAGGTACTAAAGTTATACTGACCACGTGAAGTGTTTTTAGTGGTGCTCTTTCCTCGATCAATCTGCAAAAACCAAGGGCAGGGGTATTCACAGCATCTTTTCTCAGCTTCCAGTAGTCTATCATTAGCCACAGGTTACAGGCTCACAGCACTCACAACCAGCAGAGTGCCAGCAGGAACCGGTGGCCTGTACCTAAGCCACGATGGTGGCAGACGTTCAGCATCCAGGAGGAGCTTTGAACTCAGCAGGGCACTTTTGGGGTTGTTTGCTCCATTTCGAATGCCAGTTGCACTTTCTCCTTGTCCACCCCACATTCATGCATGCAGGCAGCTGTAGTGCAGCTGAGTGTGCTGGGCTATGGGGCCATGGAGGGTCAGGTATGGTTCCCCAGGAGCTCTGGCAGCGAACACTTCAAGTGTTGAGAGGCAGATCTTGACAGCGCCATCGAGGGTGCCACCAGAAGCTTGCCAGGCTTGAAAAGGGCAATCTGGCTAGCTCCTGGCTGAGGAACTGAGGGTGAAACATGTTCTAGCAGCTTAGTGATGATTTGGTCTTCCTTTTGAAGTGCCAAGCAGATCAGAATGAAAGGTTACTTTTAGCAGGGTTTTTTTAATCCCCTTCTTAAATTCCTAGGAAATCCAGGCTCAGTTCTGGTGGGCAAGAGAAACAAGCAGTCTCTGTGGCAGCCACTGTGTGAAAAGGTGACTCCGTGCTGCTGAGAGGGCTTCAAGTTCAACTTTTGAGTGGCTTTTAGATATTTTTTTTTCCTGTGAGAAGGGAAGTTGGGGTTTTTTTTATCTGACCTAGCCTGGACACGACTGCATGTCTTACGATCGACCCGGGAGCACTCTATTTCCCACAGACTCTGCTTGAACATGCAATGCACTTCCAGGTCCTGGGTTACAGTGTAAAGTTCAGTCAAGGCTCACTCTGTTCAGCTGTGCTGGGGCTCTAATCCCAGAGGGTCGAACTGTTTAAAGAGGTTACAGGCTTTTCTGGGGGGGGGGCACTTAAACTCCATCTGTCAAACCACTTGCACACAAGAAATTTGTAGACTCTGCCAGCAATACATGAAGTTACTGTTTTCTTTAGTAGAAGGCACTGTTTTCATGTTGCTCTAAGAGAGTAATTAATCTTGGCAAATTTATGTCTAGAAAAATTATAAATACTAGATTTAAAGGAACAACAGGAAAGAAATGAAAAGAAGCAGTTGCTGATGACAGTCCTATCAAGAAGGCTCTTGGCAAAGCTGTTGGGATGCCTTAGGTGCCTGATCCTTTCAGAAAGCTAAGGGATGTGAAATCTGCTTCATGGTTCAGTTTAACCGTGCACAGAAACAGCAGCCTGCACGCTTTGTACACTAAAGGTAGGACAACATATTGAAATAAATAGGGAGATGTTTTTCTCAGGATCGAAATAACAAGGTTGAAAATGAGGAAGTTTGGTATTGCAGCTTTCCAGGAACACGGAATGGCATTCCCTGCCACTGTTGTTCTGTACTTCAGCATATAATACAGATGTAAGTCTGATAAATCAAGAGCTTCACAGATTGTTTTCCTTCCATTTACAGGAGGAAAAGCAGTGCAGAAATACAAACAACGCCTGCTGGGAGAGGCCACTTGAGTTTCTTTGGTTGCTTTGAAGGATGTGGACCTGCTGCCGATGTTTAACGAGCGAGACGTGTTTTATAAGGCTGGTTGAAGCAGTGCCATGTACAGAATGTGGTAAGCATTGCTCAAATGTGTGGTTTGAGTTTGAGCTGGTTTCTGTCTTGATGCATTGGGAATTTGTTATGGCAACTCGTGGTGTTCAGCTTGGAAGTCCAGGCTCTCCCTTAGTTTCAGCATCGGCCAATGGGTGACTCTGCAAACTGGAATGGCTGGTTTGGAGCTTCCTGTTTCAGGCCTCCTGCTTTTTACCCACTCACTTACTCTACTACTAACTGCTAGAAGAAACAAAAACCCAAGTGCTTCGCTTTATTCCAATTTGTAACTTCTGAAATCTTTGAGATTCTGTCGTGACAGATTTATTTGCCATGACGCAGCACCCTGTTGTGCAGTTACCTAGAGTTACGAAGTGCTTAGGTTGGAAAAGCCCTTAAGATAATCATCAAGCCTGTGATTCTGGACAGGAACAGTAAAGCCCTTCCACACAGGGTGTGTGAGGGTCATCAGGGTGAAAATCAGCAGCAGCTCCTGGAATGCTACCTGTTCTGAATCCAGAATGATGTTTCTTCCGCAGTGTTGCCAGGGTCTGGGGAGCAGGGCGTCTCCTGCAAGGCTTTGGCAGAGAAGAGGCTTCACACCTTCTCTTGCTGACAGCAGCGAGGCCCCACTTTTGCTGGTGAAAGCTTCATGATTCTGACATGGTAGCAACATGGGTTAAATTCCTAGCCTGAATCAGGGAAGCTGCAGCTTTGACATGTTCGCATGTTTTCTACCAGGGGAAAAGCTGGACTTATTTTTAGCATGGCCTGAGTGTTTGTCTCTGTGCTGTCCTGGCCTTTTTTGGAATTCATAACTCTGGAAACAAATACTATCCCCTCTGAAGTAGTGAAACGCCACCACGCTAGCTTTCTATTTTCTTTTATTGTCTGCCACAAAGAAGACCGCAAGTTGTACTTTTGAAGACGTTAACGGAGAAGCAGAAATAAGCTACTCTTGGCACAGCTCTTACTGTTTCCCTAATTCCTGCTGATGCCCCCAAGCCTTTCCCACTTGCATGCTTAGCTATGACAAAGTCTCAGTGGAGAAGACATTCTGAAATGCAATCCCAAGGCATTGTCTTCAAGCAGCAGCCCCTCAGGATCCTGTTTGAAACCCCAATAAGAGGGGTCAATGAAAGACAGTTGCAAACTGCACCACGTTTTTCTTTACGCCATAAAAGCCCCACATCCACATTAATGCCCCTCATCAGGCTGTGCTGGGTGCAGAGCCCAGCGAGTCAGAATCAGGTTTAACAAAGGAGATTTTGTTGAAGCACAAATCTAACAAGAACTGACACAAGGTAAGTCTGAGGACTGGAAGAGGAATCCCATGGAATGAAGGAGAGCCTCTCTCCATCTCTTATTTTCTATCCCATTCCAAATAATATTCCCCTTCCTCCGCCCTTCTGCCTGGCACTACCACAAGCATGCAACGCAGCCACAAGGAGCAGATGTCTGAGAGTCCATGCTGCAAAGGGCTGCCAGTGTGCCCAGGGACTGGCAATGTCCACACCACACACACAAGTCACCCAGGGAAACAAGGCTCTTTAAAGGATTAGTGGTGACAGATGCTCCTGGGGCTGTAAAAAAAAGAGAAGACTGTGGTTGATCATCTGCTCCCAGATGAAGGGACAGGAGATCAAGCATCTGTTTGTCCTGGTTCTTCTTTTCCTCCTCTTCAAAGGTTGCCATTGCTCCTGGAACCAGGGAGGAGATGGGGCAGGGGGACTGCACTTGACACTCAGATTCATCTCTCGGGCAGCAGGATGAAGAAGATAGCCTTGAGGAAGTGCCCAAAGCTGCACACTGCAGCCACAAGCCAGTGGGAGTGCAGGCTGGGGTCAGTATTCACCACGCATTTTGTGATGTCTGCCTAATGAGGAGGGAATAGAGATAATCAGAGAGAAGCTCAGAACACTTCAGCTGCCACTGCAGATGCTCCCAGCCCCACAATCACCAGCACTGCACCACCGCTGCTGCAGAACCACTTTGCCCCAAGCCACACGTGCTTGCTGTGACACTTCCACACACTGCAAGTTATCAAGTCAGGCTCAAACGCTCTGCACAATACTCTGTTCTTTGTTCTCCATCAACAAGTACCCCCCATTTCCAGCCACCCCTACAAAAACAGACGTTACAGGAAGATTGGCGAGCGTTTCCCACTTTGAAGAGCTAAGGAGAAGAAAAACATTCTTGCCCTTTCCCAAAGAGCCAGGAAGCCTTGACAAAAATCAGCCTTCTCATCCCTTTCTGTAAATCAAGATGCTTCCCAGAGGTTGCCCTGTTTAATATCAACTCAAGTTGCTCGCAGTTCTCTTGCCTTAGTGTTTTGCTTGGAACTCATTCAAGCAAGTCAACCCCCAATTTAAATCTAAAGTCATGCAAGCTTTGTTTGTGAAAATATGTGTGCTGTCAGAGATGCCTCCGAGATGCGTGGGCCAGACTGAGAGATCACTGGGGCAGCTGGTTTCAAGTATTAACAAGAATAGAAGCTGGCCTGCAATTAATAAAAGATAACAACGCTCCAGCAAATTCACAGAGACTGGATCTCATTGGAGAGGCTGGAAAATATCTGAAGGGTAAAGTGAAGACAGAGGGAGATAGAAGATCACATCTTGCAAGGGGGTAAAACAAACAAGCATCTGCCAGCAGTGTAATTGAGTTTGTGGATGAACTTCAGCCTAAGATCAGGGGATATGGACTACGGTCCTGTAACGGAGGGTGCGCTGTTAGCTCATCAGCCTGACATGGTTTTCAGAAATGGCTCTTTGGTGGCAAATGTGAATAAGAATTCAGTCACAGGGCAAATATTCATCAGCCCCAAGCTTCTTTCCAAGCTCAGCAGTGTTCCAAGCTCACTTTCTGATAGGACTCTGTCATTATCCAAGTAGAGGGATGTCAGATTCTGAACCCTGAGATGTCTCTCCAGGACAAACGAGCTGTTCCATACTCAGTAACCTTTTCCAGTGTCCAAAATACGGGTGTACCTCACTTCACAGTCTTGGTGATGCTTAAAAGAAAACACAAGGGGACCCGAAGGAATGAATCCTTGTGGCTGATCAGTGACTACAATCGTATTAATCGACTCCACCACCACCGACAGACCGAGGCATTGTTAACAGCAGCCTCAGCCACCTCCCATGTAGTGCCAGCAGTTCGCTCCTCATAATGAAATCTGAAGGACTCACAAGCCTAATCACCCCACACTGCTGTTCTACAGGGAGTATTAGGAGACCCTGAGCCCACAAAACATTGACAAGTAGAGACTGCAAAGGAATGAATACAGGCACAGAAGGATGGGAATAAACAGGACAGGAAGGAGCTGAGTAAGCAAGAGGGATCCTCCTGAGGCTGACCACATAGGTGTTGAAATGCTGCTGCCTACAGCAAGAGGAAACCCAACAAGCAGCCAAGATAGCACACAAGAGAAGCTGCTGCAATGTGGGACTGGTGGGTAGTAGGTTCTTTATCTGTGAAACGTGTCTGCCCAGCTGCTTGCAGTAACGGCTTAGCAAACACACTCTTACTAGCACTTGGAAAAAGCCTGACCAGCCTGTCCAGCTTTAAGGACTAACTCAGTGTTCAAAATGCTGGTAGCAGGGAACCTCAGAGATCAGTGGAAAAAAGGGTTCACCTGGATCTCCATGGTTTGCTGAAATAGAGAGGCTTCTTCCCTTGTTTGTGGCCCTAGGAACTGGCATTTTGGAAGTGCACGTAGAGCTGGACTTTACGATGTTTGCTGATGCTGAGGGCCGTGAGTCTGAATCCCAGTGCCACAGAAGCAGGAAGGGATAGAAGTCTCTTTTCCCTTTTTAGGGTTGAGACATCAATGTTTTGGCTCAGTTATTTAAGAACATTGTGATTAATAGCTCTGTGTCTTTGGTGTCTGTCTCTTCTCACGTAGGGTCTTTGTCTGGGGTGAATTAAATACCTTACTGCTTTTTTTTTTCCAAATCCAATTGGGTTTGGGTTTTGTCTGTGTTCTAGGTCAGGAGGAAAAAGGGGTTGGGATCATCTCTTACTTCCTTTTATTCCCCAAATATCTTTTGTTTTAGATGGTGGAGGAGGCAGAGGAGCCTCCCACCCCAGATGGCTTCGTTGCTGCTCAGAGAAGCCAAGGTCATTCAGAGCCAAAAGGCCCACTGCAGTGGAGAAAGGGAGAGTGCTGCAGGCAGGAGCCAGAGAGGTGGCTCTTAGCTGAGAACGGGTTTCCAGAGGGGGTTGTGACTTTATGAATTTTGAGCTTTTTGGGGTGGGTTTTTCTTCATCCTATGGAAACAGTGCAGTAACTCCTGCTGTGTGAAGACCTTAAAATATCTGTCCAGCCTTTACAAGTTCTCCAGTGTGACTTCTGAAACAGCTCATTAGGCAGTAACAGAGCTATAAGGAATCTACCACGGGTCTAAGCAGGATAGTGGTGGCTGGAAATCTATGGAAGAAAACCTCATTCAATGGTTTTGTGCATGAAGCTGCAGTGGGGGACTCTTGCTTTCATTAATGGGCATGTTTTATGGACTGCAGAAAATCTGTGGAAGCAAGCTTGATCAGATAGCATCTCTTACCCAGCCTCCTCTCCTTTTCAACCATGTCACCAAGGTCTTGCGGACAAACTCTCCCAGGCAGTCTACAATGGTATGGACCATGGCTGGCTGTGCATGCCGCACACAGTCCACTGCTAGCCCAGCTGCCACAGCATAGAGAGACACCACCTTGCCCCATGTTATGCCTGTGAAAAGAAGGAGGATCATTCAGATTTACATAAAGACACATAGCTCAGTCTTGAATAGTCAAAGGAGAGAGTTCTCCATAATCAGTGCATGCGTGCAGCCGTAAGTTCAGTCAGGTGCAGCTGCAGTGCTCTGCACCATGGGGAAAAAGAAATACTAGGGGATAAGATTGGGGAAGACTCTCCACCTGAAGAGACAGAATTACATCATCTGCCCTGAGCACGCTTTGACACTCTCTCAGCACTGGATGCACAGCTGTGGAGAAAGCAGCCTGAAGGCACCATCAAAATAGGAAAGATGTGCACTAGCATGATTTCATAGAATCATTAGGGATTGGAAGGGACCTTGAAAGTCAGAGGATCCTTTTGTGAGGCTTACCAGCAACAATAAGAGTAGTAGCTCAGTTTCCTGTGATACTCCGTCCTTCATCAGCACTATCTCCAGGAGCAGAGCAGGTTATGAATGCAGCTGCATTGACTGCTATTCTGATTTTATTTTCCAAGAGGCCCTGCAGTGTCTCTTCTGCAGAGCAGTCACTCGGGAAGTTCAGTGCCTGCGTGGGATTCACATTATTTACCCGTCTTTCTCACACTGCAGGTTCCCACAACAGACAGGAAAGATCTGGGAGGAGGCTGTGGAACCACAGGAGAAAATACGGGGCAGAGGGCTTCTCCTGGCAAGAAAGAGGCTGTCCTATTGCAGGTTAAGTCATCTCCACCGTATGAAACAGGCTTTAAGGAGTTACTTCTGGCTGATCACAGTCTGCTGGACCAGAGCCTCGACTGGCTTATACTCAGCTTTAGGGTAAGTTTTTATACTTCTCCATCCCTGCAGAAATGTGGCTTCTTGCATCTGCAGTTTCATGAACCAAAGTCACCCAAAACTCCAGGGAAGAGTTCACTGGCCTATTCCCAAGTGCTCTTTCTTAAGTATCTGAAGCAAGTTCATTAGCTCTGAGATATTTGGAACTGGATGGTCTTTAAGGTCCCTTCCAGTGTAAATCATTCTATGATTTGCATTGCAGCAACCAAGACTGACAGGGAGCTGAAGCCACCCTGGTAGAGAAAGACAGCAGCAGTCTTGCTTAACTTTGTTTTAAACCCAAGTTTCTCTTTCCCTCAGAAGAACAGGGTGTCCACAACCTAATACAAAGCTCGGTAGACCCATGATTTTCCTCCTAGTGCATGGGAAAGCAGTTTGTTTACAGCTGTGTCAGTCTGGGGGGCTCCTCCCAGAAAGAAAACCCTACAGCCCTGGCTACCTTGCTAAGATTGCTGCCTAGAGGTGCTTGTTGCAACCCTGCCCCAGTGCATGGACAGAGTGAGCCCTCCACAAGGACAGCAGGAGGAGGGTACGCTGCTGGCTGATGCTTACAGTGGATGTGGAGGGCTCAGGGGTCACTTCCCATTGCAGAGCATGGCTATAAAGGTCAGACCAATCTCTCAGCCTGCTTTTCCTGTTACCCATACAGAGGTGGGATGGGAGGACACCCCCCACTGATTTCTCTGTATGGAAACTCCCCTTGCCACTGCTGGAGGCAGAAAATGGAGACAGCTGGCTGGGCTCCTCATGCAAAATAGGAGGGCATTGCTTTTGTTTGCACAAGACGTTGTAGTGAAAACACATCTAGCTACTTTAGACCAAAGCTGGGCTATGTGTGTGGTTGTTCCCTCTGCCCCAGAAGGGTCCCAGCAGTCATCCAACCCCGGGCAGGACAGGGGAAGGGGGCACAGCAGCCCCCATCTTCACTTTTCCAGGACACCCACTCCATCAATTTTCCCTCTCACTGACTTCTCCAGCAGGCATAAAGGAGCACAAACTAGGGGAGGGAAGTGCCTTTTCCCCCCTGTGATGTCCAGGCCAGGGTAAGGGTAACACTACTTCGATGCATCTCTTGGCATAAATCGGATTTGCATCTGGCTGGTACACATGAGCCAAGAAAACCTTGTCTTGCTCTAAATTCCTCAGAGGGTTTGGCTGCCAGCCACACTGGGTGAGACAGACACTCATCACCAAGCAAGACAATCTATTCAGTTTCCCACTGTGTGCAGGAGCTAACAATAAGGAGGAGACAGGTCTGGAAAGGAGTGACCAAAAGAGAGAAAGCTCTGATATTGCCTCTCACAGAGATGGAACAAAAAGACACAGAAGAAGAGGAAAGCTGCTTAAAAGAAGCACCAATTGCAGCTTCAAGGCCAGTAACGTAGCTGAAGGTATGTAAACACTGGCAAGCCCAGGAGAAAAGGAATTAACAGCAGAGGACTGCTCTTGAAAGCATTCCTCCTACATATCAGCCTGTCCGCCCCAGAGGACAGCTAGAGAAGCCATGAGACGTGACTGCGTGGAGTCTGAGAACACCACACTATCCTAGGGTACTCAACTAGACTTCCCACTGCTCCACTGAGCATCAAAGCCCAACTTAAAGATCAGACCTAAGGGCAGCATAACCAAGTGCTACTTTTCAACAGCCAGGAGAACACAGCCAGATCAAGAAGAAAGAACAGATCAAAAAGAAAGAAGCCAGGGAGGCCACGCACAAGGCAGACAGCTCAGCTCGTAGGGCTGAGGAAGCAGTGGGATGCATCTCCAACAACATTTGCTTCTGCAGGGGAAATGATTTGCTCCTGGGAAGCCGTTAACCATGCAGCTCTGTTGTGCAGAGGTCACCTCAGCCCAAGCACTCTGAATTAAAAGCTGACAAGCATGCAAACCAACATAAACCCACGATTAAAGCTTTTAGGGAGAGCTCATACCTGGCAGCAATCACCAACTGGAGGAAATGGTTTCATTGGGAAACAGAAAATGCATCTCCCTTTTCTATTTCTGGTTTCCCCCCTTCTGGGGTTTATTTAAACCGTGAATGTGAATGGAACAGGCTGCCCACAGCAGTGGTGGAGTCACCATCCCTGGAGGAGCTTAAACAACATGTGGACCTGATGCTTAGAGAAGTGGTTTAGTGGTGAGCTGGCAGTGCTGGGTGGAAGGTCGGACTTGATGATCTTAAAGGTCTCTTCCAACCAACAGTATTCTGTGATCTGCTCACTTTCTCTCTTTATTCTCAGCTGTAAATCCTGATCTAATTGGGATTCAAGCTGTCTTTGCTACACCAAAGAAAAGCCAGACCTGAGATAACAGCACAGACTGGGTTCTTAAGTCAAATATGGCACAACCACCTGTGCAATGGGACCAGCAAGGGTGCCAGGTGTGCTCAGCCTTGTCTCAAGACTTGTAGATAGCATGGACACAAGGAAGTGAGCTCAGCCAGAGCAAGAGTATGAAGACTCAAAACCAGACTAGACTGTGGAAGAAGGCATTTAAAAGATTAAGGATAAAACCTCTCCAGCAAGAGAGGGTCAGAATCCCCCACTCCGTGGCTGGGAAGGCATTGTGAGTGACTAATGGGTCTCTGCAACCTGTCTAGGCACTGCACTGTCAGACTGTAGCCTTTTTCTTAATGAACTGGACAGACTGAGATGCTTCAGCTGTTGGCAAACAGCATGAAAGCTCACGCTGTGCTTGAGTCTCCAGTTTCCTTTGCTCAACACAAGCCTCTTTCCTCTCATCTATGAAAAAAAATGAGGACTGAATGTCTGGCTGCAACAGCCAAATCTGATTTGCTGGATTTAGCATTAAATGCTGAGTCTTGAGACTGCAGTGGGGATCTCCCAGTGTTCCCCCTTTGCCACTCAGCAGCCTTCTCACACACAAATTTACAGTAATGAATCAATTAAAAGCACAAATACACAATCACAGCATCATGCTCACGGGTTATCCTGTTAGTAGCACTGAGGCAGAGATGAGAAAGAGTCAAAAATGGAGCACAGAGAGCACCAGGAAGGATTGAATCCACCAGCCGTTTGTGAAGCTTGGTGTTTGGTCCCTGATGACAGGCAGCAGTAGCTCACAGTGTTCCAGCCTGGACAATCTGCTTACCTGCAGTAACAGAACCTGAGCCTGCAACCTTGACCTTTGGATGTTTTCAGGCAATTTTAGAATTAGATTATTAGATTTGTATTTTAGAAGGAAGTTCTTTATGATGAGGGTGGTGGATCACTGGAACGGGCTATCCAGAGAGGTGGTAGAAGCTCTCTTCCTGGAGGCATTTAAGGTCAGACTTGATGGGGCTCTGAGCAACCTGATCCAGTTAAAGATGTCTCTGCTTGCTGCAGGGTGGTTAGACTGGATGACCTTTAAAAGTCCCTCCCAGCCCAACACACTCTATGATTCCATGAAATAAAGCCCAGCACAAAATGAAGAGGCAGAGCACCTGCACTTTGGACTTCCAGGAACAGCATGGTCAGCAGGAGAAGGGAAGTTCTCGTGCCCTTGTACTCAGCCCTCATGAGGCCTCATCTTGAGTATTGTCATCACTTCTGGTCCCCTTATTATAGGATAGACATGGAGATGCTCAAACATGTCCAGAGGAGAGCTACCAAGCTCTTGAGGGGTTTAGAGATCTGCAGCTCTGAAGCCCAGGACATCAGCACAAGGCTTCTGCAGCCTGTCGGTGGTTCTTGTGTGATTCCCATGCAGCAGGAAGCATAGTTGAGTATGCAAATAAAATGAGGTCGAGTGAGGAAATACATTTGAATGTACAACAGAAACCTGGACTGCTATCCTGTAGCAACTACTGCCAAAGCAATGACAGTCACTGCCTCCCTGCATCCTGTGACACTTGCCCTGTCAGTGTCACGGAACCCACTGCTTTATTTACCTACGCTGTTGGTAAATAGCTGTATTGAGGCTTTGGGCTTTGCTTTGCTTCCACAACTTCCACAAACAATACAAGTAGACACTGCAGAAAATGCAGGATTTTCCTGACATAAATCTCTCTGCAAAATATTTCTTTTCCCTTGATTTTCTCAGACTCTATTCCCACTCAGAGGCAGTGACTCTTTCCAGGGGAGGCTGAGGTTCCGTTGCTGGAACACGGCACCAAGCATGCCTTTGCTTTTATAGGTAATCTATAAAAGCAGAAGAACATTGATGTCTAAGCAGTGAGAAAGTCCAAAGCATGTGCTCATCCACAACAGCCAGCCCTGAGGGCCAAGACTCTCTGAGTATGGGAAAGGAGAAGCAGCAACATGGAAGCAGCAGGCTCCCTTACAGCTCTGGCTATTGCTGTGGGAAAGACAGCCAGAAAGGGAGGAACTTTCTTGGGATGAGTTGGTTCTGGCTCCTGGCATCAGCAGTGCAAGCTGGAACAAAGGCGACTCCCATATAATGAACCTTCTTCAGTTGCCAATGGTGAGCAAAGCTGCTCGGAATGAGTGCCCTCCCTGCATGATGAGGTAACACCACTTCCTAACAATGAAGAGCAGGAGATGCCTTCTAGAATGAGCAATAACTTGCCAAGAGGATGTAACAGAACAGAGCATTTCTCTTCCAGAACAGCAGAGCATAGAGGAGCTCTCATTAAATCATTAGCACGCCGCTAAACCGCCCAGAGGCCTTTCAAATGTAGATCCCACCTTGCAGGGCACCCCAAAATCATGCCTTCTGTGGCCCCATCCTGATCCTTTTCACCCAGCCCTACCTGTGCATCTGTCAGGATATGGTACCTGCAGTGAAAATCTGTGCAGCTACTGCAAGGAAGGCATCTGTCACCACTGACTCCGAGTGCAGTGAGATGTTCAGTTGGCGGGCAATATTCCGGTAGACGTTGGGGCGAATGTATTCCAGCTCATCCCCTGGAAACAAACAGTCAGGAGTCAGAAGGTGTGCTCTCAGCATGTAGAAATTACAGCTGGGGCCATACCATATAAACCTTCAGCTAAAGAGACATCAATGGCAGCTTCACCTTGGTTTTAGCAGGTAGCAGAGCAACCCCCTTTCACCTTCATGCTGGTTCCCTCATATTTCCTGTGCCTGGGACTTCTAAAGATCCTGTGAATGCGGTGAGGCTGCAGTAATCCCCAACACAAACGATGTTCCCAAGCTGGATACCTGCCTTTCCTTCAGTACAGGAGACAGGTGCCAGGTAATCAATGCTGTCTCTTTTTTCTTCAGCAGTGAGAAGGAGCAATGCACATCTACATAAACTTCCTAGAGATATGTCCCTCCCCATCAGGCTTGTACAAAGAAAACTCACGATGAGAGCAAGTCAAGAATGCTGGAGGAGGATGAAAGTCAAGGATCCATCCAGAGCTCCATGACATGAGCTGAGCAGAGACTATCAGCTCAGCTGTTTTACACTTACACAGTCACCGATTGACAATCTGGAGGTCTTTCTCTCCTCAAAATGGTTAAAAGAGATGTCAGTTTGCATGGCTGACTCCCCAGTGACAAGGTAACAGACACACAGACACCTGCTTTAACCTCCACTTTGTTTCCTCCCTAGCTGTGAAATGGTTGGAGGTGCTGGGCTGGCTTGAAGACCAAGATGGAAACACCAAGGACAAGCAGAGAACATCCTCCCACATGTTTATGCTACAGAACTTGGGCAACAGCAGTGAAGCTTTTCCTCTGCAGCAAATCAAAGCTCCTTTGAGCACTGGAATTAATAAAGGCCAGATTCCAATAGATTTCTCTCTCTGTAGGGGTTCACAGGTACTTACTGAGGTACTTACAGCTGCTGTAGGGGCAGTACACAAGGCAATATTGCATGAGATCAAAGCCCTTTGTGTATGGGGAGTCCTGCTTTACATTTAGAAGGACACAGTGTCCACGTCCTGGAGAAGCCACAGGAAGAACAGAGCTGTCCTAAGTGCTTTACATCCCACTGCAAGACCTGGATGACTTCCATAGTCAAAGGGCAACTGAACCTCCTGAAAATTTCATTGAAGACATCACCCAGGTGGGAGCTTGTTAGAGACTCGTTAGCTACTGGAACTTGATTCATCTGACTGGTCACTGGTGCTTAGCACAGCATGGGCAAAGCCCAGCTCCACGGAATTCCAGAAACAGCTCTCCATGCCCTTGTGTGGGGGATTGCCTTGTACAGTCTGATAGCAAGAGGAAACTGCCAACGCGTGATCATCCTTGATAAGAAGAAACATTACTTGCACTAATCAGCAGCTGCTTTCTCCTCTGAGAGAGAACACAGGTGTCCCTGTAAATGCAAGGGAACAGGGATAGTCCTGCCCATGGTTAGTGGAGAGGGAGGAAGAAGAGGCTGGGATCACCACTTGGTAGCCTGCCACCCTTCCAGCTTTTAACAAGCAGTGCCTAGAGGCTCCAGAGGAGATCAGGGTCTGGTTGGAGGCACATATGGTGCTAAAGCAAACCCTGCCCAGCAGCAATGCACAGGGCAGAAAAAAGGTGGCAGGGGAAGAAAAGCACAGGAAAGCAGTCCCAGGGTCAGGAAGATTCCCTGTCAGGCAGCCCCAGGACTTCTCCATCTCACATTACATGGGTAGCAGTCTGAGGTTTAGAGCAATTTCTGTGTTTATCTTCTCTCTTCTGGTAATAATGAAGGAACAAGTAGGGCAGTAGTGACAGTTCCCACACACAGCAGCTCAGTGCAGAAGTGAAAGGGCACTCGCCTGGGTCTTACTCTCAAAAGAAACAACTTCAGAGGCACCAGAGCTCTGACACATGTGGCAGGTCGCTATGGGGTGTCTCATGTGGCCACGCCATCAGGTTTTGCAGCTCTTTCTTGTTAATTGTACTATTTAACTGGAGGAGAGCTACGAGCTGATAAGCTCACAGTCTTCAAGATTGCAGCTGCATTGACTGTGCCCAGCACATCTGCTGGCCCACTAGGCAGTTCGTCAGACTTTCTTCATGCAAGAGGGATGGAAATACTCCAGTTTCTCATCTCCACAAGTGCTCTCACAAAGGGGAGAAAAAGGTCCGACTTGCTGCAGTGCTTGGTAAGCAGCTAAGGTCTGCCATTCCTGGGAGGTGGTGGGATATGCCATTCCTGGCAGGTTACGGGATACCATTTGGCCTTGTACTTGTTCTAGCAGCAAAGGGTAAAAGAAAGGAACAAGCCATGTGGCAGACAGCATTTCTGAACAAACAGGATGAAAAGAACTCTTCATTCTAATAAGAAGGACTGCTCAACCTTCTTTTTGCATGGGTACCACATGGTACTCTACAAACAGATTTGCTTAGAGATGGTGCCAAGTTTCTGGGACTATCAGCCAATTCCTTCCATCTGGACATGAATGAATAACAGGAGAGTCATCAATGAGACACCTTCACATCCAGTCTGCCACCTGCTTGCTCTTTAACATGCTTCTGGCCACTCACAGAGTATCTGGTTGAAAGCAAACAAATCTCAACCCGCAACCCAGGCGGAGAAGAGATCAACATGATTGTGGGCGATAGGGACAGTGGCAGAGTGCTCTCTCAGCAAGTTTGCCAATGACACCAAGCTGTGTGGTGTGGTGTGGTGGACACGCTGGAGGGAAGGGAGGCCGTCCAGAGGGACCCAGACAGGCTGGAGAGGTGGGCCAGTGCCAACCTCATGAGATTCAACAAGGCCAAGTGCAAGGTCCTGCACCTGGGTCAAGGCAATCCCAGGCACAGATACAGGGGGATTGGAACTAGATGATCTTTAAGGTCCCTCCCAACTGTAACGATTCTATGAATCTATGGAGGACAAAGAGGCAGTGACAATGACAGAAGAACCACAAAAACACCCAAAGACCAACCAACCATTAGAAGGAAACAGAAGTAAAGTCAGCATGGGAGAGAAAAAGTGAAAAGAATGATAAAAAAGTCAGTTGCAAGAAGCACAGCTATACCCTAAGAAGATCTTTAAAGTATCAAACAAAAGTATAGAGAAAATAAAGAAGGTGGGGAGACCAGCCTGATCCTGAGTTTGTTAGGTCCAGCTGAAAGTTACTTCACCAGACTTATCTGAACTTTGGTGTCATTAAATCAGATGCAAATAGCAGTGGTAGTGTTCAAGCCTCACACCAAGTAATACACCAGCCTGCAGGCAAAGAGTGATGGTGCAAGCAACCTCCAAGAATAAGGGTGTCAGAATCCCAAAAGCCAAACAGCTAAGCTTGAGCACACAGGAGGCTAAAACCTAAAGCAAAAGGCCAGGCAACTGTCAGCATTTTGGAGAAAACACTGCAAAATCTGTTAAAATGACTGTGGAACTACTATGAAAACTGTTACACAGCTGGAGTCTCATGCAGACAGGATTAGCTTGTGAGGGGCTTCCTTGGACTGCATCATGCTTTTAAATCCTCAGAAAAGAGTAGCTCTGCAGAAATGCTGTGCTGAGCAGTGCTCCAAGACACTGAGGGAATTCAAGTAACAGAGCTGTTTAGGGGAGATCAAACCCAAATCAAAATGCCCAAAGCAGGGAAGAAATGACCTCTGTATCATCACAGGCAAAGCCGCTTGGTGCTCATGGGTTCCAAAAACCTTAGTCTGGTCTGATTTGCTCCATACAGATTCAGTTCCCACCCAGACCCAGATGGACTTACCTAGCCGCAGCAGGATGGTGGACACCTCGGCCAGCTTACCGCCAGGTGCTGGGGCATTGTACTCAGGCTTGCTCCAGCTGACACCCGCTCGAATTAGCCTCGAATTTATGTAGTCTCTGCAGAGAGCTTTGGCTTGGGACACTAGCTCCTTGTCGGTGGGAGATCTGTCAAAAACCTCCATTACCTCTGCAGCGAAGACTGAGGACCGGCGTAGCACTTCCATCCTTGGCTAATGGACCCACACTTCAGCACACACTCACTGGAAGGCTAACCCAATGCCTTAGATGCCTGCAGGAGCTGAGTAGATCATCTGCTGTCTTGATTAGTCACAGCTCCAAGCAGCTCTCAGCAGCTATTCTCAAAAGGCCAGTACTTCGCTTTACCTGGTGAATAATAGCACCTGTAAGTCCTACTGTAAGCACAGCAAAGATGTAAAGCAGGAACTCAAGTATTACACCTCACAGTTACTCTTAAATCATTAGGATCATATTTGCAAAACATCTGTCTTGGTGCATTTCACAGGCAGGGCAAACCCCTCCATCCTTCCACCACTCTGTCTGCAGCCACACAGGAGGGCTGCAGTTCTGAACGACCAAAGCGTTTCCTCTTACCCAGTTGAGATTCAGCAGTCCTTCAGAAAGACTAGATGGTCAGAGCATGGGAACAATGCACACAATGCACAGACAACCTCAGCTTGTTTCAATTAAACTGGAAAAAGACTTGGATCCCAAATACCGGCTACAGTATCCTCAACCAGATGTCAACAGATATTCCAGCTGAGTAGATCATGGATCTTCCTGAAGAAAGGGCACTATTACAAGAACCAGGGCTATGGGATTATTGAAAATGTCTTGATGCAGTCAGTTTACCACATTCTCAGTTTAGGTTTAGGCTTTTTTTTCCCCAAAGCAACCTGCATACTACTTCCCAAACCTCCTGCAACAGCAGAGAGAGAAGCTTTTGCTCTAAAGCAGAGAAGTAGATTTCAAATGGGTTTTCAGGTGTGAATGGTGAATGCCTAAAGAGAAAAGTCCAGACTTATTCAGAGGTGCCTGAATTAGTCTGTTAATCTGATTTTTTTAACCCACTGCTGCTTCTGGAGTCAAAGTCAGAGCAGTCTGTACTCAGGTAATAGCAAATGCATTTTGTGGCCCCCCAGGTTTAGACAGCTATTTACAGTAGTGAATTTCAACAAACAAAATGAAGCCCCTTATTTTTGTGAAAAATATATTTACCTCTCATGTTGCACTTTCCCCCCTGCCCTGCTCAGTGATTTCTTTGGGGGTTTGGTTTCGTGTTGCTTTGGAAGCTCTGCATCAATCAACACCTGGCTTAGGATTCGCAGGGAACCGTCACACCTCCCTGGAGAGCACCAGTCTCCTCCGCAGGGCTCACACCAGTGCCTCCTTCCCCATCGGTGTCATCCTCAGGGCTCGCTCTGCGGTTTTTAAGGGACCCAGGCTGCAGAGGAAATCTTCTAGCTTCAGCCTTGAAAGGAAGATGAAATAACCCGGAGGTGGGGTTGCTATAGCCAGAAAGCGATGCTTCCTCCTCCCCTTTCTTCTCTCTTAAGGAGGTCCTTAGTTGTTGTATTGAGAGCACGCAGGGACTTGGTACAAGGGGATCTCTGGGATGAGGGTCGGAGTGGAATCTATGAGCCGGGTTATCCCCTGTGTCAGAGCCCGATTGTAGGGGTGTACTGCCCACAGTAGGATTGGCTCCTGGTGGGTTGCTGCAGCGGCTTTTGAAAAGCTCATGGGGGTGAGTGGTTTCCAGAGATAGCCAGTTGGGTGGTCGTTCTGCAGCGATGGGCAACCCAAAACGCTGGAGGTCATGAGCAGAGTTCCCCCAAACGATGAGCAGTCCAGCAAAAACAAAAATCCGTGGGTTTGCTGACAGGAAATAGTTTGTCCAGAATGTTTTGCAGCAACATGTCCATTTCTTCTCAGTGTGTTAAGAAAACCAACACACAAACTTTAAGGAAAATATTTCAGTTATTTACAACACACTTAGAAATGAAATTCGACATCTGGGACTTCTCTCCTGTGAAGGAAGGCTGAGAGAACTGGGGCTGTTTAGTCTTGTGAAGAGAATGCTGAGAGGGGATCTTATTAATGTCTGTAAATATCTGGGTGTCAAGAGGAAGGCGCCAGTCTGTTTTCAGTGGTGCCCAGTAACAGGACAAGGAATAATGGGGATGAGCTAGAACATAGGGAGTTCCACCTCAGCACGAGGAGAAGTGTCTTTACTGTGAGGGTGATGGAGCATTGGAACAGGCTGCCCAGAGAGGTTGTGGAGTCTTCCCGTTTCAGAGATTTTGAAAACCTGCTTGGATGTGTTCCTGTATGGTCTGTCCTAGGTGAGTCTGCTTTGGCAGTGGGGTTGGACTTGATGATCTTTAAAGGTCCCTTCTAACCCCTGACATTCTGGGATTCTATGACACTGTGATCAACAGCTTGTTGCAACATCACCATATCTGTGCCCCAATATTCAACCTTTTTTCCCCGTGTGCTACCCTCATTCAGTAGAACTCCCATGAGTGCCAGCTTTTTGTATTATGATTTGAAACAAAGATTAGAAATAGAACTTTTCCTCCAGACAAATTTTAACAGCCCAAACACAAACACTTCCTGAGAAAGAGCAGTTTGTAGATTAAAAACTGGGCACACGACACGCTCAAAATACAGCCTTTCCAAAAGGAGGTCAGAAGAAAAATGAACTGTTGTCATCTCTTTCTTCACACCTTTGGGAAAACACAGAGGCCAGCAGTCTTCTAGGTGTTGGTCACAAAGAAAAATCAAGCACTATCTACTGCACTGCCCGTCTAAACATTGAGGGATGAAAAAGAACAAATGAACTGCAAGAAAAAGACCTTTCTATCTGATGCATCAAATAGTCTGGCCAGAGTCCAACAGCTCACCAGCTTAACATCGAGCATATGTTTTGGTCTGACATTACAGTGCTTTGCTGCGTTGAGAAGGGGGCTGCAGTACAGCTTCTCCATCCAGTGACAGATTCCCTGTCTGACCTGGTTTTGTAGGAAAGGAGCGGGGATGAAGAGAGACACGTGTATGCACCAGTAGTCACCTGGGGCTTAGCTTGATATGATGGTGGTAAACTTCTAATAGTGAGTCCAGCAGCAGTATTTGCTCAAAGATTTTCTCAGCGTTTTGTTTTTAATCCACTAGTCTTCCTCACATTTATATATAGTAGCTATAAACAGAGGCCCATCCCATCAAGCTGAAATCAAGATTCCAGAGATTCTGTGCTGCTGCCCATCCCTAGCCTACTCTTTCTCTGCAGAGTGTATCTGATGGTCTCTTGGAAAGTTATTTTTTTGCCTCTGCAACTCTGGTGGCTGAAAAATAATTTGAAATGATGTCTTAGATTGCGGCAGCAGCTGACTGCTTGAAGGAGTAATCTCACTTAAAATGTCCTTATTCAGTAGGGCTCTGAAACAAAGATGAATGCTTAAGTACCAGTGTTGTTTAACTAATGATAATGCTTCCCCGAATACTGCCAAATATGCCAGTGCTACACTGCCTCCCAGCAACCTGCAGGTGCCAAAACCATCCCAAGTGTTCCCTGCCCAACTGTCACAGCAGGAAGCATCCTCTCTCAGCTTCCACCCTGCAGCAAAGATAGGAAACCTAGAAACATGCAGGCTGTGTGTAATAAACCAAACTTTGCATAAAAATAAGCCCGTGGTATTCTACCTTTGGGTGTTTACACTGATGCTGCTGCTTCACTCTGAAAGATACCTCTGTAAATAAAGAGAGAAGTAACCACAGCATAGAGGGTTCAGCTGACCACAAAAGAGCAGGGTGTTACAATCCAAGGAGCTGCCAGTGTCACTGAGGCTGCTTTTTCCATACCGTGTTTATGTGTATAAAGGCTAGATCTATACTGGGAAAAAGCATGTGGCAAAAAATAATCAGGAACCAGTGCAGCAGAAACACTTCATATCACCCAGACCCACTGTTACCAGTGCAGCTATTACTGGCATGACAGTGTTCTGGCTGGGACAACAGGATCCACACCACAGCTCCTGCCTATCTCAGAAGGGATGATCAGAACAGCTTAGCACATTTGTTTAGTAAAACCAGAGTGATATGACTATATTTTATAAGGAGAAATCACATCAGCCAGAACACGGCAACGGGCTAAATGTGAATAGCTTATGCTCTATATTAAATAGTTTAACCAGTAGAGAAGAATCTCTGGAATGGTTGCCAGTGGCAGCAAAATAGCTAGCTGAGTGTGAGCACAACAAGCTTCTGAAGCTATCTGCTTGACATGGCTTCCTGCAATACCATGAGAATAACCCCGAATGCCCTAGGAGATTATTTCCAGACCTATGTTCACATATCCTGGTTCCTGTCAGAGGTATTGATTTCTTTGACCTCACAGTACCAAACCCAGCCACTTCAGAGTCTGCAACAATTACAGTAGAAGCTGCGAACTGTAACACATAGATCCAGTGTTCTAAACCACCTGCAGAGTAAGGGCTTGGAGAAGCAGGGGGATGCACAGTTCATAGCCAGAGAGCCTGAGAAGCAACCTGGCTAGGCTCACCTCTGTCTGGCATCTTCCAAGGCATTCAAGCTGTAGAAGTGGCTGCAGAGGAGTTGCCCTGTCTTTTGGTCCACTGCCAAGGAGAGGAAGAAGCTGGCATGGCCTTTCTTTATCTGAACCCTTAGTGAAAGAGAGGAGGGTTGCAAGTTCACCCCCACAGAAGGGGGTTTGCGGGTACGAATGGCTTGTCTCTTTGGCCTCTCTGCATTCGAGCTCCCATACAGAAGAGAACTGTGGCTAACACCCACAGCAGTTACCCCCACAGCAACATGTGAATGTGCCCAGGATGGTTTATACTTGGTTGGCTATTTTCACTTTATGTTGCTCGTGTATGTCCCCTTCTGCATTCTTAAAAATGCAATACATTGTTTTTAAACACCCAGGTATAAAAATATGCCTTTATGTGCTAAATTATACTACCAAACATGAATTTTTAAATGTTTTTAGATAGCAGGAAAGAACTTGAGGTAAAAAAACCTGCACCACCCCACAGAACACTACTTATTCGGCTACTGAACTGAGTCAACTGTTGAAATGAATAAGCAGCTTCGACCAACGGTCTTTTCTGGAACTGACTGCAAAACTTCAGAGAAGTTACAGTCTCAGAGAAGCCTTTCGTACTGCCATTTGTACTTAGAAACTTTGAGCAGTGTGTACTTTGATGATGAAGAGCCAGAGAGGTAAGGAAGGAATCATAAAAATTACTACCTATTTGGCAAGGCAAATGGCTTTTCACAAAAAGCCTGAAGAACAATCTCAGCAGAAGCAGTGCTGGTTGCTTACATTTTGCATGTTTCATTCTGCTTCACTTTGAGCTTTACAACTACAAGTGTCGTTCCTGCTTATTCCATGTTGCCATGATCTTCTCTTTGCTGAACACTCAAGACAGCCACAACATCAGGAGAAAGCAAGCCCCATACAGTAAGTATTGTAAGATTTGTAGCTCTGTGGTCTGAAAGCAGGAAATAGACTACTTTGGCTTTAACTGTCTGCTGCAGTCTCCACACAAACAGGGATCCCACAAAGAGATCTCAGGGATCTCATCAAAGCTAGTGGATTTCTGCAGTACCAGCTCAATTTTATCTATCTTGTGCGGGTATGGATTCCTCATTTTATTCCCCCTGGAATTCTTACAAGGAGCAAGGTTAAATGCTCAGAGCAGTACATTAATGCCAAAACTAATCAATCCAGCGTATCAGTAACTGTGATGCACCCAGGTAAAGCAGAACTAATCAACTCTTAAGCATCACCACAAAGGGAGGAGCAATTGAGATTTAGAGCACTCCCTGCTACTCCTTTGCTTTGCTAAATCCAGATAAGACACTGTTGCAACTCGAAACCTTCACCAAAAAGAAAAAGGTAAGTGGGGAGAACATCCACTGTCAATGCAGCTTGCAAGTTCAAGCAGAGCGTGTTTTGGCATGAGTTTCAGTAGCATCTGGCACACACAAGCTCAGTGGTCAAATCCAGATTTAAACTATAAACCACAGCAAAGAGGAAAACTGCTGGTGAAGTCCAACTCCTTCTCTCTGTACAAGTGTAGTGTTTCCTCAGGTTCTCAAGTTCCACTTTGCACTGGGGAAAAACATATACCTTACATACATGATAGATGCAAAAGGACCTTCTTGTCAGGAATATGCTTTCCTCTCTTCTGGTAGTGTGGCTGCCTAACTGCATATCGCAGCAATGATGCTCTTCTGCATCACTGATTTCCAGGAGCACAATACAGAAAACCCTTTCAGCCTACCAGCACACTGACAAAGTCAGAAACAGCTCCTCTCCAACCAAGCACTGGAGCATTCAGAGATATTCTGTTGCACCTTTTACAGTAAAATTTGAACCCTCTGCCTTTAGGGAGAGCACTAGATGGCAGGAGTACCCTCCACTCTAAGGCTAATTTGCTGTGCTCCAAGGTTCTGTTTATGTTAGGAGAGCACTAACAGTCAGCAGGGCATTCCAGCCTCTAGGTGCTTAACTCTGCAGCAAATGATGTCCCTTAATGACTCCACTGAACATTTCTATGCACAGTCATTGTTGCCCTCTGTGACATACACTTTCTACTGTTCGACCCTCACTGCACCTGAATTGCTTGCACCAAACCCAGGGTAAACAAGAGAAACGAAACCAGATCTGGTCTTGGTCACACAGCAGGAAATCTCAGTATCCCAGGGTAGAGATCTACCCCCCTACCACCACCTCCCGTGCTCCCCAGCCAGCCACAACTGTCTCCTTTGCAAGTGAGAGATGTGTGTTCTAAAGCTGAGCAAACAAATCCTGAGTTAGTGGCTCTAGGCGCTGCTTCGTGCTCCAGCACAGGAGCTGTGTGACCCACGCGGCAGAGCAAATTGCAGCCACAGACTACGAGGTATTAGGCAGCAGTGAGTGCTGCTGTGCTCCATCCCTGCGAGGAGCCTGGGGATGCAATGAGCTGTTGCCACCTGGTGGCACCAACACCGAGACCATCAGGTTTGCTTTAAAAATCACTAGCCCCGAGAGTCTGAAGAGCTCCCTAAGAGCATCATCTGTCTATCAAGGGTGCTGAAAGGGCTCTCCACACCCACTCCATGCATGATCAGGGTGGAAAGCCTTGAGCTGCTGCAAGCCGAGCAAGTGCCAGGACTCAGACAGCTGCACCACAGAATCATTAGGGATTGGAAGGGACCTTGAAAGATCATCTAGTCCAATCCCCCTGCCACAGCAGGATCATCTAGACCAAGTCACACAGGAACAGATCCAGGCAGGTCTCCAGAGAAGGAGACTCCACAACCCCCTGGGTAGCCTGTTCATTGCTCTGTTACCCTCATTGTGAAGACCAGGCTCATGTCCTTATCTCCAGTTCAGACCATCTGCCTGCCACACACCAGGGACAAGAGGACAGCTCACGGTAGTTCACACCATACTGCTGTGCTGGGCTTTCTGAGGGATGCCTGCGTGGCCTTTCTGACAACAGTCTCACATCAGGTTTCTCAATATGTACATAACAATGTAAATTATGTAGGTATTTTGAGAAACTCATAAAGAAAAAGCTATCAGTGCTTGAACCAACCACAAACGGACACTTTCATTGTTGAGTTTGATAAACCAGAATAGCTAAGATGTAGAGCAAAAGCTCATGAGGTAACAGAGTCATAAACTTAGTGCTGTGGATTGGAAGGGAGCTTTAAACATAATCTAGTCCAACTTCCCTGCAATGAGAAGGCACATTTGAAGTACATCAGGTTGCACATAGTCCCATCCAATCTGATCTTGAATGTTTCTAGGGATGGGGATCTACCATTTCTCTGAGCAATTTGAACATTGTGTCTCCACCCTCATTGCGAAAAATATCTTCCTTCCATCTTGCCTAAATCTACCCTCTTTTAGTTTAAAGCAATTACCCCTTGTCCTGTAACAACAGGCCTAGATAAAAAGACTGTCCCCATCGCTTATAGAAGCCTCCTCTTATGTACTGGATGGTGACAAACAAGGTCTCCCCAGAGGTTTCTCTTCTCCTGACTGAATGACTCCAACTCTCTCAGCCTGTGTCTTCCTCTGTACTTGTTCCAACAGGTTCATGTCCTTCTTGTAGTGAGGACTAAAGTACTCTAGACGAGGTGAGGTCTCACCAGAGCTGAGCAGAGCTGCAGAATCACCACCCTTGTCTAGACAAGGCTGTAACACAGCCCAGGGAACACAGCCCTGAGCAGAAAGCACAGTTTATTATTGGATTCTGCATGGAGTAAGGATAAATTGACATACTTGCTTACATAACTCATCACCATATAGAAGCAGAGGAGGATCCCTCTGACCAGAAATCCCGACAGAAAAAACAGGGGTGATGAGAGTGTCCGTAACAAAAGGAAAACCCATCCCAATCTACTGTCCAGTAAACTTACAGCCACACCATTACCCAGGTTAGGTCCAGTACCTCCAGCAGCATGTCTGCAGAGAGGGAAAATCCTGTTGAAAGCGGTGGCACAGCTCTATGTCCCCAGGGGGTCAGTCTCTGCCAGCAGCCTGTCTTTCATGCTGTGGTGCTGCTTCAACAATTTCCTCCTGAAGCTGTCACCATTTAATCCAGATTCTCTCTCTGGGAAAGCAAGCCTGAGGAGTATTTTTCTCCACACTCTCCCACAAGAACAGTCCCTCACAGGAGAAGAGGTACCATCCATGTGTCAACTTCAGTTCTTAGTATTTCAACCCTTGATCTGATGGCTAAGCTTCTTTTGATGCAGCTCAGGATGTGGTTAGCTTTTTAGACTTCAAGCGTGCACTTTTGACTCATGGCTATTTCTCATGGTTTGTTCTGGCCATAGTTACAGTGTCAGACAAACCTGCAGTGCCACTGGATGCTGTCTACATTCTCCCATGTCAGCTGCCTGGGCTGCAAGCCAACTCCTCTTAAGATCATTCTTTTTAATCCCCATGGGCCTTTCTGCCAAGAAGGTATGCAACAGGTAGGGATACAGCATACGGTTTACTTCTGGGTGGCAACCAGACCACAATTCCTACACAACCCCTCCAGCCTGTTCATGGACCCTGTCGCTACAAGGCAGCCTGTCCATGAGTCCCAAATGAGGACCACCAGCCTACACGTGAATCCCCTCTATCTCCTGTGCATCTGTCTAGCTTTTGCAATTTAAGGTGAGCATGCCTCGCTAACTCCATATGCTGATCACACTCAGCAAAGATTTACCTTCAATTAAGCTGACAAAGCAAGTTAATTGTTGCTCCTCGCTGTGGTCTTTCTCAGCTCAATATCAGCATGATCCCAACAATGTACCACCCTCAGATCTAGCACCCACGTCAGCGGGACAGTTTTAATGCACCTTCAAACTGGGCACGTTCACTTTCTAGCGAGACTTTTGTCTTCTTGCCTGGTGCTAAGCATAAAACTACATGGCTAAATGAATGAGCGCCCAAGACAAGAGGTGTAGAGTTAACCATCGGGATGAAACCATCCCTAAGTAACATATGCAGGGACTCACAACTTATACCCCCAGGTGGCGTGATTTGTGTGTGAACAGGGAGTGGTTAGGTCCTTGCTGAAGTGGAGCAGAACTTCCTCCTCCTTTCTTTCCCACTTCACAAGGAAGCTTTGATTCCCGTCTATTCCCAGAACTCATAAATGAAGATGTTGTGCTGGATTTGCAGTATTTACAAAACATGTTGTAGGGCTAAAAGACTGGTCCTGCAGGTATAAACTCAAGCAAACCAGGGACCTGACAGGTAGAACCTTTGTTGAAAACCTTCCACCTTCATTTAAATAGAAATGATCTCATTACAGGGGTAACCGATGCTAATCTTCTACCTAATTGATGTTTTCACTCAGGTCGTTTCCCAGAGGACTGGGAAACAGGGTTGTGCGAGCATCTGCCCACACAGCAACAGGCACCAAAGGGCTGTTCTTTTGGCCACAGCACCTCTCAGAACCCACACAAACCCGCGATGAACAGCTTGTGACCAACGTTTAGCTGTGCAGGCAGCCGCGGCAGCGCTTAGCACAGGGTCGCGTCTATTTTGCTAAGTGTGGAGAAGAAAGTTCACCTCGTTTGAAAGCAGAACCGGCAACACGGGTTGTGAGAACCGCTTGTACCTATTGAAACGTAGATCGGTCACCGGCATTAAAGCACGGGGAGAAAAAGATCACCCCCGCAAAGCCAGCCTCGGGAAAACGGAGATCGAAATGCTCGTCGCTCCTGCCACCACTGGCGAGGGACTTCGAGGCACCGGTGTTCCCCGGGATAGCGCCGGGCATAGCTGAGGGCGCATCCCCGGCGGCAGCAGCGAGCGGCCCGGCCTCTGCTCGTGTTGGGGAGGAGCGGCCCGGTGTTCTCGGACACTCCCTGTGAAAGGCGGGGCCATGAGGCTGCAAACGGCGCCGGGAAGACAAAGGCGACCCCAGCCAGCTCCTGTGGGTACCGGAAGGCAAAGGGGGCCCGGCCTAGCCCTGCTCCGTCGGTTCGGCTGAACCCGGTCCGGCGCTGAGGGGGTCCTCTGGGACGGGTGGTGCCGGCCCCCTGCGGCCCGCGCCCTGGGACTCGCTGTCCCGACAGGCCCCGCGCCGCGGTGCCGCCCCCTCCCGCCGCG